>JARHVA010004102.1:47500-215000 GCA_037957365.1 Torreya grandis
CTAGGTCATTAAACAAAATAATAGCTTTCACAAGATTATTATGTAGATTAGTTACTATTAGTATAGTCCAAGAATGATATTTCATATGTATATTACATAAATATTAGGTAGAACTATAATCCTAAATTAATAATGAAAGAACAACAAGTCTTCAACAATTTCCTTGTCCACTCCAAAGTAAGTTCATACCATATGAAGGGGGGCTCACCTCTTAACCTTTTTCCATTATTAATCTAATGTTATAGGCACCCCTTAGCTCGATACTCTTAGCTATGGTTATGTTTAAATTTAGGTAATGGAAAGTATAGATATATAAGCAAGGATGACATAACACAAGATAATGAGCATGCACAAACATAAAATCCTATTTTAAAGTCTTACCCAAGGAGACTCATGTTGATAGTTTTGACCTCATAGGTAAAACTACTATAAATTGAATTTGATTGTAATTTTGCTTGCCCTATTGGTTACTATTTTGTTCTTTTAACGTATTATCAATGGTCATCTAAAACCTTGATTAGTAAAGTATAAGGTATAATTGATGAGTTTAAGGTTATGTTCATCATATCTTTGTGCTTGTTTAATAACCTCTTGACCTATTTTAAGTTATTACAAGTGACAAAAGTGTCTAGAGCATCCTAATAGGTCTCATGCCTTGTGTCAAGGTTATGTCATGATTTAAAATTGATCAAACTAATTGGTGATATGTTTGACTAAATCCATAACCCAATTAATTACAACTTGGGTCATTTTGTGGCTTCTAGATTAGGTTTTTCATGATAATGGCAGTATAATATCATAAATAAGGTCATTATGTACCTTTTAAAACATGAAATGAGCTAGTGAATACTTTTTTTGGTAGTTTCATCAGGTTTCTCAAATGGTCATAGAAGTTTTAGTGCCAAAATGGCCCATTTTGAGGCTATCTGTATACATCTTCAAGGTAAAATTTACCTCCAAGAATATTCAATACATAGTTTTTTAATTTTAATTTCAAAACCATATTTTGAAAGGACTTTTAGGTCTCAAAAAAAAAAAAACCAATTTAACTCTCCTATTAACTTCTTTGGTGGCTTTAGGAAGGCCATCAATTTTTGTTCAATATAGCTAGGAGAGAGAGAGATACAAGTAAAAATAACTTGGTAAATGATATGGACCCTAATTATCTTCAAGTTAGTTTAATTGGTTTCTATAATTATCTCCCCATGTTTATGAATAATCACTAAGAGTGTAAGGGGGTCACTATGTCCTAAAGATCTAGATAGTGTCCAAGTTTATCTCTATTTCTTCACATCAAAACCCAATGGATAAAAATGGTTATAGTGGGATTATTTAAGGTTAAATATGACATTTTTAAAGTTATAATCACTATCTACTCTTCTAGATAAAGGGTCCTTTGGGAGGAAATTACTTGCCTATGTTGATTGTTAAGATTAGCAGTTTTCAAGCATTTTTGATATATCAACTGAGTGTATTCATATTCATGAGTTATCAAGTTAATTTTGATGTTATAAAATATCCATTAAATTTAAAAAAAATACTCATGTACTTTCATCTTGACTAGGGTCTTCCTTGATGTATCTTGAGTGAGATGGCATCTTTCACAAGGTACAATTGTAGGTCAAATAAGCTTCTAATCTATGAGAGTATATTTTAAAGGTCAGGGTGATCTAAGAATATTTAAAAAAGGAGATAAATTATTTATTTACCTTGGGAATACAATATATCTGACATCCTATGACCATGATTTCTTAAAGCTCAAAAGAAAACTTTCAGGTTTAATGCCCAAGTAGAGGTCAAAATGCCAAATGACATGAGCATAAGAATCATGAGGAAAATGAAATAAATGTAGAATAACATGAAGTATCTACAATAATTATCTATGGGAATTTAATTTTGTAATGACACTTATGTGAGAAAGAGATCCATTTGGATCTTTATGTGCATGAATAACATAGCCAAGTATGTGCATTATTATATTACCAACTAAACAAGATTTCTCAAGGATTGTGTGCTCTTAAAGACATGTTATTAAGGTGTCAAAAAAACATTCCG
Organism: Torreya grandis; assembly: GCA_037957365.1. Lineage (NCBI taxonomy): Eukaryota > Viridiplantae > Streptophyta > Pinopsida > Cupressales > Taxaceae > Torreya > Torreya grandis. The sequence goes on from JARHVA010004102.1 coordinate 49,556, forward strand.
TATGATATAAGCCCCTTAAAATTATTATAATGGTATAAATACCACCATGTTAAATGTAAAAATCATAAAATAAGACTAAAAAATCCTATTTAGCAGAGATTAAGGTTTATTAGTAGTTTTAAAGGTAAATATCATGTTTTAGTTTCCTTATTGATCAAGTTATTTGAAAGGTTATCCAAGTTGGTAAGGTGAGTTAGATTCATAAGGTGGTTTTTGTATCATTTTTTTTATGTTACCAACCATCTCACACATCTTTTTTCAATCCATATAGAGGCAAAAATGGGCAAAATGTGTACCTACAATAGTTAATCAATAGGGCTATTTCAAGTAAGCATCATGTTAGAATCATGGAGGTAAATGGTTTTCATTCAGATTTATAAATTATTTAAATGTTAATAATTTGATATTTTGGGAGAATAAGTTATGTTTAGTAGTATTTTACATCTAAATTCCATGAAATACCAAAATGTCTACCTATAGCCATGATATTTTAGCTTAGTTAGGTAGGCTTTTTTGCAATATGAACTTGTGTGAAGGTCATTAAGATGGATGACATGGATATGATGGATGAGTAGGGTATGGATAATGACTTGTATATTCTCCATTGAGGACCAAGATGAAACTAGAGCAAAGAAAAGGGCAAATCAACTATTTAAAGTTAGTAGTCATAGTCAATTAGGTTGTCATATATATAATCATGTGAGAACATAAGCAAGAAGGAGGAAGAGGTTTAAGTGTAATTATTTCACAAGGTGTCATTAGGTGAAATAATTCAATGCATACATATTTAAGGCCCTAATGATATTAACCTTGTCCTTTAAATTCTATTAAAATCCAAATTAACATCTAAAGTTTAGTTTAACTAGCTCAAGTGTCTCCAAGGTAAATGACATTAATATGAAACATAATGGTGAAGTTGAATGTTTGGATTGATAGTAAATTTTAGAAGATATAGTAAAAATAGATATAAAGTTAAAAATAATCATATAAACAATAAATATATCATAAGATAACTCACATGACAAGTGAAGTTATAGTTAAGCAAAGTGAAGTTACAGTCATCATATGCAATATAGTGAATGAGAAAGCTTGTGTTAAAGGAGAAGTGAGGGGTTTAGAGATTATCAAAAGATGATATGGAGTTCTGAACATCATCAAAGACCTATTTAAGGACTTTTTATATTTAATTTATCCTTATATTCCAAAGAAATATTGAAAGTCACCTATAGTCCATTAAAAACCTATAAGTAGTCTTTTCTTAGAGTAAGAATGTGGATAGAAGTTACACTTCTGACGATAAGAGAATGTTAGATAAATGAATTTGAATGAGATAAGAGATAAATTTTTTAAGGGATCCATTTCCATTATAGGTGTTTAAGAAGATCAAAATTAGTAAGAAAAGGCTCAACCTAAGCTAACATATTCTATCAAAGACCTATAGGTCCACTCTAGAGAAAAATGAAGAGAATAATTTTATCTCATTGAGATTTGATATGTGATGGTCAAGAAAGATTTATATGACCTTAACAAGTGTTTCAATTAAGTTTTGATTAATTTTTAAGTTTTTTCACTTGGATTTTCACCTCCTAATGATATACCTAAGCTCTCCTCATCCAAGTGGCATAATGGAAACATCTCTAGGCATATGGGTAGCCTAAGGGTGAGGTAAATCTCTGGAAAGGTTTAGATCCCTTAATGTACCACTTGGATTGTAACTAAACATAATAATTGGGGGGGTAAGGGAGATAGATAACTAGAATAAAACTATCCTAAGGGAGGTGATACACCAAATATATTTATGACTTCCAATGAGTAACATGTTACAAATGAGAACAAAGGACAAACTGAACATACACTTCTTGAGTCTACATCTTCTCACATTAATGTTGCATCATGAGGTTATGGATAAATGTAAAAACATAGAAGGACTAGATAAGATAAATATCATGGAAATAATTAATAGTATATCTCAATCCATTATTAACATTTTTTAGAACACTTCACATGCCCTTCAATAATAAACTGTTCAATTGCAAATAGGATGCAAGAATGAGACAACATGGTAAGGATTCCATAGTATTCACTAAGAAAAATCTAAAATTAAAGTAAAAAAATTCATGAAGAGTTAAAAATCAGTAATTTTATTGATCAAATGGTATCCAAATGAGCAGGGATTTGCCATACTGAGGTGGAGCATAAGTTATTAAAGGCCAAAATGGCTAGTTCTTATAGAAGTTGAGAGAGAGAGAAGAAGAGGGAAGTATAAGGCTCATAAAGACACTTATAAAGATTATAAAATAAGGTATTTTTTTATGGGATGAGGATTTTTGATTAACCATGTAATTTAGGAAGCATAAGTATCCATCTAATTCATCAAACTCATGCAAAGTGGCATGAAATTCTCTTAACTGGCTTAGAAAACTTGCCTTCATGATTATCCCTATTTGATCATCCAAATAATAATTATGGATATGTATGATGATTGGAATGAATGATAAGGTTTCATTCATGCCTCTACATGCATTAGCTATAAGCTTTGTCATTTGGAATAATCCCAAAATGAGCTATCATCATATGTTATCAAGAAAACACTTTTTTCATGCACCCTACACACTTGGCTTCCAAAAAGGAATTATTTATACATTAAAATGCATTATAGATAGTTTATTACACCTTTAAATACCCTATATATAATTTTAATAATTAGGGACACAATAAATTAAGCTCACATAACGTTTTCCACCCTTCTCCCTTGCTTGTCCACTATGCTAGTTTTGACTGGCTAGGATGAGAGCTAATTTCTGGACAAATACAATTTTATTATTGGAATTAAATTAACATAAGGATTTATTAAAATTCCTAATACTCTCTTAAAACTTTATTTCATATTTATACTCCTCTTGTAGCTTGCATAATGCATAAAATTGTTAGGAAAAGCCTATTTTATAACTTGTCCATATAAGTCCGTACAACTAAAACTCATGGGGAGTATATTTATTTAGTATTGTAAAACTTAAAATATGTTTCATGGTCAAAAAATTCAATTATATCAGATATCCAACTCCATTTCTCCAAACTAGCCTTGACTAAGGGTTTGTAAGGGTTTTAGTACTATTTGACCTATTAAGGTTTGTTAATAAATATTTAAAGTTTAAGTTGCATAAAAATTCCACAAAGTGGTTTTTTAATGCCTATTATAATTCCTATAAACCCATTTGGCTCCCATGAAAATAAACAATACATATATGAGTGTTCAAACTTGTCCAATCGAGCCTTTGCCTCTATCTTGCATAGGCCTAATATTACTTTGGGGTTAAAAAAGGTTTCATTATGGTTTCAATGCCCTTAAAAATAGTTTTAATCTCTTTATCCACCATAAAAACATGTTTCAATCCATGGTTATGCTCATCTCATGATACAAATGTGAGTGACCCCACATTTGGTCTTGGCCTAAACCTTATTTAACATGCTTGAATTGGCTTTTAGGTTAAAACATGATTTTTGATCATTTACCTACATAAAAATGGATTAAAAACTTATATCATGATCCCATAATCAATCTAAAATGTTTTATAAATTATATAGGACTATAAGTGAAAATAACTTCCTCATTTAGCACTAAGCCTAAACTTTATCTTTAGGTCTACCTGTTTATTCATATAAAATGTAAAAATTGGTAACTTAAGAGTGGATATTGACACCAAACCCATAAGTCCCTATTTATTTCTGTCATGACCCTAATAGGCTTGTTTTAACTGATTCTCATTCATCCATAGCCTTCAAGACTTGACCCTAGCTGATCCAAGACCCTCTTTTCAAGAAGAATTCATCCCCCATGTCTCATCTGCCTATCACAATAGTGCCCAAATATGATAGCAATGTTATTTCCACTATTATACAATTTATATGCTATTATCTAAGCTCATTTATGTCCTCAATGGTCAATTGATTCTAGTTTCACATCCTTCTCCTTGTTACCCTAATGTGAGAAAATTCAATCCATGACCAATAGATCCCTATAAAATCACTTTCAAAGATAATTTAGAAATGGTTGGAAAATATCACTCAAAAAAGAAAAAATACAATCAAAATAACTCTATCAATCTTCCCTATTCTCTACATACAACCAACCTATAAAATTTTAAGCCAATTCAAGTCCTTACACTAACCCCTAGTCATCTCAAGCACACCCAATTTTTGCATTTATTGCATTTCTCCTTCACTATTATACCAAGCACTCTTAAAGGGAGAACTACATATGTCTTGATCCCTCCTCAGAGCATTTGTATATAGGTATTGTGCCCACACACAAGGTGTTAAGCACATTTAATGCATCTTACACACACCAACCCCTTTTACCTATTTGTTATAGTCTATATTCAAGTGCATAGAAGACAAATACACAGAAAATCAAATCTACAGGGAGTTTTATTCATAGTGACACTCTAAAATTTGGTACATAGAATCACACTGATTGGGTGAAAAAAATCTATAAATCTTATATCCTTAGGAAAATATCACTGGGGAAGGAATATATTGTCAATACCACTCCTATCTAATCAAAAAATGAAATCCATAATCTTGTTTACGATAGTGTCTCAGACTTGCACAAATTTTTTGGGCCTTGTCTTAGCCATATCAGTATAAAATAAAAGTCTAATTTTCTCTCTCTCACTACTATTTTTAGAAAACCTATAATTACAAATAAATTTCACAAATTAGTAGCTTTAATTTTGAGTATTATTTACTAAATTTCTCTTACTCATACACCTTTATTATTTAGGAATTAAACACTAATTTCTCCAAAAATAATAAAATAATTGGTGAACTTGAATTAATTAAAATTATGCATAAATCCCCTACAAACCCTAATGTAAATTCTTAGTTGATTATTCCCATAAATTTTCAATTTTTTTCTTGAATATTTTAAGCAGAAATTCATCCCAAATTTTAAAATTTAGTAGTAAATTTTAAAATAATTTTATTTAAAAATTTAGTTGCATCAACTAATTCCCAGTAATTTTCCAATTATTTTTTGAATTTTTTGTTGCATATTAAAATCAAAATGTCACTTCAAATTGCAAAAATTCAATAATAATTTCAAAAAATTATTTTTCTCAAAACCCTAGTTGCACATACTAGGTCCTGTTCAATCAAGTTCTTTCCAGTAATTTTCTAAATTTTTTAGTTAGATATTTCACTCAAAATTTACTTTCAATTTAAAAAATTTAGAGTATTTTCCAATAAATTCATCTTTCAAACCCTAGTTCCATACAGTAGGTCCTACTATTTTTGAGATATCACCTTACATTTTAAAATCAGATTTCAAATATGGATCCCACTTATCTACAAATTTTTCTTACATTTCTTGCAAAAAATAAGGAGACCATCACTGGTCCTATCATGTACTTTAATGATGAAGTATACCATATGTTATTACAAATATTCATTATTTGCATTTCATGCTTACCTTTTATAATAAGGAATGATATTACAAAATTCATTGCTAGAAATGCACAAAGTTTCAATATTCCTTTTGCATACTCTCTCTCACTCATATGGAAATTTTTTCAATTTTATCATTCTAAACATGTTATAAATGTTATGATTTATGTCCAAAAAATTTATACAATCGTGCACAACTTTATGTTCTCTATCCCCTACTTTCTATCTCTCATATGGAAATTTTTTTAAGTTTATCATGCTAAACATTCTTAGAAATGTTTTGATTCATGTCAAAATTTTCTATACAATTTTACACAATTTCATGTTCTCTATCCCCTATTTTCTATCTCTCATATGAAAAAAATTTCAAGCTTATCAAGCTAAACATGTTAGAAATTTTTAAAATAAAGTCAATTGATATAACAAATTATTAATTAATAACATTTATAATTCTATGGCTCCTGCTGCGTCTCCCGCACGCGCACAACTTCAAAATTTGAAGTTGGAGGTTGTGGTTCCTACAACTGGTGTGGCTACCGCTATGGGTGGGGCTTCCTCTGTGTGTGGGGGTAGGGTTCTGGTTGCCCCTAACGTGATTTCTTCTATGGGTGGGGGTTCTCTTCCTGCCCCACGTCTGGCTTATGGATCTCCTGCTCTTGGTTCAAGTCTTGGTTCCAGGGGAAGGGCTTTTGCTGACATGGTTGCTTTTGAAGCCGGATTACATGACACTCTTCCTCATGCCTTATCTAGGCCTTCTCATGTTTCACCTATAAGTGTTTTAAAACCTATTAGGGTATCTCTAGATCATGAATTAGTTGAAGACATCTTCCATACAGGAGAAGAGCTTCCTCTCTTGCTGCTATTTTTTGCTTCTATGGCTTTTGGCCCTCTCTACAGATCTACATGGGTGATCTCCAAGAATTGGATGCCACTTATTCAAAATAATGTCCATATCTTCCCGTGTGCTAAAGGTTTTTTTATAGCAAAGTTCCTTTGCTCCAATGACAGGAATATTATTTTGTGCCACAATAATTTTTCTTGGCAGGGTAGATATCAACTTATGGCCAAACCATGGCATATGGATTTTGATCCTCTCTCAGAATCCTTTAATAAGTTCCCTATGTGGGTCTGTCTCCCTAATCTTCCAATACATCTTTGGCATGATTCAATTTTTGAAACTATTGGAAATGCTATTGGGGATTTCTTATTTATGGATGCAGACACTTCAGATATTCTCCATTCGACCTATGCATGCTTTCTAGTATATTTGAATGTTTCTAAGGGCCTTCCTAAGGTGATTTGCTTGGATTCCCTAAGGGGTACTTGGACACAAATGTTGGATTTTGAGGGTATCCCTTTTCATTACAAGATGTGCCACCTGACGGGTCATATTGTTACTCGTTGTGCTATTGGGAAATCCAAATCTAGGTGACCACCTTCTTTGTGGTCTAAGGCTTCCTTTGAGCATTACATGGTTAAACAACCCTTGGAAGCTCCAGCTATTTCTGAGACTGAGGATAGTGTTCACTCTAAGCCAGTGGTTGTGGAGGATTCTTTGGTGAAACATTCCTTTGAAGCTCCTACGGAGGCTGTGGTTAGTGATCTTTTTGAGCCAGTGGTTGAGGTGGCATTGGTCTCTTCCCCTATTTCAAAGGATCCTCCTAGGAGCCAGACTTTGTATGATTCTCACAAGGAGTTTGTTGTGGCATCTATGTTCCCTGGGTTCCATGGATCATTGTCTTCTGAGGCATGGGATACTGAGGCAGAAAAGTTAGAGGATGGATGGATAGTAGTTAAGAGGAAGAAGTCTAAGCCTTTGGTCCCCCCTCTGGATAAGAATCTTCGGTCGTGTAAAAAAAACCTCAATTCAAAAGGAAAATCTAATGTTCCCTTATGCTGACTGGTTTTTTTGGGTTGGTAAACTGGTTGCTTCACTGGTTTGTTGGTTACTAGTTTGGGAGGTTTTTCAAGTTACTGCTCCAGTCTGTTAAATTTCCTTCTAGTGTTTTGACAGTAGTTTTATTTGGTCACATCTATTGGTAACAGGTCCCTATAAAACCTGGTTTAGTTGTTTTACTGGTTTTAGGTTCTATTAAAACCTGGTTGTGCTTAATGGTTTATCTTTCTTTTTGATGTAAAGGGTTTCAGGGCCCCTTCAAAACCTACTTTTACCTTAATCTAAAACATGTTAGAAATTTTATGATTCATGTCAAAAAAATTTATACATTTGTGCCTAAATTCATGCTCTCTATCCCTTATTTACTTTATTTCATGTGGAATATTATTTATAGTCATATTTATATTCAACTTATAACTACAATTACATGAATTTCATCCCACATACATGGTTTCTACCTAGAGGATCCATTGCATAAACTAACATTCATCTGTCAAGTTTCAATGTCATATCTTATGAACAGGAAACAATTTCCTTCTCATCCTCTGCCCCAAGAGGGTGATAGCTATTTTCACTCTAATTAGGTCCATTCTATAACCCCTCCAAAACATGAGGCAGCCTGTACTATTGTCCCTAATGCATACATTTAGCCTATAACTTCTTCAAATACTATTCAATTTATATGCTTATATATTCAATCAAAATAAACTAGGGTTTGCACTTGTGAAACTCTAAGGGATCAAATCACTAATATAATTAAGTTAATTTTAGATTTACAAACATAGAATCAACTATTACATGAAAATATCACAAAATTAGAAAATTAGATTATACAAAAGCCTCAAACTCACCCTAATGCCAATCATTTATATGTACCTTCACCTAGTCAATTGGTTGCAAGCAATGTTACATATCACAACAAAAAATCATAATAGACTAACTCGACAACTAGTGATTTGAAAAAAATTCAAACATCAAACAAGAGTTCAAGTGAGGTACTAAGGGAGATTATTAAATCTAATTTTATCAAACTACCTCCTCTACATCTAGTGAGAAGATCCATATATTATTGTGCATATCATAGAATGCATGGACATCACACAAATCATGTTTACCATTAAATAAACATATAAAATAGATAATTGCTCATGAGGACCCTATACAAGGTAAATCAGTCAAACAATCCACAATGACAAAAAAACATTCACAAAGGGTCAAATTTAAAAACAATATAAAAGTGGTTACCAAAGCATAACTCAAAACAACAAGATGATCAAAAAGCAATCTCAAAGCAAGAAACAACACCACAAGCATAGGTAAAGCATAAAAAATATGAAAATATACCTCTCCATAATGAGGCTCAACTTTCAAATTAGTATGGGTTTCATAAAAAATATCTACAACAATTTGATTATCAAGGTCAAGCATTAGGAAAACAGGCTCAAGGCATCAATACTCTCATTCTAGCAATTGACAATGTTTGTTACCAAGGTTTGGGATTTATTGAACATCTAACAATAAATTATTCATAGACATAATTCATCAAAGGAAAAGATCTAGATACAACAAAAGTCAACAATAGCATTCCATTGGTTCATAATCATGCATGATTCCCTTGTTTGATATAGGACACCATGATATCGAATCTCCCATGAGATGCATCGGTTAGTATCATCTCTCATCATCCTTGTACTTAGTTTCTTTTTGTTTACTTGTACATAGTTTCTTATTTTTTATTGTACATAGTTTCTTCATTATTGATTGTACATAGGCTATTCCAAAAATACAATAACATGCAAATAATACAAAAAACACCAAAAATATTTTAATTGTATGCATCATCCATGATTTACATTTCTATTACTATGCTAGACTTACATTTATTGTTCTATTCTTATTTTTTGTCAATTTATCTACATCACTATGCTTCAATTGATCTTCTTTGAATGTGTGCAGTGACATCTAGCTCCTTGATTTATTCACTCTACCCATTGAGGTGGGATCCTACTTCTACATTCCATACACACATCAATATACATACCCACTGGGGGTATCTTCTACATGACTACGCCATTTAAGTTGTGTCATTCCTACACCACACACTCTAGTTATCATGTTGATATACATTATTTACTAACTTACAAAGATTATTCTATTGAAACTTACTAGTATTTAACACTTATGTATTTATTTTCATATAACTAATCTTTTACTAATATGTCTTGCATACTTTCACTCTTGCTTTGATTAGCTATATGTGCTTATATCTTCCAGTTCCTTACATGTTTTCTTTTCTTTCTTAGCATAGCTATATTTTTTGTATTTTCTTAGCTTTTACTTATTTCTTGTATATTCTATAGGAAATTTGATAATGTCCTTTACTTTTATTCATGTTTGTGCCTTAGGACATTTTCCAAAGTAATTTTCCTATACTCTTCTATGTGATTTTGGCTTTCATGATAATTTTATTTGTTTCAATTGAATGTGTGTGTGGCATTTGAACATGCCTTGTATGCTTACTTTATATTTTGAGTGACATGTGCCCATCTCCCTTTTTTGCTTGGCCCTTAGCCAATCTTATACATTTATTGATTTTTACCTTGTGTGCTTATTTCTTGATTTCTTTTAATTATTTGCAATGTCATGATCCATATCATGCATTATTCATGTTTTATTTGATACCATGATAGACGTCATGATCCATCCCTCTAACTAATAACTAACAACTAAATAGACATTAAATTCTAGTTTAGTACATTACACATGCTATTACATTATTATATCTATCTATGAATACCCCTATTAATCTAACAATCTCTCACTATAACCTGTGATAAATATTGAGATATCATATTGATTATCATTGTTATATCATGTATCCATGCAATATAACACACTTGTAGGGATCTTTATTTTGAGGGTAGTCATTACATGGTCTCCATTCCTACCCTAAGAAGAGGGGAAAACAAAAAAGGGTTTTCTAATAGAGATCAAATCTATTATCAACCAAAAAATCCAATTTTAAAAAACCTAAAACATTAAGCAGACATCAAACTAGTTAGAATAGACTAGGTAGATAGTCAAGAATCTAGAATAGTCATCAGATTTGACCCAAGACAATAACATAAAGACTAGACTATAGCATCAGTGGTGCTACTATCTATTTCTAGCACTCTTATCCAAATAGTAGAAAAACCAAATTTTATAGAAACAGATAAAAAGGTAAGTTTAATTATTATTTTGTGAGCTATAATTTAGACTAAAGTTAGAAATTTTCATATAGTTTTACTCAAAAAATATAGATATAAGGGGCATCATGCACGACATGATGGATCTCACTTCTAGTTTTAGATAGGCTAGTTGGTATAAATTTTAGATCAGAATCCATGTTTCGGACACCAGTGATTAGGGGTAATGCGCATGACACATTTGTTTTCTTTCTATCCAGGTTCAGCTTTACCTAGGCATTCTTAGTAGTTGCATGCCTTACTCCACATGTAGGTGGTTAGAATCATTTTTTTTTTGGCTTTCATATAATCTTTACTTTTAAGTTCTTGAGTTCCTAAATGGCTTCCATATAAACTAGATTTTGAATTTTGGAGTGGCTTTCGTATAAGCCTAATATCCATATTTCAACATGGCCAATAATGGCCTAATTTATAGCATACATTCAACTATCCATGCCAACATTATGAGATCATAATACTTTCATGGGATTTAGGATCCATCTCATATGACACACATTCCATATCGGTATCATTTTATAACTTCACTTCATGAAGCAATGATGGAGCCAAAGGACTAGATAGCCTTTGTATTCATGAGCCACCTATTAAGAGGGATTGGACACATAGTCCAAACATATATCAACACATGTAAGATAATCTATTTTCACTTAGTAGGTGATGATGGTACCAAAGATCCAACCTTTGCATTCTTGAGCCATTTTTAGGGAATCGAGAACTCAACTACATTCATGATATTACTCTTGGTTTATCACATCACCCAACATTACTCAACAGCATAATAGGTTTTGTATTTGTTCACATACCTAATGAGGTGTATTCATTCTTTTTTCTTCCTCTCTCTCTTGCCCAGATTTGTACATTCTTTTTATTTTATAGAGTATCCAGTAAGAATTGTTCTACTTTTATTTTCACTTGTAGATTTATACTTCATAGTGTGTTTTATCTATGCACACCCTTTATCACATAGCTTCATGGGCTTCACCCTTGTATTTAATTTTAGGTATGCTTTCTATTTTTCCTTTATGTTAGTATTTTTATTTAGTATATCATTATAATAAAAGGGGACAAATGTAGTCATATAAATGTAAAAATTGGTAACTTGAGAATGGGTAATGACACCCAACTCATATGTCCTTCTTGCTTACTATCATGACCCTCATAGGCTTGTTTTCACTAAATTCCAATCATCTAAATCCTTTGAAACTTGACCCTAGCTGATCTAGGACCCTATTTTCATGACTAATCCATGCCCCCAAGTCTTGTCTACCCAAGACAATAGTGCCCAACTAAGATAGGAGCATTAGTGCCACTATTGTCCATTTTTGGTGCTATTATCCAAGCTCATTTTGGCCCCAATGATCAATTTATTCTAGTTCCCTATCCTTATCCTTGTCAACCTAACATGAGAAAATTCAATCCATGACCAATAGATCCCTATAAAATCCCATTCAAAGATAATTTGGAAAAGGTTGGCAAATATTAATCAATCAAGCAAGAATACATGTAATACCACTCAAAAAATCTTCCCTATTCTCTGCATATAGCTAGCCTATACACTTTCAAGCCAATTCAAGTTCTTACACTAGCCCCTAGCCATCTCGATCACACCCAATTTTTTCATTTCTTGCATTTTTTATTCACTACTGCACCAAGCACTCTTAAAGGGAGAATTACATATGGATTTATCCCTCCTTATATTATTGGTATGTAGGTAGTGTTTCCACACACAAGGTGTGAAGCACGTATAATGAATTTCAAACACACTAACCCATTTTCCCTATTTTACAAAGTTTCTATTCAAGTGCATAGAAGAAATATAAATATAAAATCAACTATATATGTAGTTTTATCAATAGTGAAGCTCTAAAACTTGGTACACAGGCTCACACTGATAAGGTGAAAAAAAATTAGAAAGCTTAGATCCTCAAGAAAATATTTTTAGGGAAGGACTAAAGCATTAGTGCCACTCCTATCCACTTTTTATGTTCTTATCCAATAAAAAAATGAAATCTAGAATCTTGTTTGTGACGGTGTCTCAGGATTACAAACAAATTTTTGGGCCCTATCTCAGTCAGATCAATATAAAATAAGATAACTTTAGTTTTTTATCTATCACTATTATTTTTAGAAAAAAATATAATAAAAAATGAGTTTCACCAATCAGTATCTTTAATTTGGAATATTATTTACTAAATTTATCTTACTCAAACCCCTTTATTATTTAGGAATTAAACACTAGTTTCCCCAAAAATAATAAAAAAAACCTACAACTTTTGGATTTTAGGACACTCTATTTAGTTTCATATCTATATGGTTATTTTCCATGCTTTTTATAGGTGTCCCTTATCTTTACAAACCCCTTTTAAGGATATCCTTAGATTTTGGTTTACTCTTTTTACCCAATCCACCAAATCTACCAGTTTAAGCCTAAGGGAAAGTACCCCCTATCTAAGACAAAATAGGAGGTACTTCCCCTATTCCCTTAGAAAAAATAAATATTGTATAGCCTTCCTAAATTTTTTAGGAACTACCACACATAAATCCATCCCTTGGTTATATCATTTGACCCCTCAAACTTACAAAAAACTAAGACAGACTCCTTCAAAGGTAAACCATATGCATAGGGTTTATATAAGGGCTATGAGTTACTTGTTTAGGATCATTCATTTGATCATATATAAATTAATTAGGATACTATGATAATGAATAAGGGGTTAAAATACACTCTTATCCCTCCAAAATCTCATGAACTCCTTATACCCCTGCTTATCTTAGACTAAGCACATTTCCTGACTATGTTTCCTTCATAATAGTACCCCTACCTATAGGTGTAACCTACAATTTTGGAGTTGTATAAATTGATGTAGGGTAATTATGAAACCATTAATTACATACATATTATTTTATTCAATCATTCCATGTAACTCCATGCCAAAACCTATAGTAGTTATCCACTAAGACATTGTTTGCTTACTGTTTATTAGTTATGCCTTGGCCCTTAAGGTAATGTACCTATAGGTTACGTTTACCTTGAATAGACTTTGGTGATATTTATTGAATACTCTTTTTTAACCATTGAGGTCAAAAAACATGTGATTATACCTTCACTCATCGTATAATTCCCAAAACACCAACTTGATACAACTTATCAGCCCACTACCCTTTTGTTCTACTGTAGGTACTGCTCTTCAAATCTTGTTAGCATATTATTAAGGAAAACATGTCCTCTGTGTACCTAGAATTTACACCTTATTATGAAAACATGTTTCACTTGAAAATATAATATTTATAATCACCTTGGAGTCAACTATAGGTGAACACTGCCTGAGCTCAACGTATAAAAGTGCCTTTTCAGGTCCTCCAATTATTATCTTTTACTAACCCTCTACCTCTCAAACTTTGCCAAGTCATTTTATATGATAAGGGATTAAAAAAGAAACAATTATATTTATTAAATTGATTTAAATAATTATTATATGAATCTATAAAAATGGCCTTAGGCCTCTACTTTTCCAACTTAGGGATAAAATGACTGAAATACATAATCATTGCTTTGAAGGTGACCTTAACTTTATTTAACAACATAGTATTCTTGGTGTGTATGTTAAGACATATTTATAATGTTAGGACTTAATTATTTCCATTATGTGATTTATCATCTCAAAATGGATCTTCCAATTTTTTTCCAAGTCACATGTAGGTGTAGATTTTTAGAGCATATAGGTAGTGGGCAGAACATGGGCCATATGCATTGACTTAGGTATCTCATGAATTTTATATCGATATCAAAAGTTAAAATGTATTACTCACACATAAAATAAATAAAAACCACTATATAGTATTTTAAAATTTCATGACATCATCAATGAAGGTTGTAAGTGCATGGTAAACTGTATATAATCAAGGAACATGAGATCCACATATTAAAGGAAATGCCTAAAATAGTTGGTCGATATCCAATAAATAGAATTAATATAAAAATTTAAGATTATTTGAACTCAATATAGGATCCTGAACATCCCTTTAAACATTGAGAAACCTTCATGAAAGTTCTTTTAGGTGTTTCTTCTTGTCACATGACTGTATGGCACTCAAACCTACATTTTCTTGGAGATTGATTTAGAGAGAGAACCTAAGATGTAATGAGATAAAAAATAACATTAATTTAATTATAATTTACTTATCATAATCCATTATCAAAATTTTCAAATCATAAAATCTTGAACATGGTCAAAATTTACCTATCATCCCCGATAAGACTAATCTACCAACTTGAGATGGCTTTTTCACAAAAATACCATTAAAACTGAAAATAAGCATGGATTGAATTTGGTAAGGTATAAAAAATCATTTGGATTCAACATAACCCACTGGTTCATATATAATTTCCCAAAATAGAACAAAACCCATAGGGTGCATGAAACAATAAGCAAAAAGGTATAGTTAACTTCACAAGGATGGTTCATGAAAAAAAAACACCTTTATTAAAAATAATTATACTAAAATTAATGTATCTAAGTTTAATATAACCTCATTGAATAATTTGACTTGAAACCTCTTCAGCTGTTAGTACTACGTAAAAACTCGAAGGTCACTTCTGTCTATCTAGGAAAGTAAAGATGGAGTAGAATGATTTTGGGAAAAAAATGGAAATTATATAAAAAAAATATTGGGATGATTTTTTTAATGTTAAGGGATGTTTCATGAGTTTTTATCATGTGGCAGACTTCCCCATGCATTGTATAAGTGACTTTTTCCACTCCTTTCTCAAGAAACCTACCTTTTTTTCAGATGAACCTACTAATTTAAAAATAAGTCAGTTTATTAAGACGTATAAGGACACATGGGATGTGAAATAACATTTTTTTATATTCACACTTCCAAAAAAATCTCTATAACTCATTAAATGCTTAATTTTGACCCCTAAAATGACTCAAATGGACATGCTAGCTAATAAAATAATGACCAAAGACAATATAAAATTAAATGACCTATGATATACATTATGAAAACACATCAAAACTTATATAAAAATCAAAACTTAATTGTTTACCTATAGGGGTCCCACTTTGACCTAAAAGTCAAATTTGGTCAAGAAATTGGTGACTCATAGGGGTAACATGCATGCTATGCTAATAGTAACCTTATCAATCCATTGGGATTAGGGAGTCATTTGAAGTATAAGAAAAATAAGGAGAATTTAACCATTTATCACAAGATTGACTAAGATAAGACAACTAACTTATTACCTCAAGCACACAAAACAAAGGACACACACAACACAAAATAAACAAGCTAAGAAGACACACACCTATGCTCAAGGCACTTAATAAAAATAGGAAGGAAACAAATATATATAATTAACAATAAATCATACCTCCCTTTCTAGGATCAAAAGTAAGGTTTCTTGTATGTCCTTCTTCAGAAGATGAATCATGATGCCAAGCATGTTGCTCCTTGGATTGAATACTTGATGAATGAGACCTAATTCTTGGCACCTCACTTTTTATTATCTCAAATATACCATCTCCAAATATTTATCCAATGTAAAAGTATTCCTCTTGACTTTGGACACATACCTCATATTGTTGCTTACTCCTCATCTCATGATCAACTTTTATCTTCTTTGTAGGCATGGTTTTAAAAGGAACGATCTCTTGTTCCTTGATCATCACTATAAAAGGGATAAAAAAGAATAGCTCCTTCATCTTCTTCCTTAGGAACCAAAATGACCTCATCCAAAATTTCCTCTTCAACACAAGGAATGCATTCTTCATCATCAACCAAATAAGAAGATTTAACACAAGGTCTTACCTCTTCTTTAACACTTAAGACCTCTTAAAGGCTCTCAAATTATGTCTCAACTATCATAATATGATCTTGATTCTCAAGAGTTGAAATATATTCCATCTCCTTCCCCTTTTTGGTGATGCCAATATTAGGAATCTTGAAATTCGATGACCTAACCCAATGAGGCTACCAAAGAGTTACACTTTCCTCAAGCAAAAGCTTTGAATTTTCCTCAACCAAAGGCTCTTCTTTAGGTTCCCATACCATAGGTACATCAAGGCAAAGGGTGATTATATTATGAAAATATGAAATATTCTTTGGAGGTGTAATATAGGGCTCAAAATAAAATTAAGAATGCATATTAAGGGATTCTTTTGGGAGCTTTTGAGGAAGGCAAGGCAGATGTTAGGCTAAGATGTCTTGGTATTTTCCTTCCACTTGAAAATCACTTCATTCACATCTGATTCAACTTGGGAAATATTTTGAGGGAGATTAGATGGGGTTTTTTTATTCTTACTATCTTCTTTGGGGTCTAAACCTTCAATCACACCTTGACTTAACAACTTCATCTTTGATTCCAACTCTTCAATTAGCTTGGCTAGGTTCTCTTGTAAAAATCTTTCTTGAAGTTCTTAGGAACAATCATGAGGACAAGGAGTAAAAGAGGTTTATTGAGGAAGAGTGGGAGGTAATTACAAAGGATCAACTTCATTCTCAACTTCACACTCCTTAACAATCCTTATATCGTATTTCCCATAATTACACTATCTTATTCCAGCTTAGAATGTTATGATTAGAAGTCTCTTTTTTAGATGGTGGAGATGAAATATGAGAGGGAAATGCAAGCTTTAACTCCACTACCTTTACTTTCAACATGGACTATTTAATATACATATTATCCAACTCAATTTGTCCATCAAAAGTAGCTTTAAAAAAAAAAGGTTTCTCCTTTCAACTCTCTCCTCCAACTGATTGGGAGAAGGATGACTTTGATATCCTTAATTTTGACCATGAGTAGGGACCAAATATGACTGATAGGTTTGGTGAGGTTTCCTATCATGAAATCCTATCCTATCCTCTAAGGAAGAAACTAGGCCACTAACATCAAGCATCTCACTTGTGAGCCTTTGCCAATTGGTTCTCTCAATAGGTATCCACTCTATTTTAACCAACTCTAATTAATTTATCACCTTATAAATAAGATGACTATGAACCTCTTGACAACATCCCCTTATAGTATCAATCTCCAAAATATACCTCTCATAGCCCAAGAGTGTTTGCTTGAAGATGGAAATGGATTGACTTGATAACTCACAAGGATAACTAGGTGTAGCAAGATATTGAGAATGTTGGATATAGTACTAATATAATTCATGAATGGGATGATACACTTCATGATAGGGATGATTAATAACTTTCTTATATTGATATGGAAAGGAACAAGCTTGAAATGTCTCACCAACTAGTGTAAAATAGTGTTCAACACCAAAATTAGCCATGAAACTTCATTGAAAACAAGAACACAAAGGAAAATGTTACCAAAAGTATTCAAAAGATAAACTAGGATTCTTAAATATTATATATATCTTATGAGTCACCATTGATCCTTCTAAAGGTTAATTGTTAAAAGATAACACTAAAGATATTTTAACCTTTTGGACTAAGAGTCCTATCGAGCATGCAAAAAACTTGCCACTTGGATTTTCACCCTTTGAGGAGATTCCTAAGCTCTCCTCATCTAAGCGTCACAATGGAAACACCTATAGACTTGTGGGTATACTAAGGATGAGGTGAATCTCTAGATAGGGATATCACCCTTGATCTACCACTTTTGATAGCAACTACACCTATAATTTATGAGGGGAAAGGGAGAGATAAATAGAAGAAAAATACCCCTAAGGGAGGTGATACACCAAATATATTAATGAATTCAAACCAATAACATGTTACACATGAGAACAAAGGACAAACTAAACATACACTTCTCCAATATACATCTTCTCACATCAATGTTACATCATGAGGTTATGGATAAATGTGTAAAGATAGAAGGAATAGACATGATTCCTATGATGGTACTAATGAATAAACTCACACAATCCCTGACATCTTTAAAAACACTTCACATTCCATACAAGAAGAAACTTTCTAACTGCAAATAGGATGCAAGAATCAGAAAACATGTTAAAGACTCCATAGTCTTCACTAAGCAAGATCTAAAATTGAAGTAAAACATGTTAAAAAATTCATGAGGAGGTAAAAATATTTAGTATTATTGATAAAGTGGTATGAAAATTATTAGGGATTTACTTCAATCAGGGGGATCAGAAGTTACAAAGGCCAAAATGGCTAGTTCTTATAGAATTTGAGAGAGAGAGAGAGAGAGAGAGAGAGAGAGAGAGAGAGAGAGAGAGAGAGAGAGAGAGAGAGAGAGAGAGAGAAATGAATAGAAAATTTTAAGGGTCACATAGAAAATTTTAAAGATTATATAATTAGTTAATTATACATGGAAAGATGATGTTTCATGAACCATGCAAGGTCAAGAAGCATAGGTTTCCATCCAATTCATCAAACTCTTGTAAAGTGGCATGAAATTTTCATAACTAGCTTAGAAAAATTGCCTTCATGATTAACCATATTTAAAAATCCCAATACTGATTAAGGATAGGTATTATGATTATAATAAAGAGTAATTTTTTCAATCATGCCTCTTCATGCATTATTTTTATGCTTGGTCATATAGAATCATCCCAAAATGAGCTATCATCATCTATTGTCAAGAAAACTCCTTTTTCGTGCACCCTGCACACTTGGCTTCTAAAGAGTCATCTATTTTCAATGAAAATCCATTGGAGGTAGTGTATTATACCTATAAATATCTTAAATAGTGTTATAAGCATCAGGTAAACCTTAAATTCATCTCACATGAAGTTTTCCACCCTTCTCCCTAGCTTTTCCACTATGCTAGTTTTAACTAGCTGAGATGAGAGCAGTTGTTTGGAAACATAATTGTTTTTTACTAGAATTAAATAATTTTAGGGAGTTATTAAAATTATTAATATTACTTTAGAAATTTATTTTATCTTTAGACTCCTCTTTTATTCTACAAAATTCATAAAATTATCAAGAAAAGCTTGTTTTGTACTTTGTTCATACAAGTCCATATAGATAAAAAGCATTAGGAGTAGCTTTAGTGAGGATTATATAAATTAAAATAGGTTTCATGGTAAAACTATGAAATTATATCATATATCCAACTCCATTTCTCCAAATTGGTCTTGACTGAGGGTTTGCTAGGGTTTTAGGCTTGTTTGAGCTCTTAAGGTTAGTTCATAAAGATTTGGCATTGAATTTGTAGACAAATTCCATGAACTAGTTATTCAAGATGAAGTAGGATCATTATGTTCAAGTTTTAAATAATTGATATTTATGTTTGTAAGGATGTGTTAGTGATAAGGAAGCCTTCTTAAGCTTCCCCTCTCACCTATAAGGTCATTTGTGATGTATAAGGTCAATAGTTAATGCAAAAGTCCTTTTATTTTTGTAGTGTGTAAATCCATCTCAACTTAGCTAGAAGGATGATTTAATGATAGAGAAGGATAAAATAAGCCTATTTGACATGTCATGGAATTTTTTGAGATTATTAATGACTTCTTATTTATCAAGAAGCCTAAAATCAAGCATTGGTTGAGAAAAGATCAGATCCTATCATGACAAAAAATTATGAGTCATTCATAATTACAAGAGAGAGGAGAGGAATAATTAAGGAAAGAGGAAAAGAGATTATAAAGGAGAATTTTATGTGTAATAATTAAGGCCATGGACCTGTTATATATGTATTCTAAGAATGTATCAAAATTCATAAAATAATAGTATTTGAATTATTGTTAATTTTTTATGTATTTCCATGTGTGGGAGGTCATTTTGTTATCTCTATGAAGGTGGTATTCTGATGTACAACATCTATGCAAACTTGATAATAATTTCATGTTTTTATATATATAATATGGATAGGAGAGTTGTATTATTTGTAAGATATATTAATAAAAAGGTTGTTAAGGTTTGAGAGTGTATGTTCAAATCAAGGTGTAATATTTTTAACATTCAAATAAAAATATTGAAATCTTCTGCATGGTTTAGTGTCAATTTTATTTTATGAGAACATAAGTACTAGAGGTGAAGAGGCTTTCACAAAGAAACATTACCATACTACATATACATTATATATATCTTGTCTAGACATGGATATAAATGCATATTTTTAGTTTGTTGAAAGTGCAGAGGGGTTTTCTGAGTCCATTGAAATCCTTGAGTGAAGTATAATGCAATTCTATTTGAGTTTAAATAGCTAAGATAAAAATAATGATGGTAATGTATCTATTGGGTTGAATTAAATAAAAGAAAATAATAAAACATGATATGGCAACAATGTTAATGTTGTTAGACAAAACGGTTGCTCCTAAAGGTTCAAACCTTAGACGTGAGGATAATAATAATTATGAGTAGGAAAATTGATAAGGTTCTCAAACTATTAAGAATGGCTAATTGACTGTAAAATGGTTATCAAGATGGATTTATTAGTGATTGAAAATTTGTAGTCATATAAGTTCATATAGAATGTCAATAAATAATGGTCTGAGGTGGATAGCTTCTTTGGAAAGTAAACTGACAGTAAATTTTATGTAATTTATGTGTGGAAATAATGCCATGAATTTTTTATTCATAGTATAATCAAGTGTGGGAGGGTTTCAAATAATATTAGATTGATTGATTATGTTGTGATTATATTCAGTGATTTGAAGGATTGGGAAAGTGTTTTTGTGAGTAGTGCTTGTAAAATGAGTTCAAGTGTGAATCAAATAGATTTGGCATTAGTAAAGGCGAAATACTATTAGATATACCTTGAAAAATGGCTATCAACTTTTTCAATGTTTGAACATTGAATGCACAATATTTTCATGGAATGAAGGAGATGGAGCCTGTATGTTATAATCAAGTCACCATCGACTCAAAGAGAAACTCAAAGATGGAATAAAATGAGTTACAGATAATTATTCAATTTCAATATGAATTGGTTAGGAGTTACCCATAGTCCAAAAGAAATATAATATAACATGAGAATGATTTTTTTAATGTTTAGATAGTTATAACAAAAGAAAGAAACCATGTACAATGGTTTGTTAGTGAAAGTAACTCAAGATCTAAATATTCTAAACCCATTGCTTTAGAGAGGATATTATAAATAGACTAAAGGTGGAGTTAATTCAATAGATATAGGTGAGGAGATCAGTACCTATGTGGACAAAGTGAAGACAAGTGAATTCGTAAGGAATGTAATTGACAAAGGACATATGGTGAGTTAAAGAGAAGTTAATATCAGTTGAGATATTTGATGTTAATAGGAGTATGGTTAAAATCTATTTGATATTGTATGTATGTAAATAAATTATTGAATAATATGTTGATAATTTATATGCAAGGTATTGGAGGTAGATCAAGGTAATAAAAAAATAAATTAAATTGGTTCATGAAATAAATTAAAGTCAAATCCCATGAAGAGTAGATGACCAAGAGTATATAGAGAGGATTGATTAGAAGTTGGTAATTACAGGTGTTAAGTTTTGGTTTCAAAAAATTAATTAAATAATTATCTTAATCAAGATCTTTCTTATAACTCTTCTAAACACCTTTGACTCCCATGCAAATCATCAAGAGAGATATGAGTGTTCAAACTTGTCCTATTGAGCCTTTTCCTCTATCTTGCATAGGCCTGATGTTGATTTTGGGTTAAAAAAAGTTTCCTTATGGTTTATTTTCCTTATAAAATATTTTTCATCTCTGTATCCAACCTAAAATCATTTTTCAATCCATGGGGATGCTCATCTCATGATATAAATGGGAATGACCCCCCATTTGGCCCTAGCCTAAACCTTGTTTAATAGGCCTAAATTAGATTTTAGCTCAAAACATGACTTTTGATGGTTTTCATGCATCAAATTTGATTACAAACTTATATTATTATGCCATAATAACTCTCAAATGGATTAGAAAACATATATATGACTATAATTGAATACAACTTCCTCATTTGGAACTAGGCCTAAACATTACCCTTAGGTATGCCTGCAACTTTGGGATTCTAGGACACTGTATTTGGTTTCTTATATCTATATTTAGTTTATATGATTTTTATAGGTGTAAATTACCTTTATAAAACATTTTTAATTATATCCTTATCTTCCAATTTATTATTTTTACCCAATCCTCCAAATCTATCAGTTTAAGCCTAAGGGAAAGTACCCCCTATCTGAGACAAAATAGTGGGTACTTCCCCTATTCCCTAAAAAAATGAATATTGGATGGCTTTAATAAAGTTTTTAAAACATACCAAATTAAAATAAATTCATTTTTCATATCATTTTTCCTCTCAAACTTTCAAAAAACCAAGACAAACTCCTTTAAACGTAGATTGTATGTACAAGGTTTCTATAAGAGCTATGACTTACTTGTTTGGGCTCATTCATTTTCTTTTTTATCCATTTATTACGGTATTATGATCATTAATCAGGTTTTATAGTCCACACTTATCCCTCCAACATATAATTAACTCCTCATAACCCTACCTAGCTTAGACTAAGCACATTTCTTGACTGTTTTTCCTTCCTAAAAGTACTCTTGCATGTAGGTGTAAACTACACTTTTGTAGTTATCTGCATTGATGTAGGGTCATTATGAAACCATTAATGAAAAAATTTCCTTGATTCACCCATTATATGTAATTCCATGCAAAAACCTATAGTAGTTGTCCACTGAGTCACTATCTATTTACTATTTGTTGATTGTGCCTTGGCCCTCAGGGTATTGTACCCATAGGTGACTTTTCCCTTGGTTTAACTATAATCATGTTTATTGAGGACTCTCATTTAATATTTTAGGTCAAAAAATATGTGATTATACCTTTACTCACCTTTTAATTCCCAAAACACCACCTAGATACAACTTGTTAGGCCACTATCCTTTTGTTCTACTATAGGTACTCACTCTCCAAATGAAAGATATAAAAAGATGATAATGACACCTACCACCATGATCTTCAACTCATATTAGAATATTATTAAGGAAAATAGGTCCTATTTCAACCTATCATGTACAAATTATTATGAAAACATGTTCCAATTACAAATATAAGTGTTAAAATCACCTTGGAGTCTAAACTGTAGGTGAAAACTCCCTGAGCTCAATGTATAAAAGTGCCTTTTTATGTTCTCCAATAACTATCTTCTAATAACCTATTTCCTATAAGACTTTACCAAATAATTTTATATACTATATGATTTAAAAAAAACCATTAGATGTATTAAATTCATTAGCATTCTTGTTATATGATTCCATCAAAATGGCCTTAGGCCTCTATTTTTCCAACTTAGGGATAAAGTGACTAAAACAGATATTCATTGATTTAAAGGTGACCTTAAATTTTCTTAGAAACCTAGTATTATTTTTGTGTATTTTAATACCTATTTATCATGTTAGGCTTCAAAATTTATTCCATTATGTACTTTAACACCTCAAAATGGCTCTATCAATTTTTTTCCAAGTCACCTGTATGTGTAGATTTTTAGTGCATACAAGCAATGGACATAACGTGGGCCATATGCATTGATTTAGGTATATCATGAAATATATATCCATATAAAAAATTTAAATGTATTCATCACACCTCCAAGAAATTTAAATCGCTATAAATGATTTTTTCATGTCATGACATCATCAATGAAGGTTGTAAGTACATGGTGAACTATATATAGGTAGGGAGCATGGGACAATCCATATATTGAAGGAAATACATAAAATTATTTTCAATATTCCATAAATTATGTTTGATGAAACTTCAAGATGATTCAAACTCAATATAGAATCCTACGCTCCCCTTTCAATGTTGAGAAACCTTCATGAAATCACATGTAGGTGTTTCTTCTTGTCACATGACTATATGGCACTCAAAACTATATTTTCATGAAGATTTATTTGAAGAGAGAACCTCAGATGGAATTAGATAAAAAATAACATTATAATAATTATAATTTACTTATCATAACCCCCTAGATCCATTGTTAAATCATGAAATCTTGAACATGGTGAAAAATTGCCTGTCATCCTAAATAAGACTAAACTACCAACTTGAAATGACTTTTTAACCAAAACACAATGAAAATTTAAAATAATAATAGAGTATATTTGAAAAGATATAAACCATCCTCTGGATTCAACATCACTGACTGGTTCATATGGACTTGCCCAAAATGGACCAAAACCCATAGGGGGCATGAAATACCAAGTAAAAAAGTAAAGCCAACTTTATGAGGATGGTTCATGAAGCAGAAGCCACAATTATTAAAAATAATTATATTTAAATGAAGGTATCCAAATTTAATACAACCCCTTTGAATCATTTTAATTTAAACCTCTTCAAATGTTTGTACTGAGAAAACACCTAAAGATCACTTCTACATGTTTAGGAAAGCAAAGATGGAGTAGAATGGTTTTGGGAAAAAATTTAAATTTGAAAGAAAATATAATGTTGGGATGAGTGTGGGTAAGATTAAGGGACGTTCCACAATATTTTCCCATGTGGCACACTTTCCCATGGGTCGTACAAGTATCATTTTCTTCTCCTTTCTCAAGAAAATTACCTTCTCTTTTGATGAACATACTACTTTTCAGTTATGTCAATTCATTAAGACATTTAAGGATACATGAGACATGAAATCATATTTTGGGACTTTCAAACTTCTAAATAGATATGTACAACTCATTAAATGCTTAATTTGGACCCCTAAAATGACTCAAAAAGACATATTGGCTAATAAAATTAATGACTAAGGCTAATATAACATTAAGTAACATTAAATGACCTATGAACAAAAATTAAACCCCATAAAACACTTAAAACTCAAGTTTTTACCTATAGGGGTCCCAATTTGACCTAAAAATCAAATTTGGTCATTAGTATGGAACAAGACTCAAGGAATAGACCTCTAGGGTCAATAAGTTTAATTTGCATAAAAACCTTAAAAGGGTAAGAAGTCAAGTTTAAGGTTTTTTGAAATGTCAGTGTTATGGAATATCATGGTGAATCATGTAATGAATCATTAAAAATCTATTTAAGGTCGTATTTCTCAATAGGATGCATTTTTAGGTCTTAAGACCCAAACTGACCTTTCTTAGCCTTCTCACAGTAATCTACCAGTGCAAGAAGCAATTTTATAGAAGTTGCATGGTAGGTAGAGGTTAATTGAGGTTTAATATTAGGTCCAATACTTTAAGTATATTACATTGGTTTGGTCCTTAGGTCTTGCAACTGTATGAACAATAAACAAGAAGGCTAAAAACCTTATTTTACATGACAAAGAGCTCGAGTTGGTCAAATTTTTATTCAAAAATTTTATGAGGATTTGCATGGAAACTCAAGACAATAAGGGATTTTATAAAATACTCTTGATATAAATTCACGTAAATGGGTTTTGGAATGGACCCATATCCTATATAAATCATTATTAGGACCATAAACCTCTCTTAACCCTTTGTAAACCCTATAAGTGACCCGATGGTGGAAATATGATTCATAAGGTCCTAAAATGCCATGATTTAACTTATAAATAATCCTAAATTCATTAAAAACTCTATTTAACTACACTTTAAGGTATTGGTTCACATGTGGAGGTACAATACCATATGATATAAGCCTAAATATGTAATTTCAGGCTTGTTTGTGAGGATATAAGTTATGGAATGACATCTAAAACATTTATATAGGATTAATGGGTGTTGAAATGGGTTAAAAAATCATCAAAACTCCTATACATGTACCTATAGTTGTTTTACTATCCCTACAAATTGGCCACTTGGTCAAAATGTGAGAAAATCTAGTTTTGCAAGCCAAGAAGCTTAGAAGATGGCCTATGAGTGAAATAAGATATCTCACTCTAAAATAATGAGTTTTATAAAGATGTTACAGGTCTCAAAAATTAATTTTCAATTACCAAAAGAAAAAATTTTAATGAATAACATTTCAAACTACCGGGCTCAATCATACACAAGCATCTAGGCTTGTCAATGGATATTTCATGGTTTTCCCATCTATACAAGGCCCTAGAAACTTAAATTTGGCATGGATCATGGTAATAACCCAAATAAATTAAATCAAATACTTTTTATATGTTTCACATGTTTGGGTGGGCATTTCGGTTAAATCTCTTTTACTAGACTTACGAGGCTTAATTATGCCCGATTGGAGAGAGAAAATGGTAGATAAGAGACACTTCCACATATATTTGGATCCTAAAATTTGTTATGGAGATGTAAAGACATATAAGGTCCTAAGAAATGTGTTTATCTTTCTATTAAAATTCATACACTCTTATGCACAAGGAGGTTTACCTATTTTTAGGGTTCTAAGGAATAGGAAAAAAATAAGCAAAAGGAACAAAGTTTTATACTTTAGAGGGTTTTGTGGCTCAAAGTGACTTTTTAAAGGTCTTAAATGATTTTTAGAATCCATATGTTGAGGAAATTATCCTTATCCAAAGCAAATCTAGGTTTTCTCTTTCCTATGCCACATTCCTTAATAAGGAGTTCAAGTGAATAATCAACTAAGTCAAGGCATAGATGTTATTAAGGATATTACACGTGTTTTATTCTCTCTTCCAATCAACTTGGAGGTTATAAATATGTTATTTTCAATTTGAAATAACATTCCAACGGTTGAAAGTGTGTATAACACTCCTAATAAGACATTCTTTCCCTTTTACGCCTTACAAGCTGAAATGGTCAATGATGCATCAATATTCCTTGTAATATCCCAAGGTAGAGAGACCTCATAAATAATTTGATAAGGTTTCAATGGAGGAATTAATGAAGACTTGAATACTTATTATGAAGGAGGTGACTTATTATTCAAAAAAGGACATGAGAGATAGTATATAGGGTGTGTAATTAAGGATTTATGCATTTTCAAAGTGATCAATCTTGACCAATCAATTATGAATACCTTTTTAATTTTATCCAAAAAATTATCCTCTACCTCAATGCCACTTTTGGGAAAGAGTGAAAAGAGAGATTGTAGGAAACAATATGTTGTAATTTGAGGGGTTTGAAGACAAATATAGTCAATCCTATTTTGGGTTTGCTTTGTCTCCCCTATCTTATTTTTCTATATGTATTCTCTTTTCCAAAAATATGTTATCACTTTTTTTCTTTAGATATGTTTAAATTCTACAAAATTTTAATATTCAAATCTTTAAGACGCAATCTCTTTTCTTCCATTTTTAGGTTTTGTGTGAAGTATATGGTGATTGCCATTGATATAACATTGTGAATCAATATTGTTCCTATATTATTTTCTAGTTTTTGTAAATTTTTATATCATATTTGAGTTTATATAGGTCATACTAAGTGTCTTTCTATTAAAATTCATTCACTCTTATGCACAAGGAGGTTTACCTATTTTTAGGGTTCTAAGAAATAGGAAAAAAATAAGCAAAAGGAACAAAGTTTTATACTTTAGAGGGTTTTGTGGCTCAAAGTGACTTTTTCAAGGTCTTAAATGATTTTTAGAATCCATATGTTGAGGAAATTTTCTTTATCCAAAGCAAATCTAGGTTTTCTCTTTCCTATGCCACATTGCTTAAGAAGGAGTTCAAGTGAATAATCAACTAAGTCAAGGCATAGATGTTACTAAGGATATTACACGTGTTTTATTCTCTCTTCAAATCAACTTGGAGGTTATAAATATGTTATTTTCAATTTGAAATAACATTCCAATGGTTGAAAGTTTGTATAACACTCCTAATAAGACATTCTTTCCCTTTTATGCCTTACAAGCTGAAATGGTCAATGATGCATCAATATTCCTTGTAATATCCCAAGGTAGAGAGACCTCATAAATAATTGAATAAGGTTTCAATGGAGGAATTAATGAAGACTTGAATACCTATTATCAAGGAGGTGACTTATTATTCAAATAAAGACATCAGAGATAGTATATAGGGTGTGCAATTAAGGATTTATGCATCTTCAAAGTGATCAATCTTGACCAATCAATTATGAATACCTTTTTAATTTTATCCAAAAGATTATCCTCTACCTCAATGCCACTTTTGGGAAAGCGTGAAAAGAGAGATTTTAGGAAACAATATGTTGTAATTTGAGGGGTTTCAAGACAAATCTAGTCACTCCCATTTGGGGTTTGCTTTGTCTCCCCTATCCTATTTTTCTATCTGTATTATCTTTTCCAAAAATATGTTATCACTTTTTTTCTTTGGATATGTTTAAATTCTACAAAATTTTAATATTCAAATCTTTTAGACGCAATCTCTTTTCTTCCTTTTTTAGATTTTGTGTGAAGTATATGGTGATTGCCATTGATATAACATTGTGAATCAATATTGTTCCTATATTATTTTCTAGTTTTTGTACCTTTTTATATCATATTTGAGTTTATATAGGTCATACTAAGTGTCTTTCTATTATAATTCATACACTCTTATGCACAAGGAGGTTTACCTATTTTTAGGGTTCTAAGGAATAGGAAAAAAATAAGCAAAAGGAACAAAGTTTTATACTTTAGAGGCTTTTGTGGCTCAAAGTGAATTTTTAAAGGTCTTAAATGATTTTTATAATCCATATGTTGAGGAAATTTTCTTTATTCAAAGCAAATCTAGGTTTTCTCTTTCCTATGCCACATTGCTTAAGAAGGAGTTCAAGTGAATAATCAACTAAGTCAAGGCATAGATGCTATTAAGGATATTCCACGTGTTTTATTCTCTCTTCCAATCAACTTGGAGGTTATAAATATGTTATTTTCAATTTGAAATAACATTCCAATGGTTGAAAGTGTGTATAACACTCCTAATAAGACATTCTTTCCCTTTTATGCCTTACAAGCTGAAATGGTCAATGATGCATCAATATTCCTTGTAATATCCCAAGGTAGAGAGACCTCATAAATAATTGGATAAGGTTTCAATGGAGGAATTAATGAAGACTTGAATACCTATTATCAAGGAGGTGACTTATTATTCAAAAAAGGACATGAGAGATAGTATATAGGGTGTGCAATTAAGGATTTATGCATCTTCAAAGTGATCAGTCTTGACCAATCAATTATGAATACCTTTTTAATTTTATCCAAAAAATTATCCTCTACCTCAAATGCCACTTTTGGGAAGGCATGAAAAGAGAGATTGTAGGAAACAATATGTTGTAATTTGAGGGGTTTGAAGACAAATCTAGTCACTCCTATTTTGGGTTTGCTTTGTCTCCCCTATCCTATTTTTCTATCTATATTCTCTTTTCCAAAAATATGTTATCACTTTTTTTCTTTGGATATGTTTAAATTCTACAAAATTTTAATATTCAAATCTTTAAGACACAATCTCTTTTCTTCCATTTTTAGGTTTTGTGTGAAGTATATGGTGATTGCCATTGATATAACATTATGAATCAATATTGTTCCTATATTATTTTCTAGTTTTTTTACCTTTTTATATCATATTTGAGTTTATATAGGTCATACTAAGTGTCTTTCTATTAAAATTCATACACTCTTATGCACAAGGAGGTTTACCTATTTTTAGGGTTCTAAGAAATCAAAAAAAAATAAGCAAAAGGAACAAAGTTTTATACTTTAGAGGGTTTTCTAGCTCAAAGTGACTTTTTAAAGGTCTTAAATGATTTTTAGAATCCATATGTTGAGGAAATTTTCTTTATCCAAAGCAAATCTAGGTTTTCTCTTTCCTATGCCACATTGCTTAAGAAGGAGTTCAATTGAATAATCAACTAAGTCAAGGCATAGATGTTATTAAGGATATTCCACGTGTTTTATTCTCTCTTCCAATCAACTTGGAGGTTATAAATATGTTATTTTCAATTTGAAATAACATTCCAATGGTTGAAATTGTGTATAACACTCCTAATAAGACATTCTTTCCCTTTTACACCTTACAAGCTGAAATGGTCAATGATGCATCAATATTCCTTATAATATCCCAAGGTAGAGAGACCTCATAAATAATTGGATAAGGTTTCAATGGAGGAATTAATGAGGACTTGAATACCTATTATCAAGGAGGTGACTTATTATTCAAAAAAGGACACGAGAGATAGTATATAGGGTGTGCAATTAAGGATTTATGAATCTTCAAAGTGATCAATCTTGACCAATCAATTATGAATACCTTTTTAATTTTATCCAAAAAATTATCCTCTACCTCAATTCCACTTTTGGGAAAGCGTGAAAAGAGAGATTGTAGGAAACAATATGTTGTAATTTGAGGGGTTTGAAGACAAATCTATTCAATCCTATTTTGGGTTTGCTTTGTCTCCCCTATCCTATTTTTCTATTTGTATTCTCTTTTCCAAAAATAAGTTATCACTTTTTTTCTTTGGATATGTTTAAATTCTACAAAATTTTAATATTCAAATCTTTAAGATGCAATCTCTTTTCTTCCATTTTTAGGTTTTGTGTGAAGCATATGGTGATTGCCATTGATATAACATTGTGAATCAATATTGTTCCTATATTATTTTCTAGTTTTTGTACCTTTTTATATCATATTTGAGTTTATATAGGTCATACTAAGTGTCTATATCAATCTTAGTCTATGTTTGGATGGGAATTCAATAACCTTTCATTGTTTCCATGCAAAGAGTGAGTTTCCTATGTCCTTTGTATGAAACGTTATTTTAGATCTCATATACCTAAAGTGAAGAGAATGTGTGCAACATACTTCCCTTATTAAGAGTGTCAATTGAAATTTAAAATGGTCATAAACATTGGTGCATCACCTTTATTCCAAGTTTCCCTTATAATTCTAGTGTAAGCAATATCCTTTTACCCTTTCCCTTAGTAAAAAAATAGTAGTTAGTAGGATTAGGATAAGATTTAGTGAGTGCATCAAGTGAACCATCCCTCTATCTTAATATCATCTCCCTTTCAAATTCACCCACACTTAGGAGAGACTCTATTATTTTAACAATAGTAGGAAGTAACACACAATCTCATAAGGGTAGCACTTATGATTGACAGAAATTATTAGCATGCCTAATAAGACACATACCCCTTGGCATAGCTAACGTTTTGAGCTAAAGAAAATAATTTGACGCAAAAAAGGACAACAGTCATATTTTATCTAGAATATTCCTTTAAGTTATAATATTTTTAGAATTATGATAGCACAAGTTTCATGCCAAAGGTTACCACAAGACAATAAAGCAAAGGTATTTCTTTTAAATTTTATAAGTTTCCTTATCATTCATATAAAAGGAAAAGATTTATACTAAAAAAACTCTATCCTATAATGTTTTTTGAATCTCTTAATCATCCCATTACACTAGATAATTTAATTCCCACTATCCAAATGGCTCTTCCTAAGAAATACATGTTTGGCTCATTCAATAGAAGGATTCCACTAAATGTTACTCATTATGATGATATAATAGCTTAATATCTTAATATCATTCCTTTATTCTCAGGGGAGGACCAAAATACACCTATTAAACACATAAAATATGTAACCAACCTTTGCTTTATCCATAAAGTTATCCAGGATAATGTATCTATCAAACTACTTATTGCATCCTTTAAAGAAAAAGTAGTAAAGTGGTATAAAAACCTTCCTCTTAATTATATTAATTATTGGGATGACTTAGGTGAAACCTTTTGTAGGCATTTTTAATACAAATATGACCACCTATCTCTGGTTAAACAACTAAAAACCATAAAGAGGGATCCCCATTAGTTCATGATAGATTTTAACCTTAGATTTAATTAAAATTAAATAGACTAGGATACATCTTATTATTAGGCCATCTATAACGTATGTCTTTTATATTATTTAAGATCTCTAAATTCAAACATGAGTATCATGATTTAGTCTATGGGTGTCACTACACTTCCAGATGCATAGAAGTGGCTATTAGAGAAAAGAACAATTTGATTCAGGCTAGAAAGTTTCAAGTACCAAAATTTGAAAGTTTCATGAAGAACATATCAAACCACCCCTCAATCATGCACAAGCATCTAGGCTTGCCAATGGCCATTTCATGGTTTTCCCATCTACACAAGGCCATAAAACATTAAATTTTACATGGATCATGGTCATAGGCTAGGTAAAGTGAATCAAACACTTTTGTCAGGTTTTAGATATGTGAGTAGCCATTTGTGCCAAATATCTATTTTTAGTCATAGGATCCCTAATTAGGCCTAATTGGAGAGAGAAATGGGAGAAAAGAGACACTTACACTCAGATTTGGATCTCAAAATATGGTGTAGAAATGTAAGGGGATAAAGGGTCATAAAAAATTATGTTTAGTTTTCTAGTACAGTCTATACACTCTTATGCACAAGGATGTTTACCTATTTTTATGGTTATAAGGAATAAGAATAAAATGAAGAAAATGGGGAAAAATGTATCCTTTGGAGGGTTTGATGGCTCGAAGTTCCTTTTTGCTAGTCTAAATTGATGTTTAAAATTCATACATGAAGGAAATTTTCTTGATCCAAAGCAAAGCCATGTTTTCTCTTTCATATGTCACATTACATAAGGATTTCAAGTGACTAATCAACTATGTCAAGGATTAGAAGTTATTAATGAAATTTATTAAGGTTTCTTCTGTCCTCCACACCACTTGGAGGTCAAGAAAAAGTTAGTTTCAATTACAAATAACATTAAAATGGGTTTAAAGAGTCTCTACCACTCCTAATAAACCCTTCTTTCCCTGTTATGCCTAACAAGTTGAAATGGTTAGATATGCATTAATGATCCTTCTAACATCCCAAGTAACATAGATAGACCTCATAAATAATTGGAGAATATTTTAATGGAGGAATTAATAAAGACATGAAGACTTATTTTCAAGGAGGTGACTTATTCTTCAAAAACTGAATTGCAATATGGTATATATGGTGTGAAATCAAGGATTTAGGCATATTAAAAGTAGTCAAGCTTGAGAAATCAATGATGAATACACTTTCAATTTTTTTCCAACAAATTCTACTCTACCTCAACTCCACTTTTGGGAAAGAATGAAAGAGAGATTTTAGGAAACATTATGTAGCAATTTGAGGGGTTTGAAGACAAATTTAGTCACTCCTATTTTGGGTTTGTTTTGTCTCCACTATCCTATTTTATTCTATTTATAATCTCTTTTCCAAAATTATATTATCATTTATTTGATTTGGCTATTATGAAAGGATACCAAAGTTTTGTATTAATATCTTAAATAAATACACTCTTTTCCTTGATTTTCAAGTTTTATGTGAATTATATGGTAAATGTCATTGATATAACATTGTGAATCGATAGTGTTCCTATGTTACTTCCTAGTTTTTGTACCTTCATATATTATATTTAAGTTCCTATAGCTCATGCTAAGTATATAGATCAATTATTTTCTATGTTTGGATCAAAATTTAACAACCATTCATTCCTTCCATACAAAGAATGAGTTTTACAAGTCCTTCATATGAAACATTATTGTATAAGTCATATACCTAAATTTAATATAATGTTTGAAAGACATGTGCCTTCTTAAGAGTGTCAGTTACAATTGAAAGTGGTCATAAACATTAGTGCATCACCTTTATTCCAAGTTTTGATTTCAAATCCAATGCAAGCAATATCCTTTTACCCTTCCCTTAATAAAAAATTAATGGTTGGTAGGATTAATATAAGAATTAGCGAGTGAATAAAGTGAACAATCCCTATATTTGGATATTATCTCACTTTGAAAGTCACCCACACTTAGCAGAGATTCAATTATTTTAGCAGAAGTGGGAATTAGCACACATTCTCACAAGGGTAGCACTCCTGATTGACAACAATTTTTAGCACACCCATCAGGACACATACTCCTTGGAATAGCTAAAGTTTTGAGTTGGATAAAATTATTTGCAAAAGCTTAGGACACTTATAATCTTTTAAATTGAAAGATTCCTTAAAGTTTTAAGATTCTTAGCAATAGGATAGCATAAGTTTCATGCTAAAAGTTACCACAAAATCATCAAGTAAAGGTATTCATGTTAAATTTTATGAGTTGTCTTCTCATTCATATAAAATGAAAATATTTATAAAGACAAACCCTTATCCTATAAATTTATTTCAATCTCCTAATCAGCCAATTATACTAAAGAATTTAATTCTCACTATCCAAATGCCTCTTCATAAGAACTAGGTATTTATCTCATTCAATAGAATAAGGCAACCAAATATTGCCAAATATGATGATACACCAGCTTCTGATTTTAAGATCAATCTTTTATTTGTAGGGGAGCAGTAAACTATGCCTATTGAACACATAAAAGATGTAGCCAACCTTTGTTATGTCCATAATGTTATCTAGCATAATGTAGCTATCATACTACTTGATGTATCCTTTAAAGGAAACTCATTATAGTGGTATAAAAACCTTCATCTAAATTATATTTCTTCTTGGTATGATTTAGGTGAAGCCTTTTGTAGGTAATTTAAAGACAAATCTAAGCATCTATCCCTGGTTAAACAACTAAAAACCATAAAGAGGCCCCCAATGAGTTCATGATCAATTTTAACCTCAAATTCCATGAGACATGAACTAGGATACCTCTTATGATTACTCGATATCTAGAGTATGCCTTTTTATATTATTTATGAATTCTAAATTTAGACATTAGTGTCATGATTCGGCCTATGGGTGTAACTACTCTTTCCAATGCATATGAAGTGGACATTAGAGCAGAGAATAACTTGATTTAGGATATAAAGTTGGCACCTAAAACTCTTATACCTTTTTGCCTAGAAACACAGCTAATTATAGCTCCTCCTATGTCTCCCATTCCAACCCCCTAGGCACAAGTTTCAGCCATTCCTAGTTAATCAATTGAGATTATAAAACTCTAGGGAATATTGAAATCCTTTGAGAATGAAAATTTTCAACATAAAAAGTAGTAGTTCTAAGATAATAGGCCTTACCAAACACCTAATTAGCCTAATTATCAGCCTTTTAGACATAATGGACCTCTTTATCAAGGCTTTAAATAATAAGGACCTTCATACTAGGCTCAAGGAGACATCCTATAGGCTAAAACTTACATAACGATTGATCCAAATGGTCTTTCTTCATCTAAATACATTATTCCTATGTAAACTCAAAACAATATGTTTCCAAATTTAAGTTGGAAGCCATCTCATCTAAACGATATGAAAAATTAGGCCTTAGTCAATAAATCTATGGCGATGCCTCAAATGACCCAAGAAGAAGATTCTCTTCAAGAAAGTAAACATAGTGAGGATATGACATAAATAGATAAGGTTCATCAAGGACAAGGGCATCTAGATTCAACCTTTATGAGTTAGCAACTTGGTGACCATGTAGCATTGAATTAGGTTGGTGACTTTGGTACTTCAAACAATGTGGTTGTTGATATAACTAAATTAAAGAAAAGAGAAATTAAAGATACTAAGGAGGTGGGTCATGTTCTAAGCATATATCCTATTTTTATTAAAGGTGTCAATAATATATTTTTTATCCCAACTTCACAAAAAAATTAGAATGTGGAAGTTTGCAAATCTCTTCAATTACCATAAGTCCAAGATCAACCAATTACGCCAAGAGTGGAACCAAGGATGAGTGGAACTCCTTTCAGTATTATTGATCATATGAAAATGTATAATATAAAAATGATCATGTGGGATTGCTTAGCAACATTAGAGCAAAAGGAAATGCATACTCAGGAGCTTTCAGTCCTCAAGTTGTCACCAAGAGTAGCTAATAAAGAGAGCATAGTTTTGAAAAATTTAGATTAGCCAATGAAATAACAGGTATAGTAAGTAAATAATGAGGTAAAAGTGGGTAAATATGAGGTAAAATGGAATAAAAAATCTCCCTTTTATCTTTCTTTGATTTTTTTCAATACCTCATTTGATAATTTTATGGTAGACCGTGGATCTAATAGTACAATTATGCCTAAGTAGATTTTAGACAAGTTTGGTATGGTGTATGAACCAAAAACCAATGCAATATTGAAGCTAGATGACTCACCAAAATATATAGTTGGAATGATTAAGGACATCAAATTAATATTTCATGATTTCCTAAATGTAACCATTCATCAGGATATCATGGTGGTGGACTCACCTCCATATTATGCCTTGTACTTGTCTAAAGATTTAATATCGATTAGTGGTTACATATTAGATGATGGGACTTATTTAATGTTTAGAACAAGGTATAGTACCAAGGTCCCTATTCAATCTAAATTTATTTTAAGCTTTCATTTAGATCCTTACATGTCAAGTGTTGTGAACACAAATTGTGTCATTTCATATGAGATGGAATAAGCTAGTGAAGTAGAGGCCAAATCACCTCTTGAAATAGTTCCATATATATATTTTTTGATAAATGGGACTCAAAATTACATGAACATGATCCCTAATAATTTATTGAAGAGGAGGGGGACTTGGTATCTATTTCCTTCATGAAAATGATGGAAAAATTCCAACCATAGTGAAATAGGATGAGTCAAAAGATACTCTTTGTCAACTCTACTTTGATGGGTCCAAGAACAAGCATGGTACTAGGGCTAGAATGATGCTTATATCAGTTACCAAACAAAATTATTCTTCTAATATTAAGTTTTAATTTGGCTATTTTAATAATGTATCAAGGTATAAGTCTCTAGAACATAGTTTGAAGTGGGCTATGAAGATGGGAATAAATGTTTTATAAGATTTTGGTGATAGTGAACTTGTAGTTAACCAAGTGAGAGGGATGGATGTATGTAATAATTCCTTGATAATATCTTTTAAAAATAGAGTTTTTGACCTCCTTGAAGATCTTGACACTTATGTCATTCAAACAGTACCAAGAGAAAGGGTTAAACATGTAGATATGTTGGCTACCATAGGAACTTAATTCAGTATTCCATCAGATTTGAGAAATGACAAAAATAAATCATATATCAAGATTGT
Source organism: Torreya grandis (assembly GCA_037957365.1). NCBI lineage: Eukaryota > Viridiplantae > Streptophyta > Pinopsida > Cupressales > Taxaceae > Torreya > Torreya grandis. The sequence continues at coordinate 86,944 of JARHVA010004102.1, forward strand.
GGTGACACTTTATATTCTTGAAAATAATTAGAAGTAGAAATATTTTGAAGATGACAAACATATTGTTTAATTATTTCAAGAGGAGGTTGAATTATCTTCCATAAATCAATCAAAGATCTTATATAAGGATGAGGATCATATTATTGAACTTAATCAAATAAGTTTCGTAAAGGTTTAGTCACTCTTGAAAACATCTTTCTTATAGATGATGAGGTGAGGAGAGAGAATTAGTTGTTGTCAACCAAGGAAAAATACTATGCTAAAACAACTAGAAGGACTCTCAAACTACATAAAGTTTGTACTTTATCTCAAAATAAATTACGTATTGATTTTTGTAGGGAGTCTACTAATGTATTTCCATGGTAGTATAGTGACTTGAAGGGATTTGATCCAAGTTTATCTCAACACACCATTGAGATAGAGGCTCATACAAAACCAGTTAGACAAAGGTAGAGACCAATTTATCCAAAACATGATCCTTTGATGAGAATTGAATTCCATAAGCTCATTGAATAAGCTATCATTTTCCTAATTAAGTGATATAATTAGGTAACAAACCTTGCTATAGTAAGGAATAAAAATGGTGAAATTAGACTTTGTCTAGATTTTCATGATTTAAACAAGGCTTCTATCAAATATCATTACCCATTTCCATCCATGGAGAAAATATTATAGCCAATAGTTGGTCTATAAATTTTCTCATTAGGGAGGAAGATCAGTTTAAGATAGACCAAGTGGGCTTATTTCACGTAGAGTAAAATATAATTCAATTTGTCTAATGCTAGAGAAACCTTTTAGAGATCCATGGACATAGAATTATAAGGTCTAATCAATAGGTTTTTTCTTCTATACTTAGATGATGTTATCATATTTTTAAAGAGCACAAGTGAACACATGGTTCATATTAACAAAGTGCTTAAGAGATGTAGGAAATTTAGGGTGTCTCTTAAACCCAATAAATATGTCTTATTAGTACATCAAGGTAATATTCTTATACATGTGGTTTTTAAGCATAGTTTAATCATTAATCCTAAAAGGATAAACTCTATAGTTTATTTATCTTTGACTAAACATAATAAAACTTTATAAAGTTTTCTAGGAAAGATTTTTTTTAATAAGGAGATACATTTCTTATTTAGCAACTTTGGCAAAGTTACTTACAACCATGCTTAAGAAGAATTATAGATTCAGTTGTACTAAGGAGGTCATGATGATTTTTGAATATATCAAGAAAGAAATAGATAGTGCTCCCACCCTCATTAATTTTTACTTTTTAGTAGATTTCATCCTGTATACAAATGTTAATGTGGACACAATTTAAGGTATACTCATGTAACAAAATCAACAAGCTTTGGTGCTACCAATAACATTCTTAAGTCAAGGTTTGGAAGAATATTAGACAAGGTACACAAATGTAGATAAACATGTGTCTTAGGAATTTTAAACATTTATTATCTAATAACAAGATATATATAATGGATTCTCATCTAAGTATGAAGGAGTTCTTGTTGAGCAAGGACATAAATGAGAAGATGATAGGTTGGATAATAAGAGTGATGGAGTATGATGTTGAAATAAAGGTCATTAAACTAATTACAGTCAAAGAATTATGTAAACACCTAGCTCAAAATGTGCAAGATAATGAGGTAATTTTAGTGAAAAATGATGAAGTTGAAGCTGATCATACATCATCTTCAATATAGTTTCAAGGCTTCGTAAGGTACCTCCAAGATGGTTTCTATCCTTGAAACTTAAGTGCATCAAGGAGAATATATTTTAGACTGAATTCTATTATTCTTTTCCTTTCTTATGGCATGTTATTAAATAAGGACATCAATGGTATGTTGTTAAGATTCATAGAGCCAAGATAAATAGAAAGGTTGTTTGAGGAAATTTATGATCGATATGGTGGAAACAATTTCATAGATATAACTAGAAATATTAAGAACATGAGAGGTGGGTAATAATGGCCAATAATATTCAAATATTTACATTTTGGGTGAGGAAATTCAAGTAATGTACCATGTTTACAGGAAAAGAAAGACTTATTACCTTACCACTCTAACTAGTTTCATTGGATCAACATTTTTTGCAATGCGGTTTGGGTTTCATTGGCCTCATTTATCCACCTTAAAGCTTGGGTCATAAGTGTATCCTTAATACCATATATTAATTCAACATATGGATAGAGTAAATAACATTTAAGGAAACAAATGAATCTAGTGTGTTAGATTTTTATGAAGGTTTGCTTATAAAATTTGGTATTCCCTCCACCATCATTTTAAACAATTTCATGGCTTTTGTGGGAGCTAAGATCAATCAATATATTGTTCAAAATGGTGTACACCTCACCACTTCATCAAAATCCTACCCATAAGGTAATGTCCTTACTTAGTACACCAACAAAAACCTATTGAAGATCATAAGAAGGACCACTGAAGATAATCAAAGAACATGACATTTGAAGCTTAAGTCAACTATATGGATTTACAAGATCACCTAAAATATGTCTATAGATAATTCAACATACAAGTTGGTTTATGGTAAGGAAGTGAAGTTGTCCATTTCACTTGAGTTTCCTATTTTATAGCTAATGCATTAGATGGAGGTTTTGGATAATGAACCAATGGAAATAAGGTATGCTGAGCTTATGGAGCTAGAATGTGTGTGTGTGTGTGTGTGTGTGTGTGTGTGTGTGTGTGTGTGTGTGTGTGTGTGTGTGTGTGTGTGTGTGTGTGTGTGTGTGTGTGTGTGTGTGTGTGTGTGTGTGTGTGTGTGATGGAAATTAATCAAGCACACATTAAGAGAACCTTTGAAAAAGGAGCATCTTTAAGGAATTTCAAAGAAAGAGACATAATTCTCAAGTGGGATGAGGACAGAGCTAAATCAAGAAGCCACACCAAGTTTTAATCCATTTGAAGTTCCCCTTACACAATATATAGCTTCAAATCATTTAATTATTTTAAACATTCTAAGATACATAGTGAGTAAAATATAATCTCAGTCAGTGGGTTATATCTAGAATATTACTATGGAGAGATATGTTATTTTGTACATAGTTAGTTTGTATGTTTTACTCCAGATTTATCCTAGCACAATTATTTGCTTATGTTTTATTTCAAATAAGTGTTTATCTTGCACATATTTCTTATTATTTTATTTTCCCATTACTCATTCACCGACAAGTCTCTATGCTTTAGATTCTATAAAATTGTAAGCTTCTATTCAAAATATAGTTGTGGAAACCATAATGATTTGAATAATGTCACAAACTGCTCCCATGTAGTGGTGGATGCGTTAAGATTAATTTCCAACTTCTTGTTGGACCACCATGTAGTTTTTTCACCAACTAATTGGTAAGCTCGCCAAACTACTTTAGTTACCTCAAAGTAGTTATTAATGTCAAAATACTTCTCCATATTAGTCAAAAATGGATCATCTCCATCACCAAAAATAGTTCCATCGAACATAGGTAGATTTACCTTTTTTATATCTATAACCAATTTCATAGCTACCTGAGCTCTCACATCCTAAGATTTTTCCTGATTAATGGGATGCATTTAGGTTCATACTAGTGTTCTTTCTCTTCATGGTCATGAACTCCCTACTTTAGGGTTGAAATTTGATACCTAGTTTCATTCATGACTATGAGAATTTGATCCATATTATTGTTTGATTAGTGGCAAATCAGTTAGGATCAAATGGAGGGTTACTATAATTAACATTTGAAGGACACTCTCTATATACTCTAGCTTTCACCATTCCCTTCTTTGGTAAACAAAAAGATACAAAAATTTTAGTAGACTCATTAAGTCCTAAAGTTTGAATCATAGCTTTCATACCATATGTAACATCCGCACCGAGATTTACATAAAAATAAGTGAGTTTTTTAAACTTTAAACAATGTATTCTTTCTTTAAATTACACGATGAGAATCCAAGTAGTGATCTAGATAAAATCCTGTAAGTATAACAATTGTAAAATTAGTATGTGATGTATCTATTCATCACTGATCACCATCATGATATGAAACAAAGCATAACTAAATATAAAAAGTAATTAGATATTTCTAGACATGAATGGTACAAAATGCAACCACTACTATCATGGTAAGATAAGTAAATAATTACATCTCATCAAGTACAATGTTTTAATAATATTAAATAAAATTATAAGCAAGATACAATATATAAGATAAAAGGCTCTACAAAACATTAGTTTTCCAAACTCTAGTGTCTATGGCAATCTCAAGTGTCAACTCCAAATAAGTAATCCTATGGGGAGGGAGAACATCATCTGAGTTCTTTTCCACACCATCCATGCACCAAGATAGTGACGAAACATCATCTGAGTTCCATTTATGGATTAATAGATAGTGATGAGATAGGAATCTAGAGAGAAGCTACTATCTGTGTACTATATGATTTCTATAAACATGAAGTGTACCATAAAAAAATCTATTCTAACATGATATGGTAAATACATGTAAATCATACACATGAAATGACATTATCTAACTAACAATAATTTGGCCAAAGTTCTCAGTAGATATTAATCTCTAGGATAAGCCAAATTTATACACACCACTTGATCATATTACCTTCATTTTTCATTGATGATGCTAATAAGCTAATGATGTCCATCTCATTACTTATTAATAATAATAATACTAATTTTGGTTAACGTAAATATAACTAATAGATTCAAATAGATTAAATTCTACTAGTAGGAATAAAACATGCTAAACATAAGAATAATCACAATGCATACATTTAGTCCATCAAAGTTATGAATGAATCTCAATAATATTATTTATCATATAAATAATAAGTAAATAAGTACAACTTATACCAACTAGGTATAATCTATGTTCAAGTTACGCAATCTAATTTATGTAAGTAAATTCAAATATATAGTACATTATATGACAAACAACAATATCACAATCCACCATTTTCATCTACATATTACTAAATTTCAATATCTAGTGCATGAATTAAAAAAGTGATAATCATAGCGAAACATGATTTTTCATTTTATATTTTTAGTAGATTACATTCATGTAGTTATAGTTTCCATTTTCTTCAAAATCCTACTAATTATTATCTATAATAGATATAGGCACACCTCTATAAATTTAGTTGAATTATATTTATAAATATATCTATATTAAAATTGATATCTAGATGTAGAGTCCCAATAACATCCCTATTGTACATCTAGATCCATTATCTTATTAATATATAATCATTTAATATTGTAATAACTACTCCATAGAATGTAGTAGCCAGATTAACTATATAGTCTAGATGCATTATCCGATTACATCCATATATATTGTCTGATATAATATCTATCAAATAGGTACATTGTAGATCTGATATACTTAGGATTTAGTGGAAAATTATCTATGTTCAATATATCCACAAGTGGGAAAGTTTTGTTAGATATATTTAAATTATATTTATAAATCTAACTATGACATGGATTAGAACCTAAAATACCATTTGGTATGATTTTTTATATTATCATATAAACTTACATTCTCAAACTATAATAATTATTTCACTAAAATACCATATTATCAGTGAACAATGACGTATATGTAAAAGACTTAAATCATTTTGATTACTAGAATTTAATATTATATAACAAATAGAAGTGTTTCTATTATATTAACAGTCAATATAACTCATTTCCATTGTTTACTTATAATGATGCACACAATAATTTTTGATACAACAATGAAATTTTAATCAAATCTTGCATTTCTAACATTTCATACTTAATTAAGTTTGAGATTTGGTATATTAACAAGATAAGTCAACTTATGGAATTAATTTTATTACATACAATAAGAATGTAGTGCCTCAATATTCATTATCAATGCATATATATACAAAGCTATTTACCAAAATATGGTAACTAACCTACTAAGAATGGTTGTAACCAGATGATAAACTTTCTAAAACTATGATACTAGCACAATAAAAAAGGTTACACCAAACACTATAATAAAATAATGTAAAACAACCTATTCATTACATCAAATTATGCTAAGATTTCCCCCTTATTAGATTTTATTTTTAGAAACATCATATTTCCTAATAGTGCCTCCCCCCCCCCCTTTCAAACATGGTAAAACATTTTTACACTCTTAGCATAGCCTACTCACCTTTTAGACAGCATGTCATCTTTGTGGCTTCATGGTCTTGGTGACACCTTGATTTTGTCTTTCAATATTACAGCAAACCTAGAAGTGATAAGAGTGCATCTCTCTACTAACACCTTTAGTGGTTTCCTAGATTACCATGAACCCCTATGGTTTTCTATCTATAAGTTGACCATAAATCTGGAGGTGATAGGAGGTCTCAATTATTTTATACACTTTGATGGTTTAATATATTTACATAAACCCATTTCCAAAAACCAAGTGCTACTTTAGTGATTTTGCTACCTATAATGTTCTTCATCAAGAGGTACCAAACTAGAAAATAATGCTTAGTATTTATATTGAAAACCACATTGCATAATAAAACCACACTATGGAAAACATAAAACAAACACACTAAAAAATGTCACCATAGAAATGCTACAACTTTGTCATATGATATTGACAAAGGGATGCCAATTGTCCTCCAACATCCATGTATTCTCTAGCCTCCAGTAAGATGGTACTATATTTATCACAGTAAGAGATGTGAAGTGAAGGCAACCTCATTTCTAACTCTTCACTTTCATCAGTATCTAGTGGATTTTCTACTTGAGAAACATTAGCTTCACTAGGCTTGAATTTCCTTTTGAGAACATCTTTTAGTCAATCAATATATTCCATTGCTTTAGGATAGTTCTTCTATTAGTAGTCACATTTTATGTCCCTTTTGTTAATATTAGAATTGTTATGAAAATTTTGAGAATAAAGTGCATTTTCATATTGTGAAATACCTTCATCTTCTACAGGTATTCTTTTGTCTTTCATGATTAGTGACAAAATCATATCATTGAGATATTGTGATGGTATTTGGATACGAGTAAATACAATATTATTATATTTGTATGGTAGACTATTCAATAAACTAGCTTTTGCATCATGATCTTTGACTTTATTTTTTACGTCAACAAGTTTCCTAATAAGAGACCTAAGATTATTTATATAGCTAGACATATTATTTCCATAATCTATTTTCAATCTATATAACTACAATTTTAGTGAAATTTGGGCAAATAAAACTTTTGCACCAAATCAGGTGTTGAACATATTCCAAATTTCCTTTGATGATTTTTATAAATCTACGTGATGTAACTCAAAATCTGAAAGTGCAAGTCTAATAATTTACTTGCATTAATGGATTTCTTCTCATATAATAATTTTCATCTTTTGTTTCCCACTCCAATAATTTACTTGCATTAATTGATTGTTTCTCATCCCCGTTTATGATACCCCATAAATTTTTATGCATCAGTTGCATTTGTATTCTAATGTTCCACGTATGAAAGTTTAAACCTAAATATTTATTTATGGGAATTTCCATTTTGAAATAAAAAGACATGGATAAATTTAATAAAATGAAGAAAATGAGAAAAATACTAGGATTGGAATATTGTGGAATGATGTAGCTTCCCAACATGCATTAACTAATAGAACCAATAAAAGAAAGATGGTCTTCAAAATCTCCTTATTGTGCTACTAGTATTCACGATGGTAGTGGTCTTCAGGAAAAGACACCTTAGATGTAGACTGTTGCATGATGATTTTAAACTCATATTGTACCTTTCATCCAACATGAACCTCTAGTTTTGAATCTTTAGGATCTTATCTTTCAACACTAAGCATCAAAATCACAAACAATGCTCAGTTCAGGAGTTACAAACCGCATTTCTTGCCTTAGATTGTGTGATTCATCTACACTAGTCTTAGATGTCTCATTCATTACTATGCACCTCGCATATTTTACATAACTCTCCAACATCCTACTCTATGAATTATCCAACCTATAATCTCTTCAACAGAAGCATGAGACCACACCTTCGATCTCAAAATTTTTGATACCTATTATTGCGTAGAATGAGAATGTAATGCCTCAATATTCATTATGAATGCATATTTATATAAAGTTATTTACCATAATATGGTAACTAACCTATTGGGAAGGGTGATAACCAAAAGATAAAATTTCCAAAACTATGATATTGGCACAATAGAAAAGGTTACACCAAACAGTCTAAGGAAATATTTTAAAACAACCTATTCATTACATCTGATTATGCCAACAACTTTAAGGATACACTTATAAATAAGATAAGTCTTCTAATCAAATCTCACATTATAAGTTGACTAATTTTCATATTTGGTTAATATACTATACTGAAATCCACTAATATTTATTAATTACAAATGATCACATACGATAATTACAGTAATACATACTTAAGTATTCCCTAATAACTTATGTTCATTGTACTTTATATAAATCTATATTCTCATACATGGTAAATTATTCTTTATATACAGTCACAATTATCATGGTTAATTAAATGATATTCCATAGTTCCTACATAAAATTGAATTGTTGGTGTCTATATATATATATATATATATTTCACTATTATCTTTTTTTAAAGTTAGTTATTTGCCATTCATTGAATGCAGATTTTTATTTGGAAATACTATATTCTACCTATATATTTACAATCACCTAGTTTAAATACATATAATCTATTATTATAAATACCATTATTCGCAAAAACATATAACATTAGCGGATCTGGGTTATATCGACCAAGTAACTTAGCTCACTATGCATTGTATATAGTTTGCTATATACATTACATGATTTGCTATACTTTATATGCAGATCACTAGTATTAGATGGTTATATTTATCTATTATTGTATTCATATAAATTCCTATTTTTTTAGTCTTAGGATCATTGGTGCACAGTGTACCATGCATCTAATTAGTAATTTTTTTGGTTTACAAAAGCAAGTGTTATGATATTACATTAATAGTAATAATTATTATTACACAGTTTTCTATTATATTACTCACATAGAATTGTATTTAATTTAAAACAAAAAAAATTAATTATATTGGCTACTTGTCAAAACTATCATGTTTCTCCTTCTCCAATTCATACCTCTTCTCTTCTCCCATTCGCTCTACCTCTTTTCTTCTCTGCCACACTCTATGCCTCTCTTCTCGAATTTCTTCCTTTCTTCTATTATCCTCTTCTTCCTTTTTAATTTTTATTTATTTAATGGCTTAAATATTTTCTATCCTTCTCTAAAATTATTCGATCCTAGCTTTGTTTCTTTTCTATTTTTCTCAATCTTGTCATTTTTTTTAAAGCATCCCATTTCTTTTTTCTTTTTCTAAATTTACCTAAGCATGCTTTATATTTTATTTTAGTTTCTTTATGAAAAAATTTCTTCTTTTTGGAAAGACTTTTATTTCCTAATTATAAAATAAATGCTTTGTTTATATTTTTCAAATAACATTATAATAATATGTCTTAATATAAATAAATAATCATAATCACTTGGACAATATAAATGAATAATATTAGTTTAAATCAAAATGGTAAATAACACATTATTATTCAAATCCAAATTATAACAATGTATTCATTTCTATCTAGGTTATTTAGGTCCTTTTATCATGTAATAAGACACATAATGATATTTATGATATCATAGAGATAACCAACTAATGTTCTTGACCATTATTAAGATAAGTTGGTTAGTCTACATACAATAGTACCAACACAAATTTACATTTTTGAAAATATTAACAATCATGAATGTAATGCCACATCATAAACTCATAGTAACATTTACAATGCAATCACCCAAGATTAATTAAACTAAGTATAAATTTGAATTAACACACACATAATAAATTATTTAAATGAAAATAACATAAAGAATATATTAATTCTAATAATTCAAATAATGCATATAACATGTACTATAAAATGTGGTGTGTGCAGGGATTCTCGTCATTCCTCTATCATCCCCCATCATCACAATCTAAATCAACCTCTCTTATGATGCTCTCCATCTATCATGTTCTAAAGGATAAACCTATATTTCATCCAAGTCATGACAATAAGGTAGTTAGTCCATAACATCGTGATATATATCATAAAATACTATTGAAATAATAAATCAACATGATCACAATGTAAAGAATATATAATATAACTAGCTCATAACGGTGAAATAAAAAAATCAAAAAAACATATGTGTTTCATTAAAACATATAAATTATAGCATATTTAAATAATAATCAAATCATATTACCAACTATAAATATCCATGGATAATCACGTAATTTTACTTAGAAAGAAATCAAGATGTAATACATGGGGAATGTATCAGTCTATGATATAAATCTAAATAGTCAATGGATGATTCTATGAGTATCTAAGTTGATGATGACTTTGTCATGGTGATCATATCATTGGAGGTGGAGGCTATATGATCTGAATAGTGCATTGACCATTGAAGTTATTCAAATTATCTAGCAATGTTGAGAATTTATTAGTATCATGTCCTATAAGTGTATGAAAATAAAAAAGGGTTGACCTTCCTACAATGACAATTTCTTGAAATATCTATCATTAACTCTTGGTAATACCATCAATCCTATATAAAGTAACATCTATAGAATATGGTGTAGTATATCTTGTGATATCCCTTCCTAAATATGTATAACTAGGTATATATCCATAGATGTAACCATATATATTAAATGAATAGATGGATCTACCACTGATTGTAAATAAGTTGTAGAGCTTATAGCTATAGGATTATGAATGAGAAGTGTTGCTAGTGTAGGATGAGATATAAATGACTTAGAATAATCTTTGTACACTCTTGGACACACTAGTGTGAAACATAATCCACATAAATAGTCAATAATTATTGGATAATCCTTAGTGGTAGCCTGAGAATTTGTATTAGAGTTATGGATGTATACTTCTTATTAGTTAAAAAATAATGTGAACTGTGCTATGAAAATCTTATCCTCTATCTTGGGTGGCAATATTTGTATTTTGGGAGCCTAATCCTCTATCATGGGTGAAGGTAAATATGTTGTAATAAGATCTGGAAGGGGTGTAGGAATAGTCTTGCTATACTCTCCAACCTAAAATGTATGTATCTACTCATTTAGAATCCTCTGAGGTGAGGACTCTATAAGAACATGAGGTGTCCCATATGAATATGTACTCGAGGTAATAAGCTTGGTGAGTATGCAATATTTGAATGGTTGATTATCTTGTAGATAAGCGTATAAGTATTCATCATGTAAATAGTTGATGCACTTATTCCAAGTGATATGCCCTCCAGAACATGTATTCAAGGTCTCTAAGTAATAAATTGTAGTGCAAATGATAAGGCATCACCTAAAAGTGTGTAGGTAAGGTTTTTGGCCTTGTCATAATGTCCAATGTAATATAACCCAATGTCTATCTAGGAATGTCATCAAAACTTTTGATATTTTTATATTTCTTCTAAATGGATGAAATATCAAGCCCTGTAGTTTATAGGAATGTGAGGTTGTATATATTAAGTCATAAAACACTATTAATTAAAACTCATTTAATAGCAATGGTATTGATTTGGGTTTAAATGAAAAGTAGTAAATTTTGAGTAATAAATGACTATGAGGAAAATTCCTCATTGGAAAAAGATATAATGTCCTTAATGTCCTTTATATTGTTCATGATAGATGAAAAATAAATTAGCTGTGTCATGAGGGAAAGCTATATGATTTAGTGTTTGAAAATAATATATTTGAAAATAGTTGGATTTTAAAATAGTTCTAATATGGATATATTAAATAGCATATTTCTCAACTATTCCACAATATAAAATGCTCTTTATTGATTTTTAGGTCCTGTTATAATGTGATGGGAATGAGGAGGGATGGTGGGATTATGTTGTTCCTATATAGTCTAAGGAGATACCATTTTATATCTATTAAAAACTTCAATCATAAGATCCAGTATTTTCTAAGGGTGAGTAGTAGAGGTGAGATGAGAGCAAAGATAAGCAACTAGTCTAGGTGGAGGTACAAAAAAAGGGGTCTTCTAAGCTCACTATAATTGAGTAGTAACTAGAGGTAACTCAAAGTGATCAATATAGAAATGATCCTAATAATAACGGGACTCAGAAAAGGGGGGACCATTGTGTAAACTAATCTTAGATCTGACATGATCAATGAGAGGAGTTATATACATGTGCACTTTTCTACTAATGGTTGGTAATAAGCATGCTAAGAAAACCATAAGAATTTGTACCATAAAGTATAATATATCATCAATCATGATAATCATGATGATAGGATACAAATTAAAAATTGAGTAGATGTTGGAAATGTAAACTCTAGTGTTATCTTGGGTTTGGCTTTGTGAAATATTCAAAGTAAGTCAGGTTCACCAAATGTTTTAACCTTTTAGGATTTAGCAAGTGTAAATCTTATGTTTTGTAAAGAGCTGAGTATGTTAAATTACAAGAGGAATATGTAATAAATACAACTATTTATTTTTTATAGTATTGACTACTTTTGAATTTTTAAAAAATAGTAATAAATACTACAAATAAAAGCATAGTTCGAAACCAATTGAGACAAATTATCTGGGTGTTATAAAAAAAATGTGAAAGCTAGTTTGAGTATTGTAAGATAGATATCAGTGTTAGAACCCCTAATGGACAATTAGACCACAATTATATAATAACACCATTATTCAAAATGTGGTGTTAGTGTCATGTTATTATAATTAGTATCATTTTCGTAAAGACTATCCTAAGCTTCTAAGTACACGTTTGTTTGGATATCCAAGGTCTATTCCTATGTGCATGAGTTTTGAAACCTTATATTTTTCATTTAATTAGCGATTTAGTGAGAAAACCTTATTCATCCATGTAGCTAGGTCATATGGTTGATATGAGTTGAAAGTGTGTTTTCTAACAGGGTAGGCTAAACATCCTCAACACCCACTATGAAGAGATTTTCCTACATACTAATACTTTGAGGAAAGATCAAACCAGTGTAAATTTTAATAGCCCATAGAGAAATAAAATTGAGATTTTTTGGAGAATTTATAAGTATGTGTTTTGAAATATGGTGAAAGTTGACAAATGATGTTTAGGCTTGCAAGAAAATAGAAATGAGAAATTTAACTTGTTGTATAAAATATGTCGATGTAAAGCTATACTAAAAACTCATAGATAGATGGTAGTTATACCAATATGAATTTGAAATTTAGTCACCAAATGATTATATATTACATATAATGACTAATAATCTCATATTAACTTTTGAAAGAATGATTACTTATAGTTATATTCATGAAATTTATTTTAAATAGTAGGTGAGCTAACATAGAAAACTAACTTACACCTAGATAATTTAGGCAAATCTACATTGCTCACCACCCAATAAAATAGCCAAATGGAAATTTTAAGAATAAAACTATTTTTAAATTAACAAAGAATATTGACTAGAATTTATCTTGAATCAATCCCAATGTATTTATCCCCACCTAAGTTCTGGTGGAAGTGCAAGTGAAACTCATAGGATAGTCGGTTTGAGTGCCTTGAATGTGCTTGAGACTAGAAGTTTGGTTAATATAAACTTAGGACTATTGTATATGGTAGTATGTAGAAGTAAGGTAGAATAAAGATTTATACTTGTTTTGAGTTTGAATGTGTGTTTTACATCTGATTGCCATGTAGTTGTTAAAGGATGAAAATTCATGTATTTATACTATTAAGATGCTTGTGTGGGTGATAAAAGAGGTCTAGACTGACCCTACAAAGTTCTAGTTTGAAACTAACATCTATTTGGGGAGGAGAGGCAAAAGAAATTAATACCATTTTTGGGAGACTAGTGACATGTGGAACTAGTGTCCTTATTATGGTACTAGTGTCTAACTTGCAAAATACTATGCACGAAGGGCCATGATCATGAAATGAGGGCTTAAGATTGATTTATAGATGATTAGGGATGTTTGTGGCCTATAAAAAGGTTGGATAAGTGCGATAATAGGCCCTAGTATATGTCTACAGATAAGCTAAGGATATGAAATCTCAATTATCACTCTTATCACTCAAATACCACTTTTGGGTGATTAAAGGTGGCATCATTTAGGATTTAATGTGAATGTTGTGGTAGAGGATTCACTAGTTGAGAGAAAATGTATTTGATTTACATTGAATCCTAGCTGGAAGGGAAGGTTGGTAGGTTTAATTATCAAGTAGATGTGGACACTTAGGATGTGAGAGATCATATGATGAAGAGTTGACACATTGAATCCTATCACCATTGGTTTTAGATTAAACATTTGTTGAGATGCTTAGGAAACATAAATTGAGTTTCTTAACTTGAAATGAATTTCAATCTAAGAACTTAGGCACATGTCAAATGAATAATATGAAATGCATAACCTCAATGAATTATCCTCACGTCAGCATCATTATATTATTGATTTGATCTAGACATTAGACTTTGAATCTTTTTGCAACCAAATAGAAAATAGTAAATAAAATATGTCACCATTGATCTGAAGTCAAGGATGATTATGATATGGGACCTCTGGTGAATGATATGACATGAAAAACTATATCATTGCACCTCATTATCATCTTCAAGCTCACTTTGACATCTTTCACCACTTGAAATATTTGTGTCACCTTGTTGTAATTTCTTATAATAATAATAATAATAATAATAATAATAATAATAATAATAATAATAATAATAATAATATATTATTATTATTATTATTATTATTATTATTATTATTATTATTATTATTATTATTATTATTATTATTATTATTATTATTATTTTGATATTCATATAAATAAATTAAACTATAATAATAATATTTAACTACATGTTTATATCAATTGTTGATCCTTCCCATAATAAAATTGAAAATAGTTAACAAAATATGTCAATCATGCTTTTGATATGTGACTGAAGGTCAACTCTTGATAGTTAATGTTACCATAAAAGTAATTATAATCTACCAAATTTTCCTACTAAATTCGATGATGAGAAGGTATGACTATCGACTACAACTTATTGATATTATTTCATAATGTCATGTTTTTAAAAACTTACTTAAATGTTTGGGTAAGACTCTACCCTCTTCATGGTGTTGAAGTAGGTGAATCATTCAATACAACTAGCGATATTTATTAAAACATATTATATTTGTGTAATAAATAATATTTAATATATATATATAAATATTATACATACATACTTACCTACCTACCTACCTACCTACCTACATACATACATACATACATACATACATACATTTAGTTTATATATTGTTACATCAAATTTCATGTGATATCATACACCATAGGGGCCATATCATACACATTCCAAAATGATACTAATCTAGGGGTAATACATTAAGGTTATCGACATTATCTTATTTCTCTTTTTGTGATGGGTTTAATACGGGGCATCATTCGTGATATAATGTGAATGTTATTGTAGAGGAGTCACCAAATGAGAGAAAAGGTGGTTGATTAGAAATCAATCCTAGATGTCAAGGAGGGTCAGTAGGATTAATTCATAAGCATTAGGGGGTACCAATGTCATACATATTTTAATATATTGTGGGAATTAGGTGTCCCAAATGACCTATCCTATACAAAAACCCCCAATGACTGTAATGGTCTATGTCCTAAAGATAATTGAGACGTAAATGTGTCACATGCCTTTCAATTAATGGTAACTCAATCTCATGAGGAAGAAATAAGTTATCCAAAAATCCTATGAGACTTGAATGTCATGGATGCCTCCATGTGGCAACATCTCATGCATTAAAAATCCAAAGTAAGCAATACATAATCTAAGCAGTGTTAGGGTGTGGAGCTAAAAGCTTCACTTTAGGCAAACATGGAGGATTTCTGAGCATGACAGTCACTGGCATCGACAGGCCACAACCGACATCGGTCAAGGGAAGTACAGAAGGAAACCGTCATCGACAAGAGATCGACCGACGTCAGTCACCTCCAGGAAGTTAGGGACTGATGTCGGTCGCCTGTGGTGGTCAGAACTGTTGTTGACAAACAGTCAGTTAAGTGAACGCGTAGTTTGCATGATGAAGACCAGTTCGAGTCTTTGAGCCACTTGTCTAATTATTGTATGCATGAGATCTATATAATAGACTCATGGGCTATATTGTTAAGTGTAGAACTTGTAGAACCCAAGTGTGGAGCTTGGAGAGTTCTTCCCATGGCGGAATCAAGTAGGATTCCCCATGTATGTAAGATAAGTTTGATATGTAGGGTGTTGCAGGATCATGGTGGAGATCTACATGTGATAAGTAAGATCAGGTTGGTCTGCAGGGGTGTGTGTATGCGAGGGTCAGAAGAGGATCGGCGGGGGAACAAGATCAAGGTGATAGCAATACATCAAGAGCAGGATCATGGTGAGATCTACTTGGAGTACCAGTTTGTACTCGATTGTATAGGTGCACAATGAGGTGAACAATAGCTTGTCTTAGCTGTGTGTTATGACCTATGAGAGAAGATGACTCAAGTGGGAAGACTACTGGGAGCCTTTGAGGAGGAAGCCTCACAGAGGTGGAAGAAGAGTGTGATCTCTTTATTGTAATTTCCTTTGTAATGAGTTGAATACAATTGTGTGTTGCCTCTCATATTCTGTGTGTTTTCTCATTGATAGTTATTTGTTCTTCTGGTTATTTCCACATGTTTAAGTTGCTTATACATTGGTAATCAAGTGTGCTCTTAATTCTGACAAGTTGTCTCAGAGCTTTGGGGAACTTTGGTCCTATCAAATGGTATCAGAGCGAGGTTGGATGTTCTCAAAGTGAGTTTGACTAGCAGATGGGCCAGATCTGGTTAGTGGTTTATTGATTCCATGTTACTCACAGGGGTTTCTAATTGAGTGGGAGTATAGCAATGTCAGAAGAAGGTAAGCTGAGGATGAAGAAATTTAGGCACAGGATTAACACCACAAGGAGTGTGGTGGGTAGTCTTCAAGTGGGAGCTTGAAGAGGAATACAAGCCAGGATGTAGATTAGACAAAGTACTGGTATGGGTACAAGTGCAGTTGTTTATCTCCAAGTGGGAGATTGTTAGGGTGTGGAGCTAAAAGCTTCACCTTAGGCAAACATGGAGGATTTTATAGCATGACTATCACTGGCATTGGCAAGCCACAACCAACATCAGTCAGGGGAAGCATAGAAGGAAACTGGCATCGATAAGAGATCAGCTGGTGTTGGTCACCTCCAGGAAGGCAGGGACCGACGTCGGTCACCTGTGGTGGTTAGAACTGTTGTTGACGAATAGTCAGTTAAGTGAATGCATAGTTTGCATGATGAAGACTAGTTCGAGTCTTTGAGCCACTTGTCTAATTATTGTATGCATGAGATCTATATAATAGACTCATGGGCTATATTGTTAAGTGTAGAACTTGTATAACCCAAGTGTGGAGCTTGGAGAGTTCTTCCCATGGTGGAATCAAGTAGGATTCCCCTTGTATGTAAGATCAGGTTTGATATGCAGGGTGTTGCAGGATCATGGTGGAGATCTACATGTGATAAGTAAGATCAGGTTGGTCTGCAGGGGTGTGTGTATGCGAGGGTCAGAAGAGGATCAGTGGGGGAGCAAGATCAAGGTGATGCAATACATCAAGAGCAGGATCATGGTGAGATCTACTTGGAGTACCGGTTGATACTCGATTGTACAGGTGTATAATGAGGTGAACAATAGCTTGTGTTAGCTATGTGTTGTGACCTATGAGAGAAGATTACTCAGGTGGGAAGATTACTGGGAGCCCTTGAGGAGGAAGCCTCACAGAGGTGGAAGAAGAGTGTGATCTCTTTATTGTAATTTCTTTTGTAATGAGTTGAATACAATTGTGTGTTGCCTCTCATATTCTGTGTGTTTTCTCATTGATAGTTATTTGTTCTTCTAGTTATTTTTGAATGTTTAAGTTGCTTATACATTGGTAATCAAGTGTGATCTTAATTCTAACAAGTTGTGTTGAAGCTTTGGGGAACTTAGGTCCTATCAACCAGCCTAGAGGCCCAACTTAAACATGATCATGCCACATGGTCAAGTGAAGAAAAAAGATCTATGCAAGTCACAATACTCTAAAATGATAAAATCCTATGGGCATTCCTGAGATGGTGCCAAGGATCACCTCTACAAATAACTTAGAGGGCCCAAGATGTTGCATTTACTTCTTTCCCATAACTATGGGTGCCTTCATGATTTACCATAGATGGAATTCTATGGTGGAAAGTTTGAGCCTAGGAGTTTCGTTTATGACATGACATATGTATACCGATAAAAATTATATTATATGTATTTATATAATGATGCTAGTAGAGGAGGAGGGCTCATTATTTCATTAGAAAATTCCACCTCCTTTCTTAATAATAAATTTACCTCTTCCCCATATGAGGTAACATGTTGCAGTGAAATAACTTCCTCCTATTTGAAAAAGAATGTTAGAGCATCCACATTCTCTCCTTTAAGTCCACATAGATAGGACACCTTAATTAATCTTTCCTCCACCATGGTGGGCAAAGGCATTACAAATCTATCTTCTTTAATATGTGGAAAAAATGGGTATTCAAAAAATATTTCCTTTCTCATAGTTGGTAAATGTAAGGCCTACATAAGTATTTCCTCTTCTATAGGTGGAAAAGGTATCTCCCTCTCTATTTCTAAAGGTTTCATGTCAAGTCTATAGCTTCCTCAAATGTTAAGCTCTAGGGTGGGAGAGGTATACAACTTTTGATTCCTTGGATGTTACACTCATGGAGCATGAAATATTAAAAATAAATAGAATATACCGATCATTCCTTCATACATCTTATTATAAAACAATAATCTTGAAACCTTGGCATTTTAATATATTACATATGCTTGAAAAACCTATGGATTAAAACCATCCAGTGCATATCTTGAGGCCATAACATGCCATTTATTTTCCTTCCATTAGTCATGGATTGAATGAGAGATTTTTTATCAGGTCACCTAAAATATTAAGAGTTAGAGGGTAGCCCAAATTGATGAGAACTAGTTGTAGATATGGTCATAGATTCATTATGGGATATCTTAAAAAAGAAAAAAAGAAAAAAAGAAAAGAAAAAAAAAAAAGGAAAAATACAATCCTCAACATCCATGGTGTGTGGTTTTCCTTGGTCTTTTCATTTAATGTGTTGATGCAAAAAAGGACTTGGTTGTGGACAATGATGTGTTGAGCTCCATGTTGTCATCCAGAGAGAAGGAAAAGGGTATGATAAATATCCATGAGGATTACATGATCACTAGGTCTTTATGGGACTATGATATAGATGGGGAAGGGGAAATGTAGAATGAGATTGAAACTTCTACCATGAGCAAGAAGACTAGAATAGAGCCTAAAGAACCTTAAAAATTGTTAATTTTATGGATTTATTGAGTTATATTGGTTTTATATGATTTGAATCAGCAAAATTTAAGTGGGATTCAACATTAGTCCTTTGCACTAGTCACCTGGTTTTCTCACCAAACTGTATCCTGCTAAACAATCACAAATCACTAGTTGAGAGAAAAGATGTTTGATTTATGGTTGCTCCTACATGTTAAAGAGGGTTTGTAGGTTTAATTATCAATCACTATTGGGTTCCTACATCATACATTTAAAATAGGAATTTAATACACAAATGAAAAGAAAACACTTACCCAAAAAAATCTAATAACTAAACACACAAACAAATAATGAAATTATGAAAAAAATACTACAACTATAGAAAAAGGTAAGGTCATACATATTTTTTATTTGAGAATCATAATGGCCCCATAAAAATATGTTAATACCCAAATTCCAAACCATAAATATATGCTCAGTTACCCATACAACATCTATTGAGTTGCCTACTCTAACATGTATTCCAATCTATGGTAGGCACTAAGTGTCCTAGATATGCTAGCCTTTGCAAAGACCCCAAGTGATCGTGATGGTATAAGTCTCGAAGACATATTAGATGCAGAGGTTTCACATGCCTTCAAATCAATGGTAACATATCACCATGACATAAAAATAAGTTAACCCTAAATCCTATTAGATTCGAAGGCGTAGTATGTTTCCATATGGTGACATCCTATGTAATTAGAGCCCATAGGAAGTGGTAGGTAAACCAAATAGATTAGATTCCCAAATTTGACATGATAAAGACATGTGGTGAAGTACTAAGAAGGCTATAATTAAGTGATGATGTTAAGAAGTGGAAATCACTTGAGGACCTGCTTGGGATGCTACCAAGTCTCACCTCTACAAAGATCTCTGAGGGCCTAGTATGATGCATCGAATTATTTCTTGTATAATTTTGAGTGCCTTCATGATTCACTATAGATGGAATTATTTGGTGGAAAGCATGACTCTGGAGTTCCATTGATGATGTGGCCTATGTACATTGACCAACATTCCATTCTATGTATTTATAAAAATGTTGTTGGCAAAGGAGGAGGCCTCATTGCTTCATTATATGATCCCACCTCCTCTCTTCCTAATAAATTAACCTCTTACCCATGCAAAGCAATATTTTTCATTGAAATAACTTCCTCATATTTGATAGAAAATGTTAGATCATCCTCATTCTCTCCATTAATTCCACATAGATAGGACACCTTCCCAATTCCTTCCTCTACAATAGGGCCAAAGGCGTCACCTTTGTGAATATATATTTTTAAATAGTTGGAAAAAGAGGGATTTTGACAAAACTTTCCTCTCTCATAAGTGGTACAAACACGGTCTCCACAAATCTTTCCTCTACCATAGGTGGACAAGAAAAATCCCTCTCTATTTTTGTAGATCACATGTCATGTCTATAACTTCCTCACCTGTTAAGGTCCTAGGGCATGAAAGGTCTATAACTTCTACTTCCTCAGATGTTACACTCATGGAGCATGAAATCATGAATATAAATAGAAGAGATAGACATTTTCTTTGCACATCTTATTCTAGAATCTTAATCCTAAAACATTGGCACTCTAAGATATTACATTGTTTCAACACATTTCACTCAAAAGACTTAAATTCTATTTAGAAAAACCATTCAATTCATATCTTAAGACCATAGTAATCCATTTATTTTCCTTCCCTTGTTCATGGATTGAATGAGATATTTTTTATCGGGTTGCCTAGAATGCTGAGACTGAGAGGGTAGCCCAAATTGATGAGTGCCAGATGTAGAAAATGTCATAGATTCACGATATGATAGCTACTATAATAATTAAAAAGGAAAAATACAACCATCAACATCCATGATGTGTGGTTTTCCTTACTTATTTCATCTAAATTCCCATTTTAATGTTTAATACATTTGGCTATTTGAATGCAAACAAGGAATTGGTTGTGGATAGTGATGAGATGAGCTCCGTGTTACCACCTAGAGAGTTGAAAGGCTTTGAGCAGCAACCATAAAGATTCAATGATAACCAGGGCTTTAGGGGACTGTTATATGGATAGGGATGGCAATGGGGAAGATGATATTGAAACTTATCCCATGAGTAAAATGAGCAAAAGAGAGCCTAAAGAACCTCAAAAATTGTTGTCTTTGTGGAGTGCTTGAGGTCCATTAGTTTTATATGTTTTGCATCCTCAACCTTCAAATATACTCCAACATTAGTCTTTTTTACTAAGCATTAGGTTGTCTCAACGACCATATCCTACTAAATAATTCCTTCTGATGTTATTTGGACCTTTGCGCTAACTACTAATAATTACTTATTGACGACTTTTCTTTTCTATTGACTCTTTTCCGTTTATATATATTATTCTTATAATTAAAACTAAAAGTGTTAATATCAATAGTAAAATAATATATCAATGTAGAGAAATTGATTAAATGCCTAAGTATTTCCAGCGCTAAATTCAAGTCTCCGTAAGCATTCGAAACCACTGTTAACCATTTATGTGAATACTAAAAAATAGTAAAATAGCATAGATTATGAACCCCTTATAAGCAAGTCACGAAAGAAACTATAGGAAATATCACACTTTACCATATATGATTAAGTGAGAGAACGTTGTGGGTAATTGAAAACCTTTAAAAGTTTGTTACGCTGTGTGGAATTTGAAATGTCAAATAGCAACTTTACGGAATAATTTACAGCCCATCGACCCCATAAAGATATACTATTATTACCTGGCGCTGGTTCATAAACAAGGGTCGATTCTAAAGTGCGATTATTTGTTTATTTTGGCTGAGTGTAATTTGTTCATGAAGATGGAGTATCCATGCGCATCTTGTAAGATTCAACGAAGAAAATGTGGAGACAAATGTTTGCTTGCTCCCTATTTTCCGCCACTGGATCC
Source organism: Torreya grandis (assembly GCA_037957365.1). Classification (NCBI taxonomy): domain Eukaryota; kingdom Viridiplantae; phylum Streptophyta; class Pinopsida; order Cupressales; family Taxaceae; genus Torreya; species Torreya grandis. The sequence goes on from JARHVA010004102.1 coordinate 109,316, forward strand.
TCACAAGTTTTTAATAGCACATAATGTATTCGGGACGTTGAAACAATCTGAAAATCCTTCAAGTTAAGGAATACGATTATAATCTCTAGGAAAATGTGCAATTTAATCAATGTTGGAGCCAATATAAATTTCCTTCATTCAACCACCCTCACACTTTTCTATTGTTTTGGTGTTTCAGGATCTTCAGATGAGAAGAGAGGAGATATGTGAGCAGCCTGGTGTATGAAGTAATGCCATTCATTTTCACACTCTGGTCGAGTCGTGATATCTGAATTTTTAAAAATCCATGCCAAAAGTGGAGAAATGTTCCTTATATGGATGTATTTTCTTATTTGCTATATCTTATGTAGTTTTCAGTAGTTGTATAGAAAAATATATATTTAATTAATGATAAACAACTTATTTAACAAGAAAAATACTTTTATTGGATGTTTCATTTTGTAAAGGATAGTAAATATTTAATAAGATTAATATTATGAACAAAAACAACTAATGGTATAAGAAGCCTTTATAAAGTGGTTCAGAAATTTATTAAGATTTTAAAATTAAATTTATATAAATATTGAAGAAATAATGAATATTTTATTGTTGAAAGAGAAATAAATAGAAAACTTTTCATTGTAAAAGAATAATTAAATTTATAAATTTTTATGATTGAAATAGAATAATAATTTTGAAGCAATTTTATAGAAATGTAATGAATGGAAGCCACTAAACAATGTCTTTAAAAAAAGGAATTCATCAATTGAATTATTCTATGTGATAAGAATAAAATAAGCCTTCAATCCATTTCAAACTTTTCTGGGTTATTAGGCATTTCCGAGAAAAGTGCTTAAAATTTTGTTGAGGTTAAGAGTAAAATTGAAACTTTTGATTGTTAGTAAACCATACATAATTGAGCTTCTCTCCAAGAAGAAGCTTGCACTAAACCAAACATGAGAAAGTAAGATATTTTGAACTCTAGCTTGGCATTCCAAATGCTAGTGACTCTAACAATCCACATTCAAAGTAAGGAGTTTAAACTCTATTTTTTATTTAGGTTACAGAAAGCTGAATAAAAAAAGGCTCAAAATTTGATAGAGAACAATAGGGGTTACACATCCATCTAATGAAGAGTAATTTGTGGCATCGACTCATTAATTTGATGAATAGTAATAAAAAGTGAATTCAATAGTATATTCCTAATTTGTAAAGTATTCCAAAGGATCTAAGAATCAGATAAAACTAAATTACGTACTTTGCAAATTCCTATTTTTAAGAGCTAAAGAGATTTTATGAACGACATATTCACCAAAAAGATGCAAGTGTTTGTCATAATAAAAAACCAATAAGTATCATGGTCATGAAAAGAGAGAGATTATAAATTCATCTTTGACCCCTTATTTACCTCTTGACAATTTAAATATATAACTATCAGTGAACATTCTATCATGATAAATATTGAAATAATAAAAAGAGATTGAGAACCAAAGTTTTCGAATTCTTTGTATTTCAAGAACCTACATAATTTCAAGTCTTTAGAGGAAATTTACAAGCTCGATTCCCTTAAAAAACCTAACAATCCATTTAGCAAAAAACATTGTGATTTGTCTATAAATGTTAGTACTTACCATATTACCATATATCCTTTGTCACAAAGAACACAAGAAGTTTCTAAAAAACACCATGTGTAAATCTCGAGTTTGTTTGAAATGGGATAGACAACATATCAAAGCACCTTTGCTAATATATCATTGATCCTTTATAAAGATCCTAACAAAATGAATAATAGAGATAAATAACTGTAAGAATTTCAATGTAATCCTGACACTTTTCTGTGAGACAAAGATGATTTGTATTCTAGTAATATTTTTTTTCCACTCTTTCAATTAAATAACTACTACCATAGCTCAAAAGGTAACCTATGAAAATATTATTGCTTTCTCAAAATGATATCCGTTAAAGAGGAAAGTAAGGTAGTGTGGGAAAGTTTTGGAAGAGAATTTAATGTAGGAATTTTGATTTGTAGTACCAAAATTTGATTATCTAACATTTCTATTATTGTCAAAATTTGGCAATTTTAATAGAAAATAAAGAAATATATACAATATCAATGAGGATAAAAATTGTATATGGAGCAATGAATAAAACTGAAAAAATAATCAATAAGAGGTAATAATTCATATTTACAGTAATATTTTGAATTTAATTTTTTTTTCTTTTTTTTAATTAAGGGCAATGGAATAAAGTTGAAACAAAAATTGTCAACAATATTATGTTAAAGTTTTTATATCAAATATATTATAATTAAAGAAAGCAAAGTTATTATATTTTTTTAAATATTTAAAATTTCATATATATTTAATGGAAAAATATATAAATAAATATAAAAGTTTTAAAAAATATTAATTATTAATTTTTTATTTATATTAAATGTATTAAGTATCAATTACATATTGAATAAAATTAAATTAAACAATTTATTCAAATAATTAATATTGAAAATTTAAATATGTTCTTTTTTTTAATGAAAATTGAAACGTAATAAAAGAAATTAATGTACATAAAATATTAATTATGATAAAATAAAATATATTTAGAAAAAAATTAAAACTCGTGTCCATCATGAAATTTTAATAATATTTGATTATTTGAAGAATTTACATAAACATAGTTAAAAATTTGAATCTAGTTTTATTAAACAATAGTTATTAAAAAAAATTAATGGCATTATTGCATTATTTGTGGTTTAGTGTTAAATAGTGTACATGCATAAATAAATAAAATATTTATATGACATAAAATTGTGATATGAATTTCAACAATAATAATTAAATTTAATCCATGTCTAAAAATAGTAATTGATATTAATTTAAATAATTAAAGAAGTAATATAATTTAAGGAAGAGAAAATATAGATAGGAAAAAAATAGTTGGTTATTGTTATTATTCTCTAAGATTGGAATAAAGTTATAGAGTTTCTTTCAATTGTAACTTGCAATCTAAAACATATTATGATGGGAATTATATATGATAGAATGTTGAATATGCACCTATGAAAATTGACAAGTCTCGATATATGTCTTGATATTGATGCTTAATGTGTAATTTGATTTCTAATGTGTACTTCGTTTCTTTTCAAGTTTTGTATTTTTCTTTTTTGGTGAGATTGCAGATGATAAATAGAGTTTTACAATTACACTATGTTGGGTGTTAGATTTGTAAGGACATCAATTTTTTATTAGTGAGATCTAATAGCTCTTTATATGTGCATTGATATGGGAACCATGTAAGTACCTTGATTTCAAATGTATACATTTTTTCTCTTAAATTTTTGTATTTCTCCTCAATGTTGTGTTTGCATATGTAAATATAGTTTTAAAAATAGCTTGTTGAATTAGTGGCTAAAACATCATATTTTTATTATCTTTTATCTTTGATCTCATTTAGAACAAACCTTGTAAAAAGATTGAAGAGAGTATAAGGTTGTATTTCTCAATAATCATCAAGGGATTATATATATAGAATATATATATATATATATATATATATATATATATATATATATATATATATATATATATATATATGTGTCAATGTAGTTCTATTCTACTCATGTTGAATTAGGAGGATGGATGTTTTATCTTCTTTCCATAGTAAATCAATTACCTTTACTTGTCTTTCACTTAATCCTCTTTTTGGTAAGAAATACAAATAAAAAGTTATTGTGGGTCCTTAGGAGTAAGAGTATATATATATATATAAATATAAATATATAATGTCCCTGAATCCTTTTGATACTTTTGTATTGAAATCCTTTTATGAGGATTTGTATATAGCATCATACCAAGGTTTAATTAGAACTATATTGGCATTTAAGATAATCAAGGGAAAAAAAAAACAATAGTCACGGATTCAAATATCAATAAGAAATAAAAGAAGGAAGAAGGCCATGTTAAAATACAAGAGAATGATTCAATGGGTTATTGATACTATATCACATAAAGTCAGATTGTTGTCAAATCTAATTTAGTAGAATAAATGACACATAATAATAAGAAGGAATACATACAGTCAGAATGAGAATAAATTATGAAAATGGAATCATATTAAAAGCATAAATAAAACATTAATCTAAACCAATATCCCATATACAAAAATTGACACAATGATTTTTACTAAACCTAAACGTATACTTATTTATCTTAATTTGATGTGCTTATATGAAAAGAATGCATGCATGTGTCACAAAATATTAATAATTTAAACATGTACTTACACTTATTTAAAGAAAGAAGGATGAAATGTTTGACTAAGATTCCATCCACATTTTTATATTTATTAATTTTATTAAAAATGGGAATTTTTTATCTTTATCTATTTTAACATTAAATGTAATTATGAGTTAACTGATTTAATTGTAGAAGCTTCTTCGTTTAAAATAAAAATAAAAGATCATATGATATGCTTCAAAATTATTTTATATATATATATAATCTTGATGACTTATATCTAATATTTTCTTTTAATTTATTAAAAATATTAATTATAATAAAGCATATAATATCATGACGCGTTGACATTCTAATATCATGACTAGTTTGCCTTATCTTTTGAAAAATTAAATTACGTTTTAACTTTCTACATAAAAATTACAATCTTAAAAGTGGAAAACGATAATTTTTAATTACCTATTTATTTAGTGTTTCAACTTTGAAGGTACAAGCCGCGCAATATGCTTTGGAACGCATGAACGCATGTGATTTATATTTTGCCTTCAAATTTAAGGGCATGCGTAAGTAGTGCCGTGGTTTTATGTAAATCAAAGACTTCGATTCAATGTTTGGACGTAAAAATGTTACCATCACTTCTTTTTATTTCAAAGTTGTTGGCCCACAATAATAATTACAGAATGATTAAACCTCATGGTTCTTTTGGTTAAAGGGTAGATTTATATGTGTTATATTCTTTTAAAAAAATTGTCTTATCAGTTTGGGGCCTTTTTATGTGGCACCTTTGAGAGCTATTTAAAATTGTTTATAAAATATGGATTATTTTCTCTCTAATTTAATTCAGTTAGTACCATGTTATTCATATAATTAAGTTAGTATAATGTTATTTATATATAGCAATATATTTCACATTGACATATATATTTGTGATAATATATTTATATTCATAGTTAATCTTATCAAATTAATAATATAATTTATTGAGTTATTTTCAATTTATTTTATTAAACTTAAAGTAAAATATGATTTTGGACATGTAGAGCGATAAATATCATTTATCAATCAAAAGTGATAAAGCTATTATATTGTATTCGGTATCATTGTATTTCATTATTGAAATCAAGGGTTAAATTAGTGTAAGACAAAGTGATAAAGCTATTATATTTTATATGATACCGAAAGAGGCGGGTTATAATAATCTGTTGGGAGACTGGACAACTTAAGAACAATGATCGACCAAAGGAAGATCAAGTACCTATATTGAATTGACTCTTAAAGATATAAAAATCTAGGTCCCTTACCTGGTGGTGGGAACAAATAATATTCCACTCACTCACCAGTCTACATAAAAAATTAGTTTATTGAGTTGGACCAAAAAATATATTTCCATGTGGTAGCGAACTCTATCCACTCCCACTGAGAAGGAGAGCAGAAATGACATGTATAAATAAATAAAAAATTTATATGAGATGAAACTATGATATAAATTTCAACAATAATAATTAAATCAATTTGATGTTTAAAAATACTAATTAGTATTAATTTAAATAATTTAAGAAATTATATAATTGAAAGAAGAGAAAATATAAATAGATAAAAAAGAATTGGTTATTATTACTAAGATTGGAATAGATCTATAGAGTTTGTATGAATTGTAACCTGTAATCTAAACCATAATCTGTTGGTGGTTATATTTGATAGAACATTGAATCTGTACCTATCAAAATTAACAAGTTTCGATATATGTACTTATATATTTGTACTTTGATTCTTTTTAAGTTTTCTTATTTTCTTTGTTGGTGAGATTGAAGATGATAAATAGAGTTTTACAGTTACTCTATGTTGGGGATCAGATTTGTCAGGATGTCAAATTTTTATCACTAAGATCCAATAGGTCTCTATATGTGTATTGATATGGGCACTTAGAAAGTACGTTGATTTAAAATGCATACAATTTTTTCTTTTCAATTTTTGTATTTCTCCTCATTGGTGTGTCTGCATATGTAAATAGAGTTTTAAAACTAGCTTGTTGAATTGATGGCTGAAACATTATGTTTTTATTATCTTTTATCTTTGACCTCATTTAGAACAAAACTCGCAAGAGGATTGGAGAGAGTGTAAAGTTAGTTTTCACAGTTATATATATGTATATGTATATTGTATAAATGGAATTAGAGTCAATGTAATTCTATTGCATTTATGTTGAATTGATAGAATGGATGCTTTATCTTCTTTCGGTAGTAAATCAATTACATTTACATGTTTTTGACCTAATCATTATTTTGGTAAGAAATACAACAAAAAAATTATTGTAGGTCTTTAGGACCATAAATATATAAATTTATTGTGTGCCCAAAGCTTCTTGATACTTCTTTATTGAAATACTTTTAAGAAGATTTGTATATAGCACCATATGAAGTTTCAATTAGCAGCCTATTGGTACTCAATATAACCAAGAAAATAAAAAATAAACAACAATCATAGGTTCAAATAACATTAAGGAATAAAAGAGATAAGAAGGGCATGTTAAAATATAAGAGAATGATTTGATGGGCTATTGAAATTATATGACATAAAATCAGATTATCGTCAAATCTAATTTAATAGAAGAAATGACATATAGTAATGCGAGGGAATACACACGACCACATTAAAAATAAGATAAGAAGACAAAATGATATTAAAAGAACCAATAAAACACTAATCTAAACCAATATCCCATATACAAAAATTGACACTAAAAGCTTTTTACTAAACCTAAGTGTGTACATATTTATCCTAATTGGGTGTGCATATCTGAAAGGAATGCATGCATCCATCACAATAAATTAATAATTTAATCATGTACCTACAATTATTTAGGGATGGAACACTTATTTAGGGAAGGAAGGAAAAAATGTTTGAATAAGTCTCCACCCACATTTTTATATTTATTAATCTTGTTAGGAATGAGATTTTTTTAATTTTTATCTACATAGAATTAAATGTGTTTATGAGTTAACTGAATTAATTATAGAGGCTTCTTCGTTTAAAGTGAAAAGAAACGATCATATGATATGCTTGAAGTTTATGAGTGAGTTTATATATATATATATATAGACTTGTATTTAATGTTTTTTTTAGTTTTATTAAAATGCATCAATTTTAATAAGATTTGTAATGTCATGATGTGTTGATATTCTAATATCATGATTAATTTCTCTTACTTTTTGAAAAAATCAATTACATTTTAATTTTTTACATACAAATTAAAATCATCAAAAATCTAATATCTTTTTTAATTTACTAAAATACATCAACTTCAATAAGATTCCTAATGTCTTAATGTATTAACATTTTAATATCATAACTAATTACCCTTATCATTTGAAAAATAAATTAAATTTTAATTTCTTATATACAAATTAAAATAAAATAAAATCTAATATCTTCCTTTAATTTACTTAAATAAATTAACATTAATAAAATTTATAGTATCTTAACATGTTGACATTCTTGTATGATAACTAATTTCCCTTGCCCTTATCTTTTGAAAAAGTAAATTACATTTTAATTTTCTACATACAAATTAGAATCATAAAAAGTGGAAAACGATAATATTTATTTACCTAACTTAGTATTTCAACTTCGCAGGTACAAGTCACGCAATATGCTTTGGAACACATGAACGGATGTGACTTATGGTTTGCCTTAAAATTCAATGGCATGCGTAAGTAGAGCCATGGTTTTATGGGCATCAGTTCTTTTTCTTTTAAATCTGTTGGCCCACAATAATAATTATGCAATGATTAAACCTCGTTGTTCCTTTGGTTAAACGGCAATTATATATATTACAATTTTTTTTTAATATAGATCATCTAAAGATTGTAATAAAGATCATCTATAGACCATTAAGCATGCAAAAAAGTAAATTCATCTATATGATACTGGATTTGAACTATTCTAGGTAACTCAAAAGTTATATAATCTAGTTTTTTTGAAATACAACTAAAAAATTATGTTGGTATTATGACGTCTTAATAAAAAGTTATACCAAGTGACCTGCAAATTAGGAATGGATGTAGTTACAAAATAATGAAAAGATCAATTATGATCTTTTCAATCTACATAGATATCAAAATGTTATAAAATTAAAATGGACCAAAAAATAATTAAATGAAGATATGAAATGGAAGGAAATTTTCTATTTTACTTTAATTGCAAGAGATCATAAAAATTGCATAGTTTCTAAAGAACATTAACGATAACAAAAAATTTATATGCTTTAGTCATTTAAGAAGTTGTTGAATTATTTTTTTTTAACATGCTAAATTTACAAATCCCAATGTCTGGCACTACTTGAACATTTGACTTCAATATTTAAATATAAAGATACGTAACTTCTAGATATTTTATTTGGAATGACCATCTTCCAAATTATAAAAATTGAGTTATTTTATTCTTTATCTAATCATGTAACTAAACATAATATAAATACTCCTATTACAAAAAAAAAAGTGTCTCAATTCAAATATAATTATGTTTGAGGTTGTCAATTGGAAGGAAGGTTTCTAGTTTAAATAAATTGTAAGTGATCATAGAAAATACATAGTCTATAAGGAACACCCAAACTACCACCAAAATTACATACACTAGTCATTTGGCAACACGTTGAATAATATTTTTGAACATGCCAAATTTACAAATCCTAATGTCTCATACTATTTCAACCTTTGACATCAATCTCGAAATATAATGATACGTAACTTCTAGATTTTGTATTTTGAATATCCCTCTTCCAATTTGTATAAATCAAGTTTTTTTATTCTTTATTTGATCATGTGAATAAACAAAATATAAATACTACTATTAAAAAAAAAAAAAAAGTCTTCATTTAATTATTGTTATGTTTGTGGATATGAATAGGATGGAAGGTTTCTAGTTTACATTAATTGCAAGTGATTATACAAATTACAGAGTCCATAAGGAACTCTCACACTACCATAAAAATTATATAATGAACTCCCACTATACCATAAAAATTACATACTGCTGAATAATAAATTTAAATATCTTAAAATTACAAATCCTAATGTTTGACATTATTTCAACCTTTAATGTCAATCTTTAAATATAATGATACGTAATTTTTGGATTTTGCATTTTGAACATCCCTCTTCTAAACTTAAAAAAGTCAAATCATTTAAATATCAATATGCTTAAATCCATCTTATCATATAGCTAAAAATTTATAATACATATTTATTTTCACAAATATATTTATAATTTACTATGTGAAAAGTTGTACTCGATTCACTGAACTATCATAAGCTAAGTATAAACCATATTTAATTGTTATTTTAATATATAATAATAGTATTCAAAGGGAATTCCTTCAATATAAAAAAATATTTAATAAACGTGTTAAGGTTTAATTAATTTAATCTTTCTCTCATCATATCTTATTAAAAATGGAACACGCTAATCAACCAAAAAATATTTCATTTTATCATATTTAAAAGATTAATATATTTTTAATAATGACTTCATTTTCTTTCATTATTGAAATACTACCTTATTTTAACTAAATAAATATTGTATTACAAATTCAAAATAAACATAAACATAATCCTAATTCTTTTAAATAACTATATTTAAAGTAACTAAAATGAATATAGATTACTTTAATAATTCTAAAATCATTTAAATCATATTTATCAAACTTATAAATATAAAACTTAAATTATTATTATTTAAGAATGTAAAATTATATGTAAAACTATTTAATTTTCTCCATAAATTAATATTTTACCACCAAATATTTTATTTGAATAAAAACAAGGTAAAGTAACTATTTAGAGTTTTAAGACATTTTCATCTATTTAATGACGCTTGATTGTTTGGTGTACATGTGGTCCCTTGATCGCACCATATGAAGATATGATTTAGTCATGATCTCTACATGCCCCCAAACTCTAACGATGAGTGCACCTGTCCACAAAATAATATTGAGGAATATTTTAAGTTACACTCTCTCTTGATTGCTTAATATACTGAGTAGTTATCCGAACTACTCTCTCTTGACTGCTTCATTATCCCATGATGCTTTAAGTCTTTTATTTTGTGTGATTGCTTCTTTTTTTCTCTTTATATTTGTTTCTTTTTCTATCAATATAATGGGTTGTGTTTATTTGGAAAAGTCTCCCTCATTTTTATGTAATCATCCCACTTTCATTTTAATTAATTACTAACCACTTTTACTTGTTAATGACTTTTATTGTGATCTCTCTCTTTAACATTCTCTCACTATAAACTCACTGTACATAAAATTATTTCCATCACCCATTTCAATATTGAAATTCATTTTCGATATTCATTATTGGGCTTTTACTCTTTTATGTTTTATATTTTCTAAATTAGTGTTTATTAATTTATAAAAATAAAGTTTCATAATGTTATAGTTTCATAATTTTGTATATTAATTTTTAAATTAGTGAAAATATTAAATTCTTTTTATATTTAAATTTTAAAATTAAAATAAATGATAAATGTTAGTGTTTAATATTAGTATTTTAAAAATATCATTATTACATTCGAAACTAAGCTTTATCAATTTGAATCTCATAGAATGAGTAAAAATTATTTATAAATAGTAATTATTAATTTTATTTTTATTTTATTATTTTGTAACTCCTAATTCATCATTAATAATAATTTATTTTTTTTAGATATTTTTTAAAAGTTTTTTTTTAAATAATAATAATTTTTTATTTTATAATGATTAATATATAATATTATAACTATAATTTAAAAATATTAATATTATAATTGAAAAATCATTCATATAATATATATATATATATATATATATATATATATATATATATATATATATATATAAATTATTTTCAGATTTTAATCTCAGTTTTTATGTTGTAATAATTTTCATAAATTAATAGTTTTTAAATAATAAATAAATTTTTATTAAATTTCAAACAAAATTTATTACATAAAAACACCTCTTTATCCCATTCTAAAATATGATATAACATTTTATTATTATTAGTGTAACAGATTGTATTGATATATTACTAAAATATATTTATTGTTGGCATAATAATAATTATAAATATTGATAATAAATTATTCTATTAATATTGAAAGGGTTGTAGTTTAACTAGTGAGAATGATGGTTGGTGATATCCATCTACTAACGTACAAATCTCTATAAATACTTGAAATGGAAACTCAAATAATTAAAGTCACAATCATACAAATCTCTCAAGATACCCGATATAAAGACTGAAATAGTTAAAGTCATGATCATGCCTCGAATGATTTTGATGGCCTAAATATGACTCGTTTATGTTAATTATTATGCTTATACTCATTTATGTTTTATATTATTAAAATTGTTTTGTATTAATTTATAAAATTAAATATTCTAATTTTATAGTTTTATGTTTTCTATATTAATCTTTAAATTAATGAAAACATAAAATTTTAAAATGAAAATAAATTATAAATGTTAGTTTTAATACTAATATTTTAAAAATTATTGTTTTAAAAGTAGTCATTATTACCTTTGAAATTAAGGATTATTAATTTGAATCTTATAATTAAATGATTAAAAAATGATTTAAAAATATTAATCATAAAGTTTAATTAGAATTTTAAAAAATTTAAATTTTTAATTTAGAAATTTGTAACCCCTTTCATAATCAAATTTAATTTATTGTTTCTAATTCTTTATTAATTTTAGAGTGATTAGTATATAATATTATAATTATAATTATAATTTGAAAATATTGATATTGTAATTTGAAAATTATTCAAAGAAAATAATTTTTTTAATTTATTTTGAAATCTTAATCTCTATTTTTATGTTGTAATATTTTTCATAAATTAACGTTTTAAAAATAATAAATAGAGTTTTATTAATTTTCAAATAGAATTTGCTAAATAATAACACTTCCTTATGCCATTTTAAAATATGTATAAAATATGATATAACATTTTATTATTATTAGTGTAATAGATTGTGTTGGTATACTATTGAAATATATTTGTTGTTGTCATAATAATAATTTAAGAAATTGATAATAAATTATTTTATTGAAAGGATTGCAGTTTAACTAGGGAGGATTATCAATTATTGAAAGGATTGTAGTTTAATTAGGAAGGATCATCAATTATTGAAAGAATTGTAGTTTAACTAGGGAAGATGATGATTGATGATATCCGTATATTAAGGAACAAATCTCAATAGATATTCAATATGAAAACTCAAAACAATCAAAATCACAATCATAAATTTCTCTCAAAATACATAACATAAAAACTCAAACAACTTACTTATAACTACATATAATACCTTCAAACATAGAATTAAAAATATTTATATTTATAAAATAATTTAATAAATAGATTATATAAATAAATATTCCAAAACTTCACCCAAATTTAAGTTTCATTAAACATTTAAAACCACATATAACCATTTATATGAATTGCCATCTTAAAAAGAGAGTAAAATATTACAGATTATGATCCCCCTAGTGAGAAAACGCTTAAATTTTTAAATTTTTTGTCATGCTAAGGGGAATTGAAAACCTCATTGAAAACAGTTAAAAGTTTGACACGATGAGTGGAATTGAAAATGCCAAAAAAAATTTTAAAAAAAATTGGTGAAATAATTAAATGTTATTATTATTGATGGATTCTTTTCGATCAAATCGCTGAAACAGCATAAGATAAGTGCATGGTGTATGAAGCAAGTGCCAGGCTGAATGACCTGGAGAAACAACTATCACATCTTCAATCACAACTCGCAACGGCGCAATCAGATCTTGTGGAAACACATGATAATCTTTTATTTCTCATTGCTGTTAGTAAAGTGGAAACAGGAACTACATCGACTTATAGCCCCGACATATTACAAGGAAATGATGCCAATGCTGATAATATTTTCGTCTTAGATGTTGCAGATCCCTTCTGCTTGTGGAAACCGCAATAGGCATTGTTTGGGCTTGAAGTAATATCATTCATTTTCAGACTGTGGTCGAGTCCTGTTATTTGGATTTGAAAAAACAATGCCAAAAGGGGCAGACAGTTCCTTATATGGATATAACCGTAAAAGTTTACAATTCCTGTCCATAACCAGAATTAAGACATACCATATAAAAGCAATATAAATATAGATTGAGCGAAAATCAAGGCTTCTCACCATATACTGTGTTTAATTACTAAAATATATTCGAATTCATCGATATATCTATTATTCAAAACACAAAACATAAAAAAAATAAATGAATAATTAGATAGATTGTTTTAAAAAAAAATGTGTTTGATTGTTATGTAAACATATATGCTAAATCTGAGGTTTCTCGGTGGAAACAGCTGTGGGGTAAGTTTTCTTGGTCTAAATGCAATTTTTTATGTTGTTGGTTGTGCAAAATAGGTGCCTTGGGAGAATTTGAGAAAGCAAGGATTTTATCGTCCTTCTATGTGTTTTTTATGTAATAACAGTGAGGAATGTGCTTCCCACATTTTTTTCATGTGACCTTTCTCAAGTGAACTCTGGCACAACTAGTGGGGTAATTGAAATATGCACTGAGTCAATGTGTCCTCCTTGGTTGAGTTCTAGGGCATGCTTGGGAGTCCCCCAACTAAGACTTTTTTCTGCAATTTGCTTGGACGGTAGGCCCAACTTTTATTCTCTGGCAAATATGGTTGGAAAGAAACAGAAGGATTTTTCAGGGTAAGAAAATGTTGAGTTATCAATTATGGATGAGAATTCTTAATGTACTGTAGGAGACATTTCTGCAAAATGTGATTTATCTGCATCAGTAGATTCAAGTGATATGGTGATCTTCCAGATGATGGGGTTGGCAGTTTGCGGCAAGAGGGCTGCTTTTCCCAGGTATGTTCGCAGGCGAAGAGCAAGATCCGACGGGATGGGAGTTGGACGCTTCCTCCTCATGATGTATTGAAGATAAATACCAACGATTAGTATGTTGGCATGCTAGAATAGGTGGAGTTGGTGGAGATAATCCGGGCACTGTTCAGTTTTTCTTTTCCTTGTATAAAAGTCAACATACTAATAATTTCATGGAGGTTCTTGCTATCTTTTATGTTTTGGAGAAAAGTTATGGCTTTGGGTGGAAAAAGATTATTTGTGAAGTTGATTCACAGGAAGTGATCGATATGTGGAATAAGCAGCAGATGGATGGAGTAAATTGATAATTGGTTGTGGTGGTTAATCAAATTGGGAGACTTTGCAATTATTTAGATGCTTTTACGTTTTGTCATATCCATAGGGAGTGGAACATAGTAGTTGATTGTTTGGATAAGTGGGCTTCTGATCAGATGAGGGTGTGGAATGTTGAAGACTGGAGATTCTTGTCCACAAAGTATTCTAGGATTTTATAAAAACTAATTTCAAAAGAAATGAAAAATTATTTAGAAGTTCCAAGAAAAACCTAAATAATTAGTTTTTTCTTATTATTTCAATAATTAACTCTAAATAATTTGTACCATTCTTTACTAATTAATAATATTTTTACCATTCTTTTTATATATATATTATTATATTAATAAAATATAAATTAATTAATTATATAAATAAATATTGCGAAATTTCACCCAAATTCAAGTCTCATTAATCTTTCAAAACCACTCGGGATCATTTATAAGAATTGCCAATCTTAAAAAGATAGTAAAATATTACAGATTATGAACCCTTTATAAGCAAATCGGATCATGAACCCCCTTATAAGTGAGAAAACGCTTAAAATTTTGTAATGCTGGAGGGAATTCAAAACGTCATTGAAAACGCTTTAAAGCTTGACACGACATGTGTAACTGAAAATTGAAAATGCCAAATTTCAAAAACAAGAAATAATTTGCATCCCACACGGATTGACTATTCCGCCCATTCACCCGTCATCATGATGAACTACCTGGCGCGCGTTGAAATCGTAATATTAGCAAACGACCTAACACTAATTTATAAAAAAGGGAGTATTCACAGAGTAATATTGATCTCGTCCGAAATTTTCGACTGCGAAAAAAGTTTTTCATAAGTACGAAAATTTTAACCAACGTGACAAATTTATGTTGTTTTGGTGTTTCAGGATGTTCCAGATGAGAAGAGAAGAGATGCTGTGAGCAGCATCGTGTATGAAGCAAGTGCCAGGCTGAATGACCCTGTTTACGGTTGCACAGGTGTAGTGTGTAAACTGGAGGAAGAAATATCACATCTTCAATCACAACTCGCAATCATATCTTGTGAAAACACATGATAATCTTTTATTTCTCATGGCTGTTAGTAAAGTGAAAACAAGAACTAAATCGAATTTGAGCCCCAACATATTACAAGGAAATGATGCCAATG
Source organism: Torreya grandis (assembly GCA_037957365.1). Taxonomy (NCBI): domain Eukaryota; kingdom Viridiplantae; phylum Streptophyta; class Pinopsida; order Cupressales; family Taxaceae; genus Torreya; species Torreya grandis. The sequence continues at coordinate 124,901 of JARHVA010004102.1, forward strand.
AGGATAAAATATTCGTTTTAGAAGATGTTGCAGATCCCTTCTGCTTGTGGAAGCCGCTATAGGCATTCTTTGTGCTCGAAGCAATATCATTCATTTTGAGACTGTTGTCAAGTCATGTTATCTGGAATTGAAAGGGCAATGCCAAAAGGGGCAGACAGTTCCTTATATGGATTTATATGGATATTACCATAAATGTTTACAACTCATGACTATAACGAGAATTAAGAAATACCATATAAAAGCAATATAAACATATTGTGTTTCATTATTAAAATATATTGGAATTCATCGATTATTATTCACAACATAAAATATTATATATATATGTTCGATTGTTATGTAAATATATATGATTTAAATCTATAAACTATAAAACAGAAATATTGGTTAAACACTGTAATACAAAATTATAATTAAAGTCTCAAATCACAAGCTAAGTTTAATAGCTAAACATAGGCAACAATACTAAGGGAGGTGGGATATAATAATCTGTTGGGGGACTAGACAACTTAAGACCAATGCTCAACCAATGGAAGTTCAAGTACCCATCTTGAGTTGTCTTTAAAAGAGAAAAAATATAGTTCCCCTCCTTGGTGGTGGGAACACATAGTATTCCACTCACTCTCCACTTTGCACAAGAAACTAGTACAGTGAGATGGACTGGCAAAGGTCTTTCCATCTGATGGTGAACTCTATCCACTATCATTGAGGGGAGGAGAAATGACTATGAAAATAAATCCACCAATCTCAAGGTTCAGGTGCAATAGTTTCATGCAAGGATTTGTTTGGATGAACACAATTTATCACGTACAAAGAGCATTCACCCAACGGTTGAGGATTTTTAAAAGAATCATGACCTGGATCTATAGAAATGTTGAGAAAATAACAAGCACTTTATTATGAACTATGAAATGGATAGAAAGATTTTTAATAAAAAAATAGATTAATAGTTTCAAGAATCTGATAGTTAAAATATAATAAAACTTAGAAAAAAAATAGAAATAGAATGTAAATAGGCCACTAAGCATTCTCCCCAAAAGTGTCCATTCTTCAATTAAATGTTTTTACATGATAAGATTGAAAGAAGTTATCAATCCACTACAATGCTCTTTGCGCTCTTAGGCATGTCCAAAAATATGCCTAAAGGTTTCCAGTCAAGATCAAGCTCAACATTCGGGGTTAGCAAACCCAATGTGCTTGAGCCTCTCTCTAATAGAATAACCTTGATAAACCAAACATAAGAGAAAGTAAGATAATTTTGGATTGAGATTGGCATTCTAAATCCTATTAAGTCTAGCAATCCACATTTTTGGTGAGTAATTTATAATTTTTTAGCTTATTCAACTGACAAAAAATTGAAATAAAAAAAGTCTCATAATCTAATAGAGGGGTCTAGGAGAATAATCTTTTAATCTAGTTTATAAATAACACTAACAATTCTTCCTTTAGGCAAGTGGGGGTTATAAATTCATCTTAAAAACTATGGCATTTGGCATTAACTCCAAAATTTGATCACTATAAAACAAATATTAATTCTATCATTTATACTTAATTTTAAAAGCACGTTATGGAATACAATCATGAGCTGAAACAAAACCCTAGACTTTGAAAATTACTTGTTTGACGATATGAAGATATTTTATGGCCAATATATTAAATATAGGGATGTTGATGTTTGTTATGATAAGGGACCACCAAAAATTGTATTCATAAAAAGAGAGAATAATTAAAAATGCATCCTCATCCCTTGTAAGATAATGCTTCTCCACTTGAAAATATTTTGAAATACTTTTAACTATCATTAACCCTTCTATATAGACAATGGTAAAACCAAACAAAATAAACTAAAATCTAGTGTTTTTGAGTTATCACAATAAGGATCACTTATATAAAGTTAGTGCCTTAGGATAATGTTTCAAGTATCATTACCCTATACAATCCATTTAACACACATCCTTATAATTTATCAATAAATATCAATATTTATGAACATCTTTTTCGATGCATAATGCAAAAAATGTCGAAAGCCATTATGTGGAGACCATGAGTCTACATAGCACTGACAAAAAAAATATATCAAATCACCTTCATTAATTTTTTATATGAAGCTTTTAAAAGATCTCATAAAGAGGAATAATAACATGAATGATATTAATAATCTAAAAGTATAAACAAAGAAATGATTTTTATTCTAGTAAGTATTTTTTTTTCAATCTTTCAATTACATATTACCAAAGTAGTCAAAATCAAGAAAAATATAAATAAAATTCAACTTTTCATTTTTTTGATCCGCATCCATTGATAATTTTGGAGCCACTGTCACAATGGAATGCTTTGTCTATAACATAGAATTTTTTCCCATTGTAAGATTTATAGAAAAGTTTCATAAAAAACATAAAGTTATTAAAGTGCATCATGGAAGGAGGCTTCTTTTCATTCATATGCAAGTAAGGAATCATGACAAAAATATTCCCATTAATAACCTATGCAGGCTAATAAATAAGTAAAAATATCCTAATAAGCCTCAAATCAACTTTATGTTAAATAATAAATGCAAACACTTCAACCACTAGGAGATAAAATATTGGGGAAAGAGGATAGCCTTGATTGATGGACATAAAATCCTAGATTTAATAGAATTATGACCATTGATTGTGACACGGAAGATTTTCAGAATAAAGAGTTTGAATTTTTGAAAGAAAGAAGTTATCAAGGCCAAAGTTTTAAGTATAATGATGGTGAAGGGCCATTTAATTGTGTAATATACTTTTAAAAATTTATGTTGTCGATATTAGGCTTTTGATGAGAAAAATTGGTGCATTCCATTCATTTCAAAACATAAATATTTTTATTCGTATAAAGAAACATATAGAGTGTAATATATCAAGTTTTATTAATTCCATGATGATTAGATTACATGCGCACTTATTATGTATATTACATGCAGAATCCAAAAAGATAAATATGATTGATTAGTAAAGAATCATTATGATTCCTCTTTAAAATAGAGTGTAAAAATGAGATCAGGTCCTTTTTGTAAAAATAGAAAACATTGGAACTCATCTTCTTATAAAAATGAGTTTGAATCATTGATTTTTTGCTTCAAGAGCAGCCTCACCAAGTGGGATCCATAGAATGTCGCCCCCCTCGGGCCTCTCTATGACAATAATGAGGGAGAGCATTGTCCTCTGACATCCTTTGTAAAAGTGGGCTATAAAATACACCATAAAAGATCAAAAATATAACTTTATTGTCACATATGTAACAATACTTTCAACAACCCCATTTTTATTTGGTTTGATGATTTCAAAAAAAATATGAAAAATACATAATACTAAAAATTTAGTGAAAATTTAATAAAAAAATATTCAATAACATAATAAGCCTTTGATCACTATCTTTAAGAATAAACTTTAAATTCCCTTTATCGATGATGGATAATAAAGATTCCTTTTGTAAGACTTCTTTATAAAGATGAATGAGATTAAGATAATTTTTTTTCAATAAAATGCCATCATCTTAGTTTAAAACATTCTTAACATAGTGATGGAGAAATGTGGTGTTATTATCTCATCATTCCACCACACAAAAGAAATAAAAGTATATGGAATGTGTGGTTTTAATTTTTTTTCAATAAAATGCCATCATCTTGGTTTAAAACATTCTTAACATAGTGATGGGCAATTGTGGTTTTATTATCTCATCATTCCACCACACAAACGAAATAAAAGTATATGGAATGTGTGGTTTCCAATTTCCGCACTGTTCGGATGAATCCAATAGTGCCCAAATGGCTTAGAAGTGCAGTATTCATAGAAAAATAGACTTTTGAGGGACTTTATGACGGCCACAACCGCATTCAAGTCTACCATTGATAATATTATGGTTGGAAATGATTATTCAAAGTGAACCATGATATGTTTTCGATTGGAAATGTAAAAGGAGAAAAAATCTTACGTACAAAGCATAACATGATATAGCCATTATAAAACACAAATGGTACCATGTTAGAATTTGGAAGAACTAAACCATGCTTTGGAAATTAATAATCACCATAAAAATAAAGAATCCACCATGATCCAATGGTAATTACATAATAATACAATTTATGATGCAATACACACCACCATATAGGTTGTGGTCGATATTATTTTTTGGACTTTAAATCATATTAAAGTCGTTATAAATTATGAAGGTATAAAAGTTTATATTATTAGTAATTCATCACCACAATGTTATTCATTTAGACTATTATTAGAGGTATACAAATTTATAACCTCTTAAGAATTTCGATCAATATAAAGAATAACCAAAATAAATTAATGTGACAAGCTTTAAAGTGATACAATAATTAAATGGAAAATAAAAATATAGATACATTCATGTTTACGTCATACAATGTGTAAAAAATGTAGGGTTAAACTTTATAGATCTCAAAGAAGTTTGCAAAATAAATCTTGGCCTCTTGAAAACATTTAAAACTTAAAACTCTGATGTGTTGGCAGAGTAAATCTACAAATTATTTGATGAAGGATTTTATGAGACCTTGATCTTTCCCAAAGTGTAGATTCATTGAGAAAAAACATTCATATTAAGTTAACGCTTCATGTCTTATAAATCCTCCTCTAAATCAATCATGAAAAAATTTATCAATAAATAATGGTTGTTTGTGTTCTAATAGGAAGTCCCCTAGTGAGACGTTATGGTATCCCTTTCTCTTCCAGTGGACATTATCGCAATCTTCAATTAGAATTCATGATATCCATGTGGTAAAATCACTAGATAAAAGGGTGCCAATATTATAGAAACCAATCTACAATTAATTATCTTGTCAAACAAGACACTAAGTTAATGAGTGAATTGGGAAACCGAAGAACAAAGAATAAGAGAAAAATAACATTATCCACTTTTTCATACCATTTTGAAGTTTTTAATTTAATAAGAATAATATTTGAATTAATTTTTATTTTATCTACATTAATTTTGTTATTTAAAATAGTGATCCGCCTGTCATTCTTCTAAACACTTATTAATTTTAAGTCACCACTTAATAAAAAATTATTATTAAACCATTAAGTAATAATATTAAATCCTATCTTCAAAAACTTGAAACCAAAAATATGTGTTCAATACATTCATTTAAGTTACTTTCTAATAAAAATATTCAATTCATATTTTACTATGAATGGAATATTTCAATTCTTTCATCAAATCAAGCACAAAACAAATGCACTTGTTAGGATGTGAAAAAATTTATTGGCCAACTCATGGTAAGGCACATGCACTATGGTCTAACAATATAAAAAAAACATGAACATCTATGTAGGTATACCTATATAAGCAATGAAAGGAATGTGTTCTTGGAAACCTTAAAACTATAGGACCAAAGGAACACATCCATAATGTGTTCAAAAGGAACTAATCGGTGGATTTAGAAATAATAAATTTCATATGTGATGGTTATCTTTATTTAAGAACTTATATCTTGAATCTTCATTTCTTTTTTTCTTTTCTTTTTTTGGAAACTGGTGTAAAAATTTGGCTTTTTTAAAAAATACTTATGTTAAGTATATGTTTACTATATTTTGGGCAGTAAGACATATCGTTCTTTTATCATAAATATCTTACATTTCAGTGTATAATAAATGTACTAGTTATTTGATAATTTAATATTTAAGTGATATATTTTTTATTTTTAAATTTTATATTACAACCAAAAAATAATAATATTGTTTTATTTTATTTTATAAATAATAATATTTAAAAATAATAATGAATAAGATATTTTTTAGCGCTTTTTTTATGTTTATAGATTTAATTTATATATTGTTCGTAAAATCTTGTCACATTTAATTTTAAATGTTAGATAATGTATAATATCTCATTTTTTTTCTTTTTTTTTCTTTGTATAGTTACAATTTTAGTAAAAATTAAGTTTTTTTTTAAATTTTATTCTAAATTTATATGTTTTGTTATACGAATAATTTAATTTATTAAAATATTTTAAGAATTTATTATATTTTAATTTATGTTTCCTCAAATTTGGCATCTATCATAGAAGGCTATAATGGTTTTCAAATTTTCAAAACTATTAGGATGTGTCAGAGGGGTTATTTTTATTAAATTGTGTATTTGGAATCTATTCTATTTTTATTACATTATTATTTGACATCTCTTAATAATATGGATGAATGAATCATTTTAATATATAATCATTTTATATATATATATATATATATATATATATATATGACATATAGCTTCTTAAAATCTTTTATTTATATTTCACCCCTTTCATCTTTCACATTATTTTGGAGACACTTCTTCAAATCCGTTAGCAATTACATTGTACATCCTTTGTACACTTGATAATATTATACATAAAAAATAAGAACACTTCATTATAATATATAAAGGGATGAGTTATTCATTAAAAGTTCACTTTAAAAAAAATTCGTGTTAAAAAAACATCGCTATGCCATAATTTTTGTAGTGGACATTGTACATTTTATTTTAATACTTTTTGATTTGATTGCCTTTTATTTTATTGAAAAATGATTAGTGATAAATTATCAATATGTTGGTGGGTTTATGTATATGCCTAGATTAAGTTAAATCTATTTTTGACATTGTGGATCTAGCGCAAACACATTAGGAGGCTTGGGTCTTTGCCTATCATACAAAATATAAAAGAAGGTACAACTCACCAATAAGATAAAAAGGACAAAAAATAGAGAGGAAACAATAGAAGAAAGAGGAACAACAAATTTTGATTGGTTTGTGAGCTAGCAAGTTTTAGTTGGATCAAAAACTATCCTAGACTAATGGAACGAAAGGCCCAAGTCTTAGAGAGAACCATTGGGGTCCCCAGGGGAATCGAACCCAACAAAGATAAAAGAAACTGCCAATCTAGTATTTATCTAGATCCAAAAATGTCCAAATAGATTCCTTTCATCCATTTCAGGCTGTAGAAAAATTTAATGAATAATTTTAGTAGGGCATGTGAACCATCCTTCTTGCCTCAATGAATTTTCTTCCACAGAGCTGCAACATATCTCTGATTCCATACTCTAAAAAGTATGCCAAGAGCCTTCAAATGACTCCCAATTTCATGCAATATTTTTGGGAGGAACCACCCCTCAACCATAGTTTGGGAAGGCTCCATAAGTCTTAGCTTATTGTTCACGAGGACATAGATCTCATCAACTAATCCCTTACTTACTCTTGCCTCAAATTAGGTGATAAAAAAATCAATAAGAAAATACTATTCCAGAAGAAGATCTATGCTCTAACACAACATAAGCAAGTAACACAATCTATGTGAACCAAATCCCATGTTGAGACTACCCAAAAAAATTCTAAACACAACCCCGAAGGCCCTCAAGTGTTGAGACCAAGTAATACCATCAAGATGGTAGAGGAAGAGAACTCAATCGATTGAATCTCTGTAGATATGGAAATTTGTGCTCCAACCATCCAATGGAGGGTCAAAATGAATAGCCATAAAACCTCTAACAAGGGGCTTTGGCAATGAAGCCACATACTTAGATATGGTCTAAAACCAAATGTCACATGAGTAGAACTAGATGCTGAGGCAAAACTATGTCCAAAAGAAGTACGTACCTCCTAGACCCCCTATAATCTTTGTAGACATAACATAACACCTTTCCTATTCCAAATACATAGATTTTGACTAAAAAAAGAACCTTTCCATCACTATTGATGATCATCATTATCATCACCTTCTTCATTGCCCTTTTCATCTCCCAAATTTGAAAACTACCCTGCGCTCCAATTCCTACTCTTTCCCTTTTTACCATTATTATTCATCACATAAATTTATATATTTAATAAAATTTTAAAATGTAATAATTTATATATAAATAATTTTAATTTTTTTAAAAATATCATATAAATAATTTTATATTTGTTTTCTTGATACTATTAAATATCAAATTTATTTTATATAAAATAAATATTAATATTTTAATTTAATTAATTTTTTTTACTTATGAAAATAATTAGTTTTAAAAGAATAACTTTTTAGAAGTTAATGTTGTACAAATGAGACTATATATATAAAAACAAACATGCATTTATTTTATTTATAAAAGTGGAAGATAAGGGTATTTATTTATTTAGTGTTTTCATTTTACATGTGATTAAAATTTTACAATTACAAGCCATGCTGTTCAATATGCTTTATAATGCATGTGATTTAAGTTGTTTCTTCGGTGATATGCGCAAGCACTTATATACGTTTTTAGAAAGTGGCTTAAAAAAACAAGTAGGTGATAATGTAGCCACAGTTTCATGGAAATAAAACATTCCAAATCAACCTTCACACGCGTAAATGTTTCTACTATTAGCTCTCTTTTTTCCATTGTTTTTGGTCCACAAGATATTGTGAAATGACTAAATCATTTTCTTTATTGAGTTAAATGGTTATTTATTTTTATATAGCATTTTTTCCTTAATTGTATTCATTTCAAAAAGTATATGTTAAGTTTTATATTTTAAAATTGTGAATTATAATTTTATAATGGATAATTTTATTTAGGTTGTTTAAAAGATATTTTTTATCTTGTTGTTTGGATTTAGAACATTTTAAAATTTATAAAGTGAGTATAAACATGTTTCAATTAGATATTAGATGTGGATAAAATATGATGATCGATAATATATGTTTTAAACTTTTTTCATGATAATTATTTATTCAACATCAATATTTAAATGTTAATATGATTTATTCTTAATATTTAATTTAGAACACAATTCATAATACAACTTATACTTGCAATTCAAATAACAAGGGATTTGATTGATATGATTATGAGTTTGTGTATAATGAGGAACTCCAATATAGTGACACATATCATGATCATAAATGATATATGACCTAAATCCAATGAAATTTAGATATATATGATATTCTATTTTTTGATTTCATGTGACTATTTATTTTATTGTTTATTTATTTTTTCTTAATATATGATTTAATATGTTTTTTTACCGATCTCTTTTATTTCTATATATACAACCCAATTTCATATTAATTAATTATCATTTACTTTTTCTTGTTGATGATTATTTTTCATATATGTTTATTATTTTTATAATAAAAAATAAATATGTCAATATTAATAATAAAATATTATATTAATAAAATGGAAAGATTGATTAAATCTATAAATTTTTCAGCACCATCCAAATTCAATTCTCATTAAATACTTAAAAACCACTCATAACAGTTTATATACATTTCTAAAATAATAAATATTATATATTATGAACCCCTTCAAAAACATGTCAAGTAAAAAGGAGAAATATCAAACAAATTTTACAACATATTATTATGTGAACAAATACTTAAAAAATTTAACGTTGTGTGGATTTGAAAACCTTTAGAAGTTTGTCACGTTGTGTGTAATTCAAAATGCCAAATTTCAACTATAAGAAATAATTTATACCCCAGACCCATTCACTATTCCAACCACGCACACAGTCGATATGATATTGTAACTTTTATGCGTTGGCGCAGGTTCATACATATCTATATGGGGGCCCACTCTATATTGGGTTTGAGCTGGCGATTAGATAGTCGTCCCCAGATGCCCCTATATATCTATGAAAACCCCTATCTCGTTATCTCTGGTATATATTTTTTTGGCACCCCATATATAAATGAAAGAGGGGGAGGGGCACTCGACCCCTGAAAGATTAATATTGATCTAGTCTGAAATACTCAACGGCAAGGTAAACTTTCATAAGTGCGATTATTTGTTTGTTTTGGCTGATAGTATTATGTGGTTGCAGCCTTAAGCATTATTTGTTGAAGCATTGAAGATGGAGCGATGTCCGATTGCCTATCCCTGCGCAGCATGTAAAATTCAACAAAGAAAATGTGGAGAAAAATGCTTGCTTGCCCCCTATTTTTCACCACAGGATCCTCACAAGTTCTTAATAGCAAATAATGTATTCGGGAGAAGCAACATTCTGAAAATCCTTGGAGTTAAGGAATCCCATTATAATCTCTAGGAGAATGTGGAATTTAATTAAAGTTGGAGCCAATATAATTTTCCATCATTCAACGACCCTCACACTTTTCTGTTGTTTTGGTGTTTCAGGATCTTCCAGATGAGAAGAGAGAAGATGCTGTGAGCAGCATGGTGTATGAAGCAACCGCCCGGCTGAAAGACCCTGTCTACGGTTGCGCAGGCGTAGTGTGTAAACTGCAGACACAAATATCACATCTTCAATCACTAGTCTCCACGATGGAAGCAGAGCTTGAGAAAACACATGATAATCTTGTATCTCTCATGGCTGATGATACCGGGAAAACAGGAAGTACATCGAATGTCGAGCCCAACCTATTACAAGGAAATGATGGCAATGCTGAAGACAAATTCGATTTAGAAGATGTTGCGGATCCCTTCGGCTTGTGGGAGCCAATGCAGGCTTAATTTGGGGTGTAAAAAAGTATGCCAAAAGTGGCAAAGTCTTCCTTATATGGATTTATATGGATATAACCTTAAGTCTAAGAAATACTAGATGAAAGCAATATAAATATGGAGAACTAAAAATAAGGAATGCCATCCACGAACCAGCTCTTCACACCTGTCTATCCATGACATTATTTTCTGATGTGCTCTATCTTATTATTGGTAAATGACAGGGTTTTGAAAGAGACTTTGATGTGCTCTGATGTGTTCTATCTTGTTTGGCTTTCAGTAGTTGTATAGAAAAAAATATTATTTAATTTCTGATAAGCATATATTTTTTTGAAGAGAGTTTTATTTGAAGTGTCTTTTCCATTTTCCTTTTTTGATAATTTAAAAATAAATAAATATAAGATTTATGTTAAAAACAAAAAGATAAATTTTTGAGATATTTTTATTATGGATTGATCGAGAATCAATGTTCCAAAACTACTTTTTTTTTATATGATATAAATAATAGAAATATATGTGAGAAAATTAATGATATAAAAAATCAATTTCATTTATGCATTGAAGATATGTTTAATCTTTTTAAATAAAAATTTGTGCAATGGGATTAACACATTGTTATTATTATAACAAGTAATTATTGAATCTATTTGAAGAATTGTTGGCCATGAATTACTAAGGTGGTTATAATATTATTTTTCCTAGAATATTATAAGCAAAAACAACATTAATGAGTAATATTGTGTTTTATTGGTGTGTCGAGTCAATCTTTGTATGGAAATATAACATGCACTCTGAGTGATTTATTGTTTCAGCTTTGTGATGATATGCTTTGGATCACATGAATGCATGTTATTTAATTTTTGCCTTCAAATCCATTGGCATGTGTAAGTAGTTACACGTGTTTTTAGAATGCAACTAAGAAATAAGACGTTGATAATTTAAGCTTCGGCATGTCGAGGTTGTATCGAAATAAATTGTTGAAAGATGATTTTTGAATATATAAATGTTCAAATATTTTTTTTCAAAAAAAAAATTATAATAATGTTGGTGCATAAAAATATTGTGAAATGATTAAATCGGATTGTTTTTGTTATGATTAATGATTAAAATCTCATTCTTGCTCCAATAGAATTCCTTCAATATACATAAAGGTGCAACATAAGCATTTAAAAAATTCTAATAAAATATAAAGGTTTAACAAATCCTTCCTAATCTCATTATAATATAAAGGTTAATATAGTATTAACATTATAGAATACTAGCGTTTATTTTTACTATTATTATAAAGCTAGTCTAAAATAACTATAAAATAGGGAACATTGCTTATAAGAGGTTCCATAAAATACTGATGCAAAAGACTATTATGATGTTAATGATAACATATAGATTGAAGGGCATGGACATTTTCAGCGTTGGATTCAAAGGTAATGCATTTATGAGCTTGTATCCCCCTCCCCCCTCTCTCTCTCTCTCTATATATATATATATATATATATATATAAGTGTTAATTATGCGAAAATGTAATAAAAAAATTATTGATGAAGGATTTGATAAATACTTCATATTCAGAACTTGGTAGACTTACTTTCTTGGTTAGGATTTGAAATCATGGATCTTTAACACCAACTAGATTCTAGATTAAAATTATTTATAAATATCTTCATATTCATATGTTTGTAATTGCTAAAGATTTGAATGCTTTATTACAGTTGTTTGCATTTTGAGCTAGAATGGTTTGATGTCTCTAATGCTTTATTTTAGTTTAGTCAAAAACAAGAATTGTACCAGAAACATTTTTGTATTTTTTTAAAATACTTTATGACATTATGCATGTTTGTGTGGTTATTGATATTTGGAACAAAAACATTCTATATTTGGTAAGAGAACTAGATCATTTTTCACTAAATTTTAGTTTCTTCTTGTTCAATAGATATTTGTCTTTAATTCATTGCATTCTCTATGTTTACATTTAAATCTTTTACTCAGATTTGTAAACCAATATTGAATATCATTGACACATATGCCATTCTTTAAGAGGATATTAAACATTTGATTTACTCAAAAAATGAAAATGTCAATGCACAATGTTATAAATTACAAAATTCCTGCTAAAAAAAATTGTAATGTCAATGAAAAAACACATGTTCTTTGTATTCATCTATAATCATTTTATTTTTTCCCTTCCTAGGTAATATGTCAGGATTCAATGTTGTTTATCTTACTGAAATATGTTAAATGCAATTGCATATGGGTGTATATAATCTTTGAAGAAAACACAAAGAAAAGCATTGGTGTAGACTTTTTACTATGTCCACTATAGACCAATAACTGTAAACAACTTATCAAAGGTTGTGTCTTAGAAAATACTACAATCAATACTTAGTTAATCATAAAAAAATAAATGCACAACTATTTCTTGGATTTTATTCAATCCTATTCCCTTTATTGATTTCACCAAACCATATAAAGTTTGTGCAAAGATCTATATATTTATAACATCTTGAAATTTCATTTGGTGAACTAATTTAGCACTCAATGCAAAATATTCAAATGAAGCAATCCAACAAATGTAACATTAAATGGCAGAGCATACCCACCTTGTACAAAACCCTCTGATGTCTACCATGTCATTAATGCCTAGTCTCAATCCAAGTAAAGTGGGCATTAACATTAAAAAATTAGCCAATGAGATTCAAAAAAATATAATTATTTTATCTATACCATTAAACAAATTGTTATTTCACTTTGCAAAAGCCTTATATTATATCATTGCCCATTAATCAATAAAATATGTTCAACCATGACACTCAATAATAATTCAAAGATAAAATTAGATTTTAATGACTTTAACTATGTATCAGTACAACATTCATCCATAAAAAAATTTAAAAAAATTGCATGGTCTCTTTTATTCTCTATACAGGATTTAGTTCTTGATTATAAGCCATGGATATGTATTAATATTTGACAAAGAACATTTTTTCAAGTTTTTCATTTTATCTGTTTAGTGTGGGGTCAACAACATGCCATCCAAATTGAAGTTTATTTTAAGATCATATTTCCATCAATAATTTTGCTATTGTCTATTCTAAAATCTCACTGTTGTTCTCTTGTACTAGAATGGATCATTATTTTAAACAATGAATTGGTTTAAATGTTCACCAATCAAAATATCATCATGATTTATGTTGGGTTTTCTTGATTTTTCCCTCTAGATTCAAAAATTATGGATTTGTATCTATCTATTAAAACATAATGATGCATTATAAAGACCTAGAGACCTATAGTATTTTTCTATGACTTGCTTCATTTTCTAAACCAACATTAAATAAAAGGGAAGAAGATGGATTGGGATGAAAAGATATCATTGGATTTGATACATTGCATATCCTATATAGAGAGTTTAGAGATAAGGTCTTCTACTATGAGATTGCTTAATTTGGGCTTTTAAGTTTGAAATACTAGCCTTTATATGACTTTTGTTAGTGGTCAATAGTGTAAACAATTTGAAAGTTTTGCCAACTATTCTATTCACATGCATATGCCTATTTTTTATTTGGTATAAATTAAATAGTAAAAAATTAGTGACATATTTTTTGTAAGCTAGTTAGTCTCTTCAATTTCAATTAAAGCACACAGATCATTTACTAAATTTACTAATATATATGGTCCAACATAACTTCAATATATTTATAGAAGTAATTATAAATGATCCACTACTATTGATAGTGGATGTTTTTGGGGAGTGGTTTTAAAGGGATCTCTTAGACAATACTCTTGATGGAAAGATTCTTTGAAAATTCGGGAACCTCGACAATATGAAATATCTTTATTTATCCAATACCTCCTCATCTAGGCAATATAATAAAACATAAAGAGGGAAAATATGGTATGAAAAATCTAGTTTACAGATATGTGTTTCATTAAATACATCAACTACATAAATAAAGAAATAAATGTATAATCTATGCTATCATTTTTCTTGTACAAATTAGTAACAAGAGTAATCTACTTCTTGAATCTCCTAATTAGACTTAGTTATATGTTGCATCTAGTGGTTTTTTATGTCTTCTAAATTTGACTTTATTTGACATAATGGATAGTGCTGACATTTTTAGAATAATAATAAAACTATAAACTTAATCAATGCACATTACTCCAATTGATTTCATCTTTCAAAGATGAAAATGTATTACTTTGGATGAATGATCAAAAATGTGTTGTGTAATCCATTTTTTAATACATGTCATGGTAGAAAATGGCCCGCATGCCAAGGAGCTATAGTTTCAATAGTTAAATTATTGTTTTGAATGAATTTTTAAAAATAAATAAATAAACTTAAATAAGGACGAAACACACCCCTTATTATGGTCCTTGAATTCAAATTAGGTCAATGGTAGTTTGCTTAAATATATGTACTGATATAGATGCTTAATATGTAATTTGATTCCAAATGTGTACTTCGCTTCTTTTCAAGTTTTGTATTTTTCTTTGTTGGTGAGATGGAAGATGATAAATAGAGTTTTATAATTACACTATGTTGGGGTCAGATTTTCCATGATGTCAAATTGTTCTCAGTGCGATCCAATAGGTCTCTATATGTGCATTGATATGGACACTAAGTACCTTCATTTAAAATGAATACATTTTTGCTTTTCAATTTTTGTATTTCCCCTTATTGATGTGTTTGCATATGTAAATAGAGTTTTACAATGAGTTTATTGAACTGATGGCTGAAACATCATATATATATATATATATATATATATATATATATATATATATATATATATATGGAACTAGAGTCAATGTAGTTCTATTGCACTTATGTTGAATTGGGAGAATCGATGATTTATCTTCTTTTCCTAGTAAATCAAGTACACTTACATGTCTTTCACCTAGTCCTTTTTTTGGTTAAAAATATAACTAAGAAAATATTTTAAGTCTTTAGGAGCAAATATATATATAAATTTAGAGTGTGTATGAATCCTCTTGATACTTCTTTATTGAAATACTTTTAGGACGATTTGTATATAACATCATATCAAGTATTAATTAGCAACCTATTGATATTCAAGATAATCAAGAAAATAAAAAATAAGTAACAATCATGGGTTCAAATATCAATAATCAATAAAAAAGGGAATAAAGATATGTTAAAATACAATAGAATGATTCGATGAGCTATTGAAACTATATGACATAAAGACAGATTGTCTTCAAATCTAATCTAGTAAAAGAAATGACACATAATAATGAGAGGGAACACACACGACCACACTAAAAATAAAATAAAAGGACAAAATCACATTAAAAACACTAATAAGATACTAATCTAAACCAATATCCCATATACAAAAATTGACACTAAAAACTTTTACTAAACCTAAATATGTACATATATATCTTAATTTGATGTACATATATAAAAAGAATGCATACATACATCACAATAAATTACTAATTTAAACATGTACCTACACTTGATTAAGTAAAGAAGATTAACTATTTGATTTGAGATCAACCCACACATATATATATAAGTTGTATTTATCTATTTTAACATTGACTATGATTACAAATTAATTGATTTAATTATAAAGGCTTCTTCATATAAAATAAAAGTAAAAGATCATGTAATATGCTTCAAATAAATAAATAAATATATATATATATATATATATATATATATATATATATATATATATATATATAATTTTAATGATTTATATCTAATATCTTCTTTTAATTTACTAAAACACATTGATTTTAACAAGATTGTCATGACCTATTATATTCTAGTATTTTGACTAGTTGCCCTTATCTTTTGAAAAAGTAAATTGCGTTTTAATTTTCAATCCTGAAGAGTAGAAAACGATAATATTTAATTAGCTATCTATTTAGCGTTTCAACTTGACAAGTACCAGCCGCGCAATATGCTTTGGAACGCATGTGATTTATGTTTTGCCTTCAAATTCAAGGGCATGCGTAAGAAGTGCCGTGGTTTTATGCAAATCAAAGACTTCGACTCGATGTTTGGACGTAAAAATGTTACCATCACTTCTTTTTCTGTCAATGTTGTTGGCCCACAATAATAATTATGGAATTATTAAACCTCATTGTTCCTTTCGTTGAAAGGTAGTTTTATATATATCTATTAATTTTTTTTTTTTTAAATTAATCTAATCATACTAGGGGCTTTTTATGTGGCACCTTTTTAAGCTATTTTAAAATTATTTATAAAATATGTATCGTCTTCTCTTTAATTTAATTCAGTTAGTATAATGTTATTTATATATATCAATATATTTTACATTGATATATATTTGCGATAATATAGTTATATTCATGTTTAATTTTAATTAATTAATAATGTAAATTATTAATTTATTTTCAATTTATTTTATTAAATCTATTTCAAATGATGGTTTTAGACATGTAGAACGATAAGTTCAGCAATATAAATATTATTTTTTGAATAAAAGTGATAAAACCATTATTTTATACTTATAATTATAAAACAAAATTATAACAAATATCATATATAAATAATTAATCATGCAAAAATGTAAATTTATCATTATTATATATGACTATGGATTTAAACTACTCCAAATGATTCAAAATTTATATAATCTATATTTTTTTTAAATGCAATTAAGAAAGTACATTGATATTATGATATCTTAAAAAAAAATAATACCAAATGACCTGCAAACATAATTATTATGAATGGAAGTAGTTACAAAATAATGAAAAGGTCAATTATGATCTTTTTAAGCTGCATAAATATCTCAATGTTAAAAAATTAAAAAAAGATAAAAAAATAACTAAATGAAGATATAAATTGGAAAGAAGCTTTCTATTTTATACAAGCAATCATAACAATTATTATAAAAAAATAACTTCTAGATTTTCTGTTTAGAATAACCCTATTCCAATTTATAAAAATTGAGCTACATTATTCTATATATGATCATGTGAGTAAATAGAGTATATATATTCTTATTAAAAAAAAAAATCCTATTCATTTAAGTATCATTATGTTTGATGCTATCAATAGGAAGGAATGTTTCTAGTTTACTTTAATTGCAAGTGATCATATCAATTACATATTCTATAAAGAATGCCTACATTACCATAAAAATTATATACTTTAGTCATCAGGCAAGCTGCTGAATAATAATTTTGAACATCCTAAATTTACAAATTCGAATGTTTGACGTTATTTCAAATCTTAATTTCAATATTGAAATATAATGATACGTAACTTCTAGATTTTATATTTTGAACATGCCTCTTCCAATTTATAAAAATTGAGTCATGTTATTCTTTATCAGATCATGCGACTAAATAGAATATAAATACTGCTATTACTCCCCTCCCAAAAAAATGTTTATTCATTTAAATATCATTATGCTTATGGCCATATTATTATTTACCTAAAATTTTATCTTGCATATTCATTTTTAAAAATACATATATAATTTATTATGTGATAAGTTGTGCTCTATTTAATGAACTATCATGGACTGAGTATAAACCATATTTAATTGTTATATAACCTTACTCTTTAAAGTCCATTAAATTTTTTATCAAATAATAATGGTATTCATATGAATTTCTTTCAATATTAAAAAATATTTAATAAACATGTTTAAAAAACATTCATTAATGTGAAAGTTTAATTAATCTAATCTTTCTTTCTTCAAAATATCTTATTATAAATGGACACACTAATTAATTATAAATAATATTTCATTTTATTAAAAAATTATTTAATAATTAAAACTATTTTTTCATCATTAATATATATGTTATTTTTATAAAATGAATATTTTATTATAAATTTAAAATAAAAATATACATAATCCTAATTCATTTATGTAACCAAATTTAATATAATTCAATTTAATAATTCTAAAATTATTTAAATCAGATTTATAAAATTAACAAAATGAACAAATTAAATGAAAATTATGTTACAATGTAAAACCATAGGTAAAATTATCTAATTTTCTCCAAAGTTTAATATTCTACCAACAAATATTTTATTTTAAAAAAATAAAGTAACTATCAAGAGTTTAAGACATTTTTATCTATGTAGTCCCTGATTGCACTAGATTAAGATATGCATTAGTCATGATCCCTGCATGCCCCCCCAACTCAAACGATGAGTGCATGTCCATAAAGTGATACTGAGGAATATTCTGAGTTACTCTCTCTTGATTGGTTAAGATACTAAAGAATTATCTGAGCTACTCTCTCTTGACTACTTGATGATCCCATGATGCTTTAAGTCTTTTATTTTGTATGATTTTGTTTACGTGACGAAGTCTCCCTCATTTTTATGTAATCATCCCAATTTCATTTTAATTAATTACTTGTTAATTATTTTTATTGTGGTCTCTCTCTTTTACATTCTCTTACTTTAAACTTATTGCACATAAAATTATTTCTATCACCAATCTCAATATTGAGCTCTTGTCGATGTTAATTATTGGGCTTCTACTCGTTTATGTTTTATATTTTTTAACTTATTGTGTATTAATTTATAAAATTAAAGTTTCTAATTTTATAGTTTTATATTTTGTATATTAATCTTTAAATTAATAAAAATATTAAATTTTAAAATTAAAATAAATTATAAATGTTAGTTTTAATATTAATATTTTAAAAATTATTATTTTAAAAACTATTACTTTAAAAATAGTCATTATATTTGAAATTAAGGTTTATTAATTTGAATTTTATAATTAAAAGATTAAAAAAATGATTTAAATATAATAATCATAAATTTCAATAATTTATTATTGTTTCTTAATATAAATCCACAAATTATTTGATGAAGGATTCTATGAGACCTTGAACTTTACCAAAGTGTAGATTTATTGCGAATAAATTTCCATATGAAGTTAACTTTTCATGTCTTCCAAATCCTCCTCTAATTAAATCATGAAAAAAATATTAATAAATAATGGTTGTTTGTGTTTTAATAGAAAGTCCCTTAGTGAGACGTTATAGTATTTAGGCCCCTTATCTTCCAATGGAGAGTTATCACAATATTCAATTAGAATTCATGATATCCATGTGCTAAAATCACTATATATCAATGTTCCAACATTATAAGAACCACTAAGCAAGTAATTATCTTTTGAAACAAGACTCTAAGTTAGTGAGTGAATTGAGAGACTGAAGAACAAGGAATAAGAGAGAAATAACATTATCCACTTTTTCATACTCTTTTGAGGTTTGTAATTGATAGGAATAATAGTTGAATTAAAATTTATTTTCTCTATATTAGTTTTATTATTTGAAATAGTCATCCGCCTATCATTCTTCTAGACACCTATTAATTTTTAGTCACCACTTAATAAAAAATTATTATTAAACCGTTAGGTAACAATATTAAATCCTATCTTTAAAAATTTGAAACCAAAAATATATGTTCAATAAATTAATTTAAATGACTTTGTAATAAAAATATTCAATTTATATTTTATTATGAATGAAATATTTGAATTCTTTCATCGAGTCATGCTCAAAACAAATGCACTTGTTGGGATGTGAAAAAATTTATTGGCCAACTCATGGAAAGGCACATGCCCTATGGTCTAGAAATATTAAAAAACATGAACATCTATGTAGGTATACCTATATAATCAATGAAAGGAATGTGTGCTTGGAAACCTAGAAACTATAGGACCAAAGGAACACATCCATAATGTGTTCAAAAGGAACTAATCGGTGGACTTAGAAATAATAAATTTCATTTGTGATGGAACTAATCGGTGGATTTAGATATAATAAATTTCATTTCTGATGGTTATCTTTATTTAACAACTTATATCGTGAATCTTCATTTCTATCTCTTTTTTTTTTTAACTGCTGTGAATAATTTGTCTTTTTTAAAAAATACTTACGTTAAGTATATGTTTGCTATATTTTTTGTAGTAAGACATATCATTCTTTTATCATAAACATATTAAATTTCAGTGTATAATAGATGTACTAGTTATTTGATAATTTAATATTTTAAGTGATATATTTCTTATTTTTAAATTTTATATTATAACCAAAAAAATAATATTCTTTTATTTTATTTTAAAAGTAATAATGAATAAGATATTTTTTAACGTTTTTTTTATGTTTTTAGATTTAATTTATATATTGTTCATAAAAATTTGTGACATTTAATTCAAAATTTTAGATAATGTATAATCTTTCATTTTTTGCTTTTATTTTCTTTGTATGGTTATAATTTTAGTAAAAAATATGCTTTTTCTTAAAATTTATTTTAAATTTATATTTTTTGTTATATGTGTAATTTAATTTATTACAATATTTTAAGAATTCATTTTATTTTATTTTATGTTTCCTCAAATTTCGCATCTATCATAGACGATTATAATGGTTTTCAAATTTTCAAAACTATTAGGATGTGTTAGAGGGGTTATTTTTATTGGATTGTGTGTTTGGAATCCATTCTATTTTGAATACATTATTATTTGACATCTCTTAATCATATGGATGAAAGAATCATTTTTTTAAAAGTATTTTACGATGAATAGCTTCTTAGAATTTCTTATTCATATTTCACCCCTTTCATCTTTCGCACTATTTTGGAGACACTTCTTCCAATATATTAGCATTTACATTTTACATCCTTTTTACACTTGCTAATAATATACATAAAAAAAAGAACAATTCATTATAATATATAAGGGGATGAGTTGTTCATTGAAAATTCACTTTAAAAAAGGGTGTGTTAAAAAACATCACTATGACTTAATTTTTATAATGGACATTATACATTTTATTATACTAGATTTGGATTCGATTGCCTTTTATTTTATTAAAAAATGATTGGTGATATATTATCAATATGTTGGTGGGTTTATGTATATGTTTAGATTAAGGTAAACCCATTTTTGACTGTGTGGATCTAACCCAAACACACTAGGAGGAGTGGGTCTCTCCATATCATACACAAGAGAAAATAAGGTACAACTCACCAATAACACAAAAAGGATGAAATAAAAAGAGGAAAAAATAGAAGAAAGAGAAACAACCACTTTTGACTAGTGTGTGAGCCAACAAGTTTTAGTTGGATCAAAAACTAGCCTAGACTAATGGAGCGAGAGGCCTAGGTCTAAGAAAGAACCATCAGGATCCCCAGGGGAACTGAACCCAACAAAGACAAAAAATAAATAACTAATGTAGTATTTATCTAGATTTGAAGCTATCCAAGTAGATTCCTTTCCTCCATTCTAGGCTATAGAAAAGTTCAATGAATAATTTTAGTAGGGCATGTGAACCATCCTTCTTGTGTCTATGAATTTTGTTCCATAGTGCTTCAACATATGTATGATTCCATACTCTAAGAAATATGTCAAGAGCCTTTGAATGAGTCCCAATATCATGCATAACTTCTGAGAGGGACGACCCCTCAACCATACTTTGGAAAGGCTCAATAAGTCTTAGCTTAGTGTTCACAAGGAGATATATCTCCCCAACCAATCCCTTGCCTATTCTTGTCCTCCAATCAGGCAATAATAAAATCAAGAAGAAAATCCAATTCTAGAAGAAGATCAATGCTCTAACACAGCTTACGCAAGTAACAAAATCTATCTGAACCAAATCCCATGTTAAGACTACCCAAAAAAATTCTAAACACAACCCTTAATTCCCTCAAGTGTCAAGACCAAGTAACGCCATCAAGATGGAAGAGGAAGAGAACAAAATTGACTAAATCTCTATAGATATTAAAATTTGTGCTCCAATTGTCCAATGGAGGGTCAAAACCAATAGCCATAAAACCCCTAACGAGGGGCCCTGCCAGCGAAGCCACATGCCTAGATATGGTTTGAAACCAGATGTCATATGAGCCTAACCAAATGATGAGGCAAAATTATGTCTAAAAGAAGTGTGTACCTCCTAGACCCTCTATAATCTTTGTGGATGTAACATAACACCTTTCTTATTCCAAATACATAGATTTTGACTGACAAAAGAACCCTTCCATGACTATTGATCATCATCATCACCATCTTCATCACCCTTTTCATCTCCCACATTTGAAAAATACCCTACGCTCCAATTCCTACTCTTTCCCTTTTTACCATTATTCATCATTGCATGAATTTATATATTTAATAAAATTTCAAAACATAATAATTTATATAGAAATAATTTTAATCTTAAACAAAATCTCATTTATCTAATTTTATATTTATTTGTTTGATAATATTAAATATGAAGTTTATTTTATATAAAATAAATATCAATATTTTAATTTAATAATTTTTTTTATTTATAATAAAAATTAATTTTAAAACAATAACCTGTTAGAAGTTAATTTTGTACAAATAAGACTATATATATAAACAAACTTGCATTTACTTTATTTATAAAAGTGGAAGACAAGGGTATTTATTTATTTAGTGTTTCAATTTTGCATGTGATTAAAGTTTTACAATTACAAGCCACACTGTTCAATATGCTTTGTAACACATCTGATATAATCTATTTCTTTGGTGGTATGCACAAGCACTTACATATTTGTTTAGAAAGCAGTTTAAAAATACAAGTGGGTGATAACATGGCCTTAGGTATGCCATGGTTTCATGGAAATAAAACATTCCAAGTATTTCCATGTGATGGCAAATTCTATCCACTCCCATTGAGGAGGGGAGGAGAAATGACTGGAGAATGAATCCACCAATCTCTATGTGCAAGTGTAATAGTTCCATGAAAGGATTTGTTAGGATGAACACAACTCATTGTACAAAGAGCACTCACCCAGTGGTTGAGGATTTTTTAAAGAATCAAGAACTAAACATGTAGAAATGCTGAGAAAATAACAAGTGGTTTGTTGTTAACTATGATATGGATAGAAATCTTTTTAATTAAAAAAGTAGATTAAGATTTTGTAGACTTTTATAGTTGAAATATATTAAAACTAAAAAAATTAGAAATGGAATGTAAAGAGGCCACTAAGCATTCACCCCAAAAGAGTCCATTATTCAATTGAATGTTTCTGCATGATAAATTTGAAATAATTTATCAATACACTAAAATTCTCTTTGGGATCTTTTGCATGTTCAATAATATGTGTAAAGATTTCCAACCAAGATCAATCTTGGCACTTGGATTTAGGAAACCAAATGTGCTTGAGCCTCTCCCCAATAGAATAACCTTGATAAGCTATACATCAGAAAAAGTAGTATAATTTTGTCTTGATATTCGCATTCTAAATCCTTTTTTGTTTAGAAATATGTGTTCTTTGTGAAGAGTTTATACTCCATTTATTTATTCAAGATACAAAAAAATGAATAAAAAATTCTCATAATGTGATAGAGGAGTCTAGTAAAATAACCTTTTAATCTTTTTTTAAAATAACACTGAGAATCCTTCCATTGGGAATGTCGGGGTTATAAATTCATCTTAAAAATTATGACATTTGGCATCAACTCCAAAATTTGATCACTATAAAATATGTATTAATTATACCATTGAGTATTAATTTTAAAATCATGCCAAGGTATCAAATAATGAGTTGAAACAAAACCCTGAACTTTGAAAATTACTTGTTTGAAGAGTTGAAGATATTTTATTGCCAAAATATAAGCTATAGGGATGTTGATGTTTGTCATGATAGGCGACCACCAAAGATTTTTGTTTTTGTTGTAATAGGAAGTCCCTTAGTGAGATTTTATGGTATTTATGCCCATTCTCTTCCCACCGAGAGTTGTCACAATCCTCAATTAGTCTTCATGATATCCATGTGGTAAGAACACTAGATAACAATGTGTCAACACTTGAGGAACCAATCAACAAGTAATTATCTTGTGAAACAAGACTATGTGGGGTAGTCAATGGATTGGGAGACCAAGGAGCAAAGAAGAAGAGAGAAATCACATTATCCACTTTTTCACACTTTTTTGAGGTTTGTAATTGATAGGAATGATAGTTGAATTAGCATTTATTTTCTCTATGTTGGTTTTATTTTTTGAAATATTGGTTCACATATCATTCTTCTAGACAACTTTTAATTTTTTTTCCACCAATTGATCGCTATAAGGTCATTATTAGATCATTACGGAATAATTCTAAATCCTATTTTCAATGAATTGACACCAAAAATATGTGTTCGATAAATTGATTTAGGCTAATTTCTAATAAAGGTATTCATTTCATATTTTATTATCAATGGAATATTTCAATTCTCTCATCAAATCAAGATCAAAATAGATGCAATTGTTCAGATGTGAAATAAATAATTGTCCAACTTGTGACAGGGCACATGTCATATGGCTTAACAATATAAAAAAGGCATAAACATAATAGAACTTGAATACTATGTAGCTCTACCCATATAGGCAATGTAAGGGATGTATGCTTGTAAACCTTAAAACAATAGGACCAAGGGGACACAATCATAATGTATTCAAAAGTAATCAATAAGGGTAATTAGAAATAATAAATTTTATTTATGATGGTGTCTTGAAAGAAAATAGGAAAAACCTTAATTTAGGATACTATTTCTAGTAATCTAAAATAATTATTAAGTAAATCATTCAAAAGTATGTAGCCAAATGTGTGTGTGTGTGTGTGTGTACACACACACACACACACACACACACACACATGTATGTGTATGCGTGTGTGTGTGCGTGTGTGTGTGTGTGTGTGTGTGTGTGTGTGTGTGTGTGTGTGTGTGTGTGTGTGTGTGTGTGTGTGTGTGTGTGTGTGTGTGTGTGTGTGTGTGTGTGTGTGTGTGTACTAGACACACACACACACACACACACACACACACACACACACACACACACACACACACACACACACACACACACACACACACACACACACACACATTTGGCTACATACTTTTGAATGATTTACTTAATAATTATTTTAGATTACTAGAAATAGTATCCTATGCGTGCGTGTGTGTGTGTGTGTGTGTGTGTGTGTGTGTGTGTGTGTGTGTGTGTGTGTGTGTGTGTGTGTGGATACACACACATATTTATATATAAATATTATATATACACACACACACACATATGTATATGTATGTGTGTGTGTGTGTGTAATTGGCTACATACTTTTGAATGATTTACTAAATACTTATTTTAGATTACAAATATGTATATAAATATTATACACACGCACGCATGCACACGCACGCGCGCGCGCACACACACACACACACACACACACACACACACACACACACACACACACACACACACACACACACACACACACACACACACACACACACACACACACACACACGTGTGCCTATATATAATATTTATATACATATCTATGTGTGTTTATATATTACATATATATGTCTTTTACATAGATCATATATTATAATATTAAACACGTAATAATTATAAAATAATAAATTACAATTCAATCATAAATTATAATAATTATTTTTACTTTTATAAAATTAAAAATAAAATACATATAAAAAATTAATATACGGCTACAAATTTAATCGATTATATTAATTTTTATTTTAATAAAATTAAAAAGAAAATAAAAGTAAAAAAGTTAATATAAGATTACAAATTTTAATAATGAGTAAACCGTAGTTACTTTGATTTTGATAAAATTTTGAAAACATACAATTTTGTTTGTGTAAATTAGAAAAATTAAAGTTACACTAGTTACGTGATTGTCAAACATACAATTGCACATACAAATATCGATCAATGAATGAAATTTTCAAGGTATTTTAATTTATTTATATGGTCTACCACACATACATTCAACATAATATACTGAAAAATTCAATATCAACTTAACTTGATCTTTGAAGATAGAAGGGTGTTAACATATCTTGAATCTTGCTTTTGCATTATAAAGATCCTTTATAGGGTGTACAAATATATTTGACTTAAAATTTTCATTCAAAGGTAGATTACCTTTATATATATTTTTTAATTGCATGAGTTTATTCAATCAAATTAAAATCCTATGGTTTTGTGTTCTCTAAACCCCTTATTATAAGCATATCCCATTAGCTTGAACCCCTTGATGAAGTGGTGATTTTATTTTTCAATATGATCAATCTTTTAGACATTTGAAGTAATATGGAGATATGTTATTTTTATGTTTTACTTTTTCCTATTCTATAATTTGTTGAACAAAAATTCATTACTTTTTATAGAGATTATAACATGCTAAGGAAAGGTGGAGATTAGAACATGCTAAGGAAAGGTGATGAACAATTTTATTATAATGATTGTTGTGAAATAGATATTGGTTTTTTTTAAATGTGAATTTTTTTAGAATATTTTAATTCAACATTGGTGGCATTAATATATAATTTATATGATTTGGGTTTTAAGTGAGAAAATTAGTATTAAATATGTTATCATATCAATATTGAGGATGAAGTACAATATATATTTCTTCAAATATATATTGTGATACTTTTTGAAACATACTTGCTGAATTTAATGATGAGATAAAAGGGAAAGACACTAAAATTTTAAAATTTATGTTAAAAATGGGAGAAATCACCTTCCAACATGTAAATCTAATAGATCTTTGTAATAAACTTTGTAGAAGTCAAATTATCAAATATCTTTATTCCTAGCACTTTCCCAATGGAGTGATGCAATGTTGACAACCAAGATACTCTAAATGTAGCAAATAACTATAGAGAAATTCATAACATAAAATAATTATATCTCTCTACGAGATTCCACAAAAATACAAGTAACAAGAATTCAATTTAATCCCTAACAACAACACTGACAAGGTGTTGGTTCCTAGTTGTACACCTAAAACACTCGACCTTGCACACTTTGAAGAAAATAACAAACAAAGATGAAAACCCCACTAGTATGTCATTGTAGGTAGGGAAAGTTTTGGCATCTAGAATTAATCAAATGTAGAAAATTACTGTTAGGCAATGATAAAGGGTATGGTCACCTCCTTGCTACTTCTAGCTCTACTTAAACCAAGGTGAGAGGACCTATGGGGTAGCTTGCTCACATGGAGAGATTCTATAATTCAACCTCCATGAGGATTTTTAACATAAAGGAGTACAAACGTGACTAGGGCACAACCAAACTTACTTACTCCACCTGGGAAGGGTTGTCACATTAAATGAATTAATACAATAGGTCACACATAAGCTACTAAATACAAATGGAAAATTATTGCAATCTTCATTCGAAATAATTTTCAACAAGGGGCTGATTAAAATATTGCAATGTTGGTATTTAAAGCACAAAATGTAGACACATGTTAGGTATATAATATTTTATGCATTTTCAGGTGAATAACATTTATGATATGCAACAGGGGTGTATTATTTATAGGGTAGGATAATTTGATAGTAATAAGAAGAGGGTAGTGTGCTTGTGGTTTTTGAATAGCAAGAATTTTTTCAATATTCATAAAAACACTTATTGCAAAGATGAAAAGAAATGACTTACAAGCTAATGGAACTACTAGGAGTGATTTACATCGGTTGGTGCCAATACAATACAAATACCCAAATAATCCATTAAACCATAGAACATACACTGAAACTAGAATCTCAAATACTTTTTCCTACTAAATTCATGAACCCAAGATGCCCTAATGAGGTATTCAATAAAATATTTCCAAATCTCTATACAAAAAGGGGTTTATAACCTAGATCTATGCCTAAGTTGACAACCATAAATAAGAACAAAGCTAGATATCTAATCAGCATAGCATGTAAAACATCTCATTGCATTTCCTTAACAGAATAAAGTAAAGAACCACAGGTATACTCCATTATGTTGACAAGAGATCTTACATACATTAGAGTTTCAAAATGCTTTCATGAGGACAAGCATGGTGGATTTGTTCCATGTTGGACATGGGAGACATATGGACATGTTCTCAAAGCTTGCTAATGGTTGTACATAGACAACATCCTTAGCATGAGAGGAAAAACAAACATAACAATTATCCTAAATAATTTTTAGACCCTAGACATAAATAAAGAAAAAAACTAACAATAATGGATAACCCCTAAATAGAGGAAAACCTCCCTATTTATGCGTTATGCACCCTTTTCAAATATGGGACTATGGGTTTCAATTTACAAAATTAAGAAATAACCCTCTAAATTTTGCCAAGATGCTCCTAGCTAGATTATATTCCTTAACACACCTAGAATCTTCATCCATTTTCAATATAAATCATTGTTATAACTACCTTTACAAGGAATGATGAAGATTTGCAATAAACCCTTCGATTTCTTGACTGAAGATGCCCTTTTACATGATCTAAAAGGTGAACTTTTGTGGTTGAGGTTGAACAATGTTTGTCCAAATGTATAACTACTTGGAGATGCCCTTGACCACTCACCTGTATAGTTGGAACCTCCTAGACATTTGCCTTTCCTCTTGTGCAAACCAGAAATCCCATTACCTTGCGATTATTACATTGGATTAACCTAGTCATGGTAGAGACAGAAAATGATATGCAATCCATCCAAAAAATATTCTTTGGAATAGCCCATAGACCTTCTTATATTATTTGAATCCTTTCCCATCCATGAAATGTTTGTCAATTTTAGTCCTAAAACCAAATTTTACCACATATTAACATATGGCATGCCACATCAGATCCAACTAGTCATTCATGGGGCTAAAAAGTGATTAAGCCACTTAACTAGCTTAAATATAGACACATGTCACTTTTTCATGCAGTTTTGAAGCTTGATCAAATATGTACCATCGATCATTGAATAAGTCTTAGGGTATTGACTCTATTGTGGGATGTTGATCTTGATTTGGGCCTTCAAGATCTTGCCACTTAGCATCTCCATGGGTTATCTATGAACAATATTGATTGCTTAAATTATATCACACCATGTGAAAGCCTCTTGTTATATCTCTATTCCCATTGAATTTTTAACTCTTTGCTCACACCATTAGATCTTGAAAATGTGTTCTAGCTTTAATCATGCCCTATGAGCTCAACACTTGTCATTTATGCATTTTTTTGAGCTCTATTGAAGTGTCCAATTTCATCTTACACCCTTGATATCATTTACATGGATCAAACATGCTTTATTGATCATTTTAAACCCAAGAGTAATGTAGACCACTGATTTATATCGAGCTCATTGTGGTTGTGACACATGTCACTATCACAATCAACCTAGACCCTTTAAAAAATCTGCTCTCATTCATGTCATTGTTATGATAGATGTAAAATCAACCATGAACCTTTGATTTACTTGGTCTTCATCAAGATTTTGAAAATTATCCTTATCACATCCTTCTAAACAATCTTTGAATTGTTGACCTCCACTCACTATCAGATCTATTAACAAGGTTCCCACGATGGTGACACTTTTCACCTTCTTGAATTTCTTCCTTTCTTCAGTTACCCTCTTCTTCCTTTTTATTTATTTATTTATTTAATGACTTAAATATCTTCTATCCTTTTCTAAAATTATTCAATCCTAGCTTTGTTTTTTTTTTTCTATTTTTCTCAATCTTGTCCTTTTTTTTAAAGCATCCAATTCATTTTTTCTTTTTCTAAATTTACCTAAGCATGCTTTAAATTTTATTTTAGTTGCTTTATGAAAAAATTTCCTCTTTTTGGAAAGAATTTTATTTCCTAAGTATTAAATAAATGCTTTGTTTATATTTTTCAAATAACATTATAATAATATGTCTTAATATAAATAAATAAATAATCATAATCACTTGGACAATATAAATGAATAATATTATTTTAAATCGAAATGGTAAATAACACATTATTATTCAAATCCAAATTATAACAATGTATTCATTTCTATCTAGGTTATTTAGGTCCTTTTATCATCTAATAAGACACATAATGATATTTATGATATCATAGAGATAACCAACTAATGTTCTTGACCATTATTAAGATAAGTTAGTTAGTCTACATACAGTAGTACCAACACAAATCACACAAATTTACATTTTTGAAAATATTAACAATCATGACTATAATGACACATCATAAACTCATAGTAACATTCACAATGCAATCACCCAAGATTAATTAACCTAAGTATAAATTTGAATTAACACACACAAAAGAAATTATTTAAATTAAAATAACATAAAGAATATATTAATGCTAATAATTCAAATAATGCATATAACATGTACGATAAAATGTGGTGTGTGCAGGGATTCTAGTCATTCCTCTATCATCTCCCATCAGCACCATCTACATCAACCTCTCTTATGATGCTCTCCATTTATCGTGTTCTAGGGGATAAACTTATTTTTCATCCAACTTATGACAATAAAGTAGTTATTCCATAACATCGTGATATATATCATAAAATACTATTGAAATAATAAATCAACATGATCACAATGTAAATAATATATAATATAACTAGCTCATAACGGTGCAATAAAAAAATCAAAACAACATACATGTGTTTCATTACAACATATGAATTATAGCATATTTAAATAATAATCAAATCATATTACCAACTATAAATATCCATGGATAATCACGTAATTTTACTTGGAAATAAATTGGGATGTAATACATGGGGAATGTATCTGTCTATGATATAAATCTAAATAGTCAATGGATGATTCCATGAGTATCTAAGTTGATGATGACTTTGTCACG
Source organism: Torreya grandis (assembly GCA_037957365.1). Taxonomy (NCBI): domain Eukaryota; kingdom Viridiplantae; phylum Streptophyta; class Pinopsida; order Cupressales; family Taxaceae; genus Torreya; species Torreya grandis. The sequence goes on from JARHVA010004102.1 coordinate 156,005, forward strand.
GTGATCATATCATTGGAGGTGGAGGCTATATGATCTGAATAGTGCATTGACCATTGAAGTTATTCAGATTATCCTACAATGTTGAGCATTTATCAGTACCATGTCCTATAAGTGTATGAAAATAAAAAAAGGGTTGACCTTCCTACAATGACAATTTCTTGAAAGATCTATCATTAACTCTTGGTAATACCATCAATCATATATAAAGTAACATCTATAGAATATGGTGTAGTATATCTTGTGATATCCCTTCCTAAATATGTATAACTAGGTATATATCCATAGATGTAACCATATATACTGAATGAATAGATGGATCTACCAATGACTGTAAATAAGTTGTAGAGCCTATATCTATAGTATTATGAATGAGAAGTGTTGCTAGTGTAGGATGAGATATAAATGACTTAGAATAATCTTTATACACTCTTGGAAACACTAGTGTGAAACATAATCCACATAAATAGTCAATAATTATTGGATCATCCTTAGTGGTAGCTTGAGAATTTGTATTAGAGTTATGGATGTATACTTCTTATTAGTTAAAAAATAATGCTGACTGTGCTATGAAAATCTTATCCTCTATCTTGGGTGGAAATATTTGTATTTTTGGAGCCTAATCCTCTGTTATGGGTGAAAGTAAATATGTTGTAATAAGATCTGGAAGGGATGTGGGAATAGTCTTGCTATACTCTCCAACCTAAAATGTGTGTATCTACTCATTTAGATTCCTCTGAGGTGAGGAATCTATAATAACATGAGGTGTCCCATATGAATATGTACTCAAGGTAGTAAGCTCGGTGAGTATGCGATATTTGAATGGTTGATTATCTTGTAGATAAGTGTATAAGTATTCATCATGCAAACAGTTGATGCACTTATTCCAAGTAGATGATATTCCCTCCATAACATGTATTCAAGGTCTCTAAGTAATAATTTGTAGTGCAAGTGATAAGACATCACCTAAAAGTGTGTAGGTAATGTTCTTGGCCCTATCATAATGTCCAATGTAATAGAACCCAATGTTTATCTAGGAATGTCATCAAAACTTCTGATATTTTTATGTCTTCTAAATGAATGAAATATCAAGCCCTATAGTTTATACGAATGTGAGGTTGTATGTATTAAGTCATAAACCACTATTAATTAGAACTCATTTAATAGTAATGGTATTGATTTGGGTTTAAATGAAAAGTAGTAAATTTTGAATAATAAATGACTATGAGGGAAATTCCTCATTGGAAAAAGATGTAATGTCCTTAATGTCCTTTATAGTGTTCATGATAGATGAAAAATAAATTAGCTGTGTCATGAGGGAAAGCTATATGATTGAGTGTTTGAAAATAATGTATTTTAAAATAGTTCTAATATGGATATATTAAATAGTGTATTTCTCAACTATTACACAATATAAAATGCTCTTTGTTGATTTGTAGGTCCCATTATAATGTGATGGGAATGAGGAGGGATAGTGGGATTATGTTGTTCCTATACAGTCTAAGGAGATACCATTTTCTATTTAGTAAAAACTTCAATCATAGGATCCACTATTTTCTAAGGGTGAGTAGTAGAGGTGAGATGAGAGCAAAGATAATCAACTAGTCTATTTGGAGGTACCAAAAAAGGGGTCCTCTAGCCTTTCTATCATTGAGTAGTAACTAGAGGTAACTCAAAGTGATCAATATAGAAATGATCATAATAATAATAATGGGACTCAGAAAAGGGGTGACCATTGTGTGAACTAATCTTAGATCAAACATGATCAATGAGAGTAGTTATATACATGTGCACTTTTATACTAATGGTTGGTAATAAGCATGCTAAGAAAACCATAGGACTTTGTACCATAAAGTATAATATATCATCAATCATGATAATCATGATGACAGGATACAAATTAAAAATTGAGTAGATGTTGGAAATGTAAACTCTAGAGTTATCTTGGGTTTGGATTTGTGCAATATTCAAAGTAAGTCGGGTTCACCAGATGTTTTAACCTTTTAGGAATTAGCAAGTGTAAATCTTATGTTTTGTAAAGAGTTGAGTATGCGAAATTATAAGAGGAATATGCAATAAATACGGCTATTTATTTTTCATAGTATTGACTAGTTTTGACTTGTTAAAAAATAGCAATAAATACTACAAATAAAAGCATAGTTGGAAACCAATTGAGACAAATTATCTGGGTGTTATAAACAAATGTGAAAGCTAGTTTGAGTATTTTAAGATAGATATCAATGTCAAAACCCCTCTTGGACAACTGGACCATAGTTATATAATAACACCATTATTAAAAATGTGGTGTTAGTGTCATGATATTAGAATTAGTATCATTTGTGTAAGACTATCCCAAGCTTCTAAGTACACATTTGTTTGGATATCCAAGGTCTATTCCTATGTGCATGAGTTTTGAAACCCTATATTTTTCATTTAATTAGCGATTTAGTGAGAAAACTTTATTCATCCATGTAGCTAGTTCATATGGTTGATATGAGTTGAAAGTGTGTTTTCTAATAGGGTAGGCTAGACATCCTCAACACCCACTATGAAGAGATTTGCCTACATACTAATACTTTGAGGAAAGATCAAACCAGGGTAAATTTTAATTGCCCATATAAAAATGAAATTGAGATTTTTTGGAGAATTTATAAGTATGTGTTTTGAAATATGGTGAAAGTTAACAAATGATGTTTAGGTGTGCAAGCAAATAGAAATGATAAAATTAAATTGTTTTGTATAGTATGTTGATGTAAAACTATACTAAAAACTCATAGATAGATGGTAGTTATACCAATATGAATTTGGAATTTAGTCACCAAATGTTTATATATTACATATAATGACTAATAATCTCATATTAACTTTTGAAAGAGTGATTACTTATAGTTATATTCATGAAATTTATTTTATATAGTAGGTGAGCTAACATAGAAAACTAACTTACACCTAGATAATTTAGGCAAATCTACATTGTTCACCACCTAATAAAATAGCCAAATGGAAATTTTAAGAATAAAAATATTTTTAAATTAACAAAGAATATTGACTAGAATTTATCTTGAATCAATCCCAATGTATTTATCCCCACCTAAGTTGTGGTGGAAGTGCAAGTGAAACTTGTATGATAGTGGGTTTGAGTGCCTTGAATGTGCGTGAGACTAGAAATTTGGTTAATATAAACTTAGGACTATTGTATATGGTAGTATGTAGAAGTAAGGTAGAATATAGATTTATACTTGTTTTGAGTTTGAATGTGTGTTTTACATCTGATTGCCATCTAGTTGTTAGAGGATGATAATACATGTATTTATACTATTATGATGCTTGTGTGGGTTGTAAAAGACGTCTAGGATGACCCTGCGAAGTTCTAGTTTGAAACTAACATCTATTTGGGGAGGAGAGGAAAAGGACATTAATACCATTTTTGGGAGACTAGTGCCATGTGGCACTAGTGTCCTTCTTATGGTACTAGTGTCTAGCTTGGAAAAAACTACGCACAAAGGGCCATGATCATGAAATGAGGGCTTAAGATTGATTTATAGATGATTAGGGATGTTTGTGGCCTATAAAAAGGTTGGATAAGTGTGATAATAGGCCCTAGTATTTGTCTACGGATAAGCTAAGGATATGAAATCTCAATTATCACTCTTATCACTCAAATACCACTTTTGGGTGACTAAACGTGGCATCATTTATGATTAATGTGAATATTGTGGTAGAGGATTCACTAGTTGAGAGAAAATGTATTTGATTTACATTCAATCCTAGGTGGAAGGGAAGGTTGGTAGGTTTAATTCTCAAGTAGATGTGGACACTTACGATGTGAGATTAAACATTTGTTGAGATGCTTAGGAAACATCAATTGAGTTTCTTAACTTGAAATGAGTTACAATCTAAGAACTTAAGCACATGTCAAATGAATAATATGAAATGCATAACCTCAATGAATTATCCACATGTTAGCATCATTATATTATTGATTTGATCCAGACATCAGACTTTGAATCTTTTTGCAACCAAATAGAAAATAGTAAATAAAATATGTCACCATTGATCTCAAGTCAAGGATGATTATGATATCAGCCCTCCGGTGAATGATATGACATGAAAAACTATATCATTACACCTCATTATCATCTTCAAGCTCACTTTGAAATCTTTCACCACTTGAAATATTTGTGTCACCTTTTTGTAATTTCTTATTATAATAATAATAATAATAATAATAATAATAATAATAATAATAATAATAATAATAATAATAATAATAATAATAAAAAATTAAACTATAATAATAATATTTAACTACATGTTTATTCGAATGTTGATCCTTCCCATAATAAAATTGAAAATAGTTAACAAAATATGTCAATCATGCTTTTGATATGTGACTGAATGTCAAGTCTTGATAGTTAATGTTACCATAAAAGTAATTATAATCTACCAAATTTTCCTACTAAATTTGATGATGAGAAGGTATGACTATCGACTACAACTTATTGATATTATTTCATAATGTAAAGTTTTTTAAAACTAACTTAAATGTTTGGGTAAGACTCTACCCTCTTCATGGTGTTGAAGTAGGTGAATCATTTAATAAAACTAGGGATATTTATTAAAACATATTATATTTATATAATAAATAATATTTAATATATATAAATATTATACATACATACATACATACATACATACATACATACATACATACATATATACATACATTTAGTTTATATATTGGTACATCAAATTTCATGTGATATCATACACTATAGGGGCCATATCATACACATTCCAAAATGATACTAATCTAGGGGTAATACATTAAGGTTATCGACATTATCTTGTTTCTCTTTTTCTGATGGGTTTAATACGGGGCATCATTCGTGATATAATGTGAAAGTTATTGTAGAGGAGTCACCAATTGAGAGAAAAGGTGGTTGATTAGCAATCAATCCTAGATGTCAAGGAGGGTCAGTAGGATTAATTCATAAGCATTATGGGGTAACAATATCATACATATTGTAATCTATTATGGGAACTAGGTGTCCCAAATGACCTATCCTATACAAAAATCCCCAATGGCTGTAATGGTCTATGTCCTAAGGAAATATGAGACGTAGATGTGTCACATGCATTTCAATTAATGGTAACTCAATCTCACGAGGAAGAAATAGGTTATCCAAAAATCCTATGAGACTTGAATGTCATGGATGCCTCCATGTGGCAACATCTCATGCATTCAAAATCCAAAGTAAGCAATACATAATCTAAGCAACCTGGAGGCCCAACTTAAACATGATCATGCCACATGGTGAAGTGAAGAAAAAATATATATACAAGTCACAATACTCTAAAATGATAAAATCCTATGGACATTCCTGGGATCGTGCCAGAGATCACCTCTACAAATAACTTAGAGGGCCCAAGATGTTGCATTTACTTCTTTCCCATAAATATGGGTGCCTTCATGATTTACCATAGATGGAATTCTATGGTGGAAAGTGTGAGCCTAGGAGTTTTGTTTATGACATGACATATGTACACCAATAAAAATTATATTATATGTATTTATATAATGATGTTGGTAGAGGAGGAGGGCTCATTATTTCATTAGAAAATGCCACTTCCTTTCTTACTCATAAATTTACCTCTTCCCCATATGAGGTAACATGTTGCAGTGAAATAAATTCCTCCTATTTGAAAAAGAATGTTAGATCATCCAAATTCTCTCCATTAAGTCCACATAGATAGGACACCTTCATTAATCTTTCCTCCACCATGGTGGGCAAAGGCATTGCAAATCTATCTTCTTTAATACGTGGGAAAAATGGGCATTCAAAAAATATTTCCTTTCTCATAGTTGGTAAATGCAATGCCTACATAAGTATTTCCTCTTCTATAGGTGGAAAAGGTATGTCCCTCTCTATTTCTAAAGATTTCATGTCAAGTGAATAGCTTCCTCAAATGTTAAGCTCTAGGGTAAGAGAGGTATACAACTTCTGATTCCTTGGATGTTACACTCATGGAGCATGAAATATTAAAAATAAATAGAATAGACCGATCATTCTTTCATACATCTTATTATAAAACAATAATCTTGAAACCTTGGCATTTTAATATATTACATATGCTTGAAAAACATATGGATTAAAACCATCCAGTGCATATCTTGAGGCCATAACATGCCATTTATTTTCCTTCCATTAGTCATGGATTGAATGAGAGATTTTTTATCAGGTCACCTAAAATCTTAAGAGTTAGAGGGTAGCCCAAATTGATGAGAACTAGTTATAGATATGGTCATAGATTCATTATGGGATAGCTAAAACAAAATTATATATATATACATACATTTATATATATATATATATATATATATATATATATATATATATATATATATATATATATATATATATATATATATATATATATATATATATATATATATATTTGGTTGTGGACAATGATGTGTTGAGCTCCATGTTGTCATCTCGAGAGAAGGAAAAGGGTATGAGAAATATCCATGAGGATTACATGATAACTAGGTCTTTAGGGAACTATGATATAGATGGGGAAGGGGAATTGTAGAATGAGATTGAAACTTCTACCATGAGCAGGAAGACTCGAATAGAGCCTAAAGAACATTAAAAATTGTTAATTTTATGGATTTATTGAGTTATATTGGTTTTATATTATTTGAATCATCAAAATTTTAGTGGGATTCAACATTAGTCCTTTGCACTAGTCACATGGTTTTCTCGCCAAACTGTATCCTACTAAACAATCACAAATCACTAGTTGAGAGAAAAGATGGTTGATTTATGGTTGCTCCTACATGTTAAATAGGGTTTGTAGGTTTAATTATCAATCACTATTGGGTTCCAACATCATACATATAAAATAGGAATTTAATACACAAATGAAAATAAAACACTTACCCAAAAAAATCTAATAACTAAACACACACACAAATAATGAAATTACGAAAAAAATACTACAACTATAGAAAAAGGGAAGGTGAAGCATACATATTTTTTATTCAGAATCATAATGGCCCCATAAAAATATTTTAATACCCAAATTCCAAACCATAAACATATGCTAAGTTACCCATACAACATCTATTGAGTTGCCTACTCTAACACGTATTCTAATCTATGGTAGGCACTGAGTGTCCTAGATATGCTAGCCTTTGCAAAGACCCCAAGTGACTGTGATGGTATAATTTTCGAAGACATATAAGATGCAAAGGTTTCACATGCCTTCCAATAAATGGTAACATATCCCCATGACGTAAAAATAAGTTAACCCCAAATCTTATTAGATTTGAAGGCCTAGTATGTTTCTATATGGTGACATCCCATGTAATTAGAGCCCATAGGAAGTGGAAGGTAAACCAAATAGATTAGATGCCAAAATATAACATGATAAAGACATGTGGTGAAGTACTAAGAAGGCTTTAATTAAGTGATGATGTTATGAAGTGGAAATCACCTGAGGACCTGCTTGGGATGCTGCCAAGTCTCACCTCTACAAAGATCTCTGAGGGCCTAGTATGATGCATCGACTTATTTCTCATATAATTGTGAGTGCCTTCATGATTCACTATAGATGGAATTATTTGATCCACTAAAAATGTTGTTGGCAAAGGAGGAGGCCTCATTGCTTCATTATATGATCCCACCTCCTCTCTTCCTAATAAATTAACCTCTTCCCCATGCAAGGCAATATTTTTCATTGAAATCACTTCCTCATATTTAATAGAAAATGTTAGATCATCCTCATTCTCTCCATTAATTCCACATAGATAGGACACCTTCCAATTTCCTTCCTCTACCATAGGGCCAAGGGCATCACCTTTGCGAATATATATTTTTAAATAGGTGGAAAAAGAGGGCCTTTGACAAAACTTGCCTCTCTCATAAGTGGTACAAACATGGTCTCCACAAAGCTTTCCTCTGCCATAGGTGGACAAGAAAAATCCCTCTCTATTTTTGTAGATCACATGTCATGTCTATAAATTCCTCACATGTTGAGGTCCTAGGGCATGAAAGGTATATAACTTCTACTTCCTCAGATGTTACACTCATGGAGCATGAAATAATGAATATAAATAGAAGAGATAGACCTTTCCTTTGCACATCTTATTCTAGAATTGTAATCCTAAAACATTGGCACTCTAAGATATTACATTGGCTCAACACATTTCACTCAAAAGCCTTAAATCCTATTTAGGAAAACCATTCAATGCATATCTTAAGACCATAGTAATCCATTTAGTTTCCTTCCCTTGTTGATGGATTGAATGAGATATTTTTTATTGAGTTGCCTAGAATGCTGAGACTGAGAGGGTAGCCCAAATTGATGAGTGCCAGATGTATAAAATGTCATAGATTCATGATAGGATAGCTGCTATAATAATAGAAAAGGAAAAATACAATCATCAACATCCATGATGTGTGGTTTTCCTTACTTATTTCATCTAAATTCCCATTTTAATGTTTAATACATTTGGCTATCTGAATGCAAAAAAGGAATTGGTTGTGGATAGTGATGAGATGAGCTCCGTGTTACCACATAGAGAGTGGAAAGGCTTTGAGCAGCAACCATAAAGATTGAATGATAACCAGGATTTTAGGGCACTGTTATATGGATAGGGATGGCGATGGGGAAGATGAGATTGAAACTTATCCCATGAGTAAAATGAGCAAAAGAGAGCCTAAAGAACCTCAAAAATTGTTGTCTTTGTGGAGTGCTTGAGGTCCATTAGTTTTATATGTTTTGCATCCTCAACCTTCAAATATATTCCAACATTAGTCTTTTTTACTAAGCATTAGATTGTCTCAACAACCATATCCTACTAAATAATTCCTTCCAATGTTAATTGGACCTTTGGGCTAACTACTAATAATTACTTATTGATGACTTTTCTTTTCTGTTGACTCTTTTCCATTTATATATATTATTCTTATAATTAAAATTAAAAGTGTTAATATCAATAGTAAAATAATATATCAATAAAATGTAGATAAATTGATTAAATGCCTAAGTATTTCCAGCGCTAAATTCAAGTCTCCGTAAGCATTCGAAACCACTGTTAACCATTTATGTGAATACTAAAAAATAGTAAAATAGCATAGATTATGAACCCCTTATAAGCAAGTCACGAAAGAAACTATAGGAAATATCACACTTTACCATATATGATTAAGTGAGAGAACGTTGTGGGTAATTCAAAACCTTTAAAAGTTTGTTACGCTGTGTGGAATTTGAAATGTCAAATAGCAACTTTATGGAATAATTAAACCGCCCATCGACCCAATAAAGATATACTATTATTACCTGGCGCTGGGTCATAAACAAGGGTCGATTCTAAAGTGCGATTATTTGTTTATTTTGGCTGAGTGTAATTTTGTTCATGAAGATGGAGTATCCATGCGCATCTTGTAAGATTCAACGAAGAAAATGTGGAGACAAATGTTTGCTTGCTCCCTATTTTCCGCCACTGGATCCTCACAAGTTCTTAATAGCACGTAATGTATTCGGGACTTTGAAACAATCTGAAAATCCTTCAAGTTAAGGAATACGATTATAATCTCTAGGAAAATGTGCAATTTAATCAATGTTGGAGCCAATATAAATTTCCATCATTCAACCACCCTCACACTTTTCTGTTGTTTTGGTGTTTCAGGATCTTCCAGATGAGAATAGAGGAGATATGTGAGCAGCCTGGTGTATGAAGTAATGCCATTCATTTTCATAATCTGGTCGAGTAGTGATATCTGAATTTTAAAAATCCATGCCAAAAGTGGAGAAATGTTCCTTATATGGATTTATTTTCTTATTTGCTATATCTTATGTAGTTTTCAGTAGTTGTATAGAAAAATATATATTTAATTAATGATAAACAACTTATTTAACAAGAAAAATACTTTTATTGGATGTTTCATTTTGTAAAGGATAGTAAATATTTAATAAGATTAATATTATGAACAAAAACAACTAATGGTATAAGAAGCCTTTATAAAGTGGTTCAGAAATTTATTAAGATTTTAAAATTAAATTTATATAAATATTGAAGAAATAATAAATATTTTATTGTTGAAAGAGAAATAAATAGAAAACTTTTCATTGTAAAAGAATAATTAAATTTATAAATTTTTATGATTGAAATAGAATAATAATTTTGAAGCAATTTTATAGAAATGTAATGAATGGAAGCCACTAAACAATGTCTTTAAAAAAAGGAATTCATCAATTGAATTATTCTATGTGATAAGAATAAAATAAGCCTTCAATCCATTTCAAACTTTTCTGGGTTATTAGGCATTTCCAAGAAAAGTGCTTAAAATTTTGTTGAGGTTAAGAGTAAAATTGAAACTTTTGATTGTTAGTAAACCATACATAATTGAGCTTCTCTCCAAGAAGAAGCTTGCACTAAACCAAACATGAGAAAGTAAGATATTTTGAACTCTAGCTTGGCATTCCAAATGCTAGTGACTCTAACAATCCACATTCAAAGTAAGGAGTTTAGACTCTATTTTTTATTTAGGATACCAGAAGCTGAATAAAAAAAGGCTCAAAATTTGATAGAGGACAATAGGGGTTACACATCCATCTAATGAAGAGTAATATGTGGCATCGACTCATTAATTTGATGAATAGCAATAAAAAGTGAATTCAATAGTGTATTCCTAATTTGTAAAGTATTTCAAAGGATCTAAGATTCAGATAAAACTAAATTACGTACTTTGCAAATTCTTATTTTTAAGAGCTAAAGAGATTTTATGAACGACATATTCACCAGAAAGATGCAAGTGTTTGTCATAATAAAAAACCAATAAGTATCATGGTCATGAAAAGAGAGAGATTATAAATTCATCCTTGACCCCTTATTCACCTCTTGACAATTTAAATATACTCTTAACTGTCAGTGAACATTCTATCATGATAAATATTGAAATAATAAAAAGAGATTGAGAATCAAAGTTTTCAAATTCTTTGTATTTCAAGAACCTACATAATTTTATGTCTTTAGAGGAAATTTACAAGCTCCATTCCCTTAAAAAACCTGACAATCCATTTAGCACAAAACATTGTGATTTGTCTATAAATGTTAGTACTTACCATATTACCATATATCCTTTGTCACAAAGAACACAACAAATTTCTTAAAAACACCATGTGTAAATCTCGAGTTTGTTTGAAATGGGATAGACAACATATCAAAGCACCTTTGTTAATATCTCATTGATCCTTTATAAATATCCTAACACAATGAATAATAGAGATAAATAACTGTAAGAATTTCAATTTAATCCTGACACTTTACTGTGAGACAAAGATGATTTGTATTCTAGTAATATTTTTTTTCCACTCTTTCAATTAAATAACTACTACCATAGCTCAAAAGGTAGCCTATGAAAATATTATTGCTTTCTCAAAATGATATCCGTTAAAGAAGAAAGTATGGTAATGTGGGAAAGTTTTGGAAGGGAATTTAATGTAGGAATTTTGATTTGTAGTACCAAAATTTGATTATCTCCCATTTCTATTATTGTCAAAATTTGGCAATTTTAATAGAAAATAAAGAAATAAAGAAATATATACAATATTAACGAGGATAAAAATTGTATATGTAACATAGAATAAAATTGAAAAAATAATCATTAAGAGGTTTTTGGGATGGAATTTATTGATATTTTTGGTTGATACTTTCAAAATCATTCATATTTATAGTAATATTTTGAATTTAATTTTTTTTCTTTTGTTTTAATTAAGGGCAATGGAATAAAGTTGAAACAAAAATTGTGCCAACAATATTATGTTAAGGTTTTTCTATCAAATATATTATAATTAAAGTAAGCGAAGTTAATATATTTAATGGAAAAATATATAAATAAATATAAAAATTTAAAAAAATATTAATTATTAATTTTTTATTTATATTAAATGTATTAAGTATCAATTACATATTGAATAAAATAAAATTAAACAATTTATTCAAATAATTAATATTGAAAATTTAAATACATTCTTTTATTTAATGAAAATTTAAACGTAATAAAAAAAATTAATGTACATAAAAAATTAATTATGATAAAATAAAATATATTTTAAATATATTTAGAAAACAATTAAAACTCATGTCCATCATGAAATTTTAATAATATTTGATTATTTGAGGAATTTGCATAAACATAATAAAAAATTTGAATCTAATTTAATTAAACAATAGTTATTAAAAAAAAATTAATGGCATTATTTCATTATTTTTGGTTTAATGTTAAATAGTGTACATGCATAAATAAATAAAAGATTTATATGACATAAAATTGTGATATAAATTTCAACAATAATAATTAAATCTAATCCACGTCTAAAAATAGTAATTGATATTAATTTAAATAATTAAAGAAGTCATATAATTTAAGGAAGAGAAAATATAGATAGGAAAAAATAATTGGTTATTTTTATTATTCTCTAAGATTGGAATAGAGTTATAGAGTTTTTTTCAATTGTAACCTGCAATGTAAAACATATTATGATGGGAATTATATATGATAGAACATTGAATATGCACCTATCAAAATTGACAAGTCTCGAAATATGTCTTGATATTGATGCTTAATGTGTAATTTGATTTCCAATGTGTACTTTGTTTCTTTTCAAGTTTTGTATTTTTATTTGTTGGTGAGATTGCAGATGATAAATAGAGGTTTACAATTACACTATGTTGGGTGTTAGATTTGTAAGGACGTCAATTTTTTATCAGTGAGATCCAATAGCTCTTTATATGTGCATTGATATGGGAACCATGTAAGTACCTTGATTTCAAATGTATACATTTTTTCTCTTAAATTTTTTTATTTCTCCTCATTGCTGTGTTTGCATATGTAAATATAGTTTTTAAAATACCTTGTTGAATTGATGGCTAAAACATCATATTTTTATTATCTTTTATCTTTGATCTCATTTAGAACAAACCTTGTAAGAAGATTGAAGAGAGTGTAAGGTTATATTTCTCAATAATCATCAAGGGATATATATATATATATATATATATATATATATATATATATATATATGAGTCAATGTAGTTCTATTCCACTCATGTTGAATTAGGAGGATGGATGTTTTATCTTCTTTCCATAGTAAATCAATTACCTTTACTTGTCTTTCACCTAATCCTTCTTTTGATAAGAAATACAAATAAAAAGTTATTGTGGGTCCTTAGGTGTATATATATATATATATATATATATATATATATATATATAAAATTAATGTACCTGAATCCTTTTGATACTTCTGTATTGAAATCCTTTCATGAGGATTTGTATATAGCATCATACCAAGTATCAATTAGATATATATTGGCATTTAAGATAATCAAGAAAATAAAAAATAAACAATAGTCATGGGTTTAAATATCAATATGGAATAAAAGAGGGAAGAAGGCCATGTTAAAATACAAGAGAATGATTCAATGGGTTATTGATACTATATCACATAAAGTCATATTGTTGTCAAATCTAATTTAGTAGAATAAATGACACATAATAATAAGAAGGAACACATACGATCAAAATGAAAATAAAATAAGAAAAAGGAATCATATTAAAAGCATAAATAAGACACTAATCTAAACCAATCCTATATACAAAAATTGACACAATGATTTTTACTAACCTAAACGTGTACGCATTTATATTAATTTGATGTGCATATATGAAAAGAATGCATGCATATATCGCAAAATGTTAATAATTTAAACATGTACTTGCACTTATTTAAAGAAGGAAGGATAAAATGTTTGAATAAGATTCCATCCACATTTTTATATTTATTAATTTTATTAAAAATGGGAATTTTTTATCTTTATCTATTTTAACATTATATATAATTACGAGTTAACTGATTTAATTATAAAAGCTTCTTCGTTTAAAATAAAAATAAAAAATCATATGATATGCTTCAAATTTATTATAAATATAATCTTAATGACTTATATCTAATATTTTATTTTAATTTATTAAATATATTAATTTTAATAAAATTTATAATATCATGACGCGTTGACATTCTAATATCATGACTAGTTTCCCTTATCTTTTTGAAAAATTAATTTACATTTTAATTTTCTAAATAAAAATTACAATCTTAAAAGTGGAAAACGATAATATTTAATTACCTATTTATTTAGTGTTTCAACTTTGAAGGTACAAGCCGCGCAATATGCTTTGGAACGCATGAACGCATGTGAGTTATATTTTGCCTTCATATTCAAGGGCATGCGTAAGTAGTGCCGTGGTTTTATGTAATTCAAAGACTTCGATTCAATGTTTGGATGTAAAAATGTTACCATCACTTCTTTTTATTTCAAAGTTGTTGGTCCACAATAATAATTACGGAATGATTAAACCTCATGGTTCTTTTGGTTAAATGGTAGATTTATGTGTTATATTCTTTAAAAACAATTATCTTATGAGTTTGGGGCCTTTTTATGTGGCACCTTTGAGAGCTATTTAAAATTGTTTATAAAATATGTATTATTTTCTCTCTAATTTAATTCAGTTAGTACAATGTTATTCATATAATTAAGTTAGTATAATGCTATTTATATATAGCAATATATTTCTCATTGATATATATATTTGTGATAATATATTTATATTTATGGTTAATCTTATCAAATTAATAATATAATTTATTGAGTTATTTTCAATTTATTTTATTAAATTTAAAGTAAAATATGGTTTTGGATATGTAGAGCGATAAATATCATTTATTAATCAAAAGTGATAAAGTTATTATATTGTAATTACAATTATAAGATAAGATTGTAACAAGGATAATCTATAAACCATTAAACATGCAAAAATATAAATTCATCATTATTATATATGATTATGGATATCAACTACTCTAGGGAAATCAAAGTTTATATACCCTATTTTTTTTCAAATGCAACTAAAAAGTACATTCATATTATGATGTCTTTAAAAAATTTATACCAAGTGGCCCACAATCATAATTATTAAGAATGGAAGTATTGCAAAATAATGAAAAGATCAACTATGTTCTTTTCATGCTACATAAATATCTAAATGTTATAAAATCAAAAAAGACAAAAAAATAACTAAATGAAGATATGAATTGGAATAAATCTTTCTGGTTTACTTTAATTGTGAGCAATCATAGCAATTACATTGTTTATAAGGAACTCGCATGCTACCACAAAATTTACATACTCTAGTCATTTGCCAAGCTATTGAATTATATTTTTGAACATGCCAAATTACAAATCTTAATGTCTAACACTAATTCAACTCATGAATTCAATATCGAAATATAATGATACGTAACTTTTAAATCTTTATCTTCAAATAATCCTATTTCAATTTATAAAAGAAGATTCATGTTATTCTTTATCTGATCATGTAACTAAATAGAGTATAGATAATCCTATTACCAAAAAAAAAGTCTTTCGATTCAAGTATAATTATGTTTGAAGCTATGACTGGGAAGGAAGGTTTCTAGTTCACTTAAATTGCAAGAGATCATAGCAATTACATAATCTATAAGGAACTCCCATGCTACCACAAAAATTACATACTCTAGTCATTTGACAACTTGCTGAATAATATTTTTGAACATGCCAAATTTACAAATCCTAATGTCTTACACTAATTTAACCCTTGACTTCAATAATGAAACACAATGATATGTAACTTCTAGATTTTGTATTTTGAATATCCATCTTTCAATTTATAAAAACTGTGTTTTGTTATTCTTTATCTGAACATGTGACTAAATAGAATATAAATACTCTTATTACAAAAAGAAGTCTCTTAATTTAAATATCATTATGCTTGAGGCTATGAATAAGATGGAAGGTTTCTAGTCTCATTAATTGTAAGTAATCATAGCAATTACATAGTCTTTATGGAATTCCCATGCTAACATAAATATTACATACTCTAGTCATTAAGCAAGCTGCTGAATAACAATTTTGAACATCCTAAATTTACAAATATCAATATTTTACACTATTTCAATCCCTAACTACAATTTTGAAATATAATGATACATAACTTTTAGAATTTATATTTTGAACACTCCTCTTCCAATTTATTAAAATTGAATTGTGTTATACTTTATCTAATCATGTAACTAAATAAAATATATATACACGAACTAACCTAAAACTCTTCATTTTAATATGATTATGCTTAAAGCCATCTTATAGTTTACAAAGTAATATTATCAGCAGCGCGCCCTAACACTAATTTGTAAATAAGGGTGCATTCACAGAGTAATATTGATCTCGCCAGAAATACTCAACAAGAAGGCAAGCTTTCATAAGCACGATTACATGCTTATTTTAGAAATATCACATCTTCAATACCAACTCGCAACCGCGCAATCAGATCTTGTGGAATCACATGATAATCTTTTATTTCTCATGGCTATTAGTAAACTGAAAACAGGAACTACGTCGAATTATAGCCCCAACATATTACAAGAAAATGATGCCAATGCTGATAAAATATTCGTTTTAGAAGATGTTGCAGATCCCTTCTGCTTGTGGAAACCACGATAGGCATTGTTTGGGCTTGAAGTAATATCATTCATTTTCAGACACTGGTCGAGTCATGTTATCTGGATTTGAAAAAACAATGCCAAAGGGACAGACCGTTCCTTAAATGGGTATAACCGTAATTCCTGTCTATAACCAGAATTATGAAATACCATATAAAAGAAATATAAATATCGATTGATCGAAAATCAAGGCTTGTCACCGCATATTGTGTTTCATTACTAAAATATTATGGAATTCATCGATATATCCATTATTCACAACATAAAACATCAAAATAAAAATAAAAATAAAAAAATAAATAGATTGTTTTTAAAAAAAAATGTTCGATTGTTACGTAAATATATATGGTTTAAAGCTATAAAACATAAAATAGAAATATTGGTTAAACATGGCAATACAAAAATAAAATTAAAATATTAAATTAGAAGGTAAGTTGAATAGTTAAATATAAGCAATAATACCGATAGAGGTGGGTTATAATAATCTGTTGGGGGACTGGACAACTTAAGAACAATGATCAACCAAAGGAAGATCAAGTACCTATATTGAATTGACTCTAAAAGATATAAAAATCTAGGTCCCTTACCTGGTGCTGGGAACAAATAATATTCCACTCACTCACTAGTCTACATAAAAAAAAATAGTTTATTGAGTTGGACCAAAAAAGATATTTCCATGTGGTAGCGAACTCTATCCACTCCCGTTGAGAAGGAGAGGAGAAATGACATGTATAAATAAATAAAACATTTATATGAGATAAAATTATGATATAAATTTCAACAATAATAATTAAATCAATTTGATGTTTAAAAATAGTAATTAGTATTAATTTAAATAATTTAAGAAATTATATAATTGAAAGAAGAGAGAATATAGATAGGAAAAACAGAATTGCTTATTGTTACTAAGATTGGAATAAATCTATAGAGTTTGTATGAATTGTAACCTGTAATCTAAACCATAATCTGTTGGTGGTTATATTTGATAGAACATTGAATCTATACCTATCAAAATTAACAAGTTCCGATATATGTACTTATATATGTGTACTTTGATTCTTTTTAAGTTTTCTTATTTTTTTTGTTGGTGAGATTGAAGATGATAAATAGAGTTTTACAATTACACTATGTTGGGGATCAGATTTGTCAGGATGTCAAATTTTTATCACTAAGATCCAATAGGTCTCTATATGTGCATTGATATGGGCACTTAGAAAGTACGTTGATTTAAAATGCATACAATTTTTTCTTTTCAATTTTTGTATTTCTCCTCATTGGTGTGTCTGCATATGTAAATAGAGTTTTAAAAATAGGTTGTTGAATTGATGGCTGAAACATTATGTTTTTATTATCTTTTATCTTTCACCTCATTTAGAACAAAACTTGCAAGAGAATTGGAGAGAGTGTAAGGTTAGTTTTCTCAGCTATATATGTATATGTATATGTATATGTATATTGTATATTTTATATTGTATATATGAAATTAGAGTCAATGTAATTCTATTGCATTTATGTTGAATTGATAGAATGGATGTTTTATCTTCTTTCCGTAGTAAATTAATTACACTTACATGTCTTTGACCTAATCATTCTTTTGGTAAGAACTACAACAAAAAAATTATTGTAGGTCTTTAAGACCATAAATATATAAATTTATAGTGTGCCCAAAGCTTCTTGATACTTCTTTATTACAATAATTTTAATAAGATTTGTATATAGCACCATATGAAGTTTCAATTAGCAGCCTATTAGTACTCAATATAACCAAGAAAATAAAAAGTAAACAACAATCATGGGTTCAAACAATGTTAAAGAATAAAAGAGATAAGAAGGGCATGTTAAAATATAAGAGAATGATTTGATGGGCTATTGAAATTATATGACATAAAATCAAATTGTCGTCAAATCTAATCTAATAGAAGAAATGACATATAATAATGTGAGGGAATACACATGACCACATTGAAAAAAAGATAAGAATACAAAATCATATTAAAAGAACCAATAAGACACTAATCTAAACCAATATCCCATATACAAAAATTGACACTAAAAGCCTTTTACTAAACCTAAGTGTATACATATTTATCCTAATTTGGTGTGCATGTCTGAAAAGAATGCATGCATGCATCACAATAAATTAATAATTTAATCATGTACCTACACTTATTTAGGGAAGGAAGGATGAAATGTTTGAATAAGACTCCACCCACATTTTTATATTTATTAATCTTGTTAGGAATGAGATTTTTTTAGTTTTTATCTACATTAGAATTAAATGTGTTTATGAGTTAACTGATTTAGTTATAGAGGCTTCTTCATTTAAAGTGAAAATAAAAGATCATATGATATGCTTGAAGTTTATGAGTGAGTACACACACACACATATATAATGTTTTCTTTTATTTTATTAAAATGCATTAATTTTAATAAGATTTGTAATGTCACTATGTGTTGATATTCTAATATCATGATTAATTGATCTTATCTTTTGAAAAAATAAATTACATTTTAATTTTTTACATACAAATTAAAATCATCAAAAATTTAATATATTTTTTAATTTACTAAAATACATCAACTTCAATAAGATTTGTAGTCTTAATGTATTAACATTTTAATATCATAATTAATTACCCTTATCATTTGAAAAAATAAATTACATTTTAGTTTCTTATATACAAATTAAAATAAAATAAAATATAATATCTTCTTTTAATTTACTTAAATAAATTAACTCTATTAAAATTTATAGTATCTTAACATATTGACATTCTAGTAAATTAAATTACAAATTACAATCATAAAAAGTGGAAAACGATAATATATATTTACCTAACTTAGTATTTCAACTTCGCAGGTACAAGTCACGCAATATGCTTTGGAACACATGAACGGATGCGATTTATGGTTTTCCTTAAAATTCAATGGCATGCGTATGTAGAGCCATGGTTTTATGGGCATCAGTTCTTTTTCTTTTAAATCTGTTGGCCCACAATAATAATTATGCAATGATTAAACCTCGTTGTTGCTTTGGTTAAACGGCAATTATATATATTAAATTCTTTTTTTTATAAAAATCTTATCATTTTGGGAGCTTTTTGTGTGGAATCTTTCAGAGCTATTTTAAAATTATTTACAAAATATGTTTTGTCTTCTTTCTTTCTAATTTAATTCATTTAGTACAATGTTATTCATATATACAAATATATTTCACAGTGATATATATTTATAATAATATACTTAGATTTATGATTAATCTTATTAAATAAATAATTGAGTTATTTTCAATTCATTTTATTAAGCTTATATTAAATTATGGTTTTGGACATGTAGAGTGATATACCCATCGACAAAAATATCATTTTTTAAATCAAAAGTGATAAAGCCATTAAGTTGTACTTTCAGCTATAAGATAAGATTGTAATAAAAATCATTTATGGACCATTAAGCATGCCAAAAATTAATTCATCTATATGATACTGGATTTGAACTACTCCAGAAAACTCAAAAGTTATATAATCTAGTTTTTTTGAAATACAACTAAAAAATTATGTTGATATTATGGCGTCTTAATAAAAATTTATATCAAGTGACCTAAAAATTAAGAATGGATGTAGTTACAAAATAATGAAAAGATCAATTATGATCTTCTCAATCTGCATAAATATCTAAATGCTATAAAATTAAAAAAGACAAAAATAATTAAATGAAGATATGAAATGGAAGGAAATTTTCTATTTTACATTAATTGCAAGAGATCATAAAAATTGCATAGTTTTTAAATAACTTCAACGATAACAGAAAATTTATATGCTTTAGTCATTTAAATAATTGTTGAATTATTTTTTTGAACATGTTAAATTTACAAATCCCAATGTCTAACACTACTTGAACACTGACTTCAATATTTAAATATAATGATACGTAACTTCTAGATTTTTTATTTGGAACGACCCTCTTCCAAATTATAAAAATTGAGTTATTTTATTTTTATCTGATCATGTAACTAAACATAATATAAATACTCCTATTACAAAAAAAAAAGGTGTCTCAATTCAAGTATAATTATGTTTGAGGCTGTCAATTGGAAGGAAGGTTTCTAGTTTACATAAATTGTAAGTGATCATAGAAAATACACAGTCTATAAGGAACACTCAAACTACCACGAAAATTACATACACTAGTCATTTGGCAACACGTTGAATAGTATTTTTGAACATGCCAAATTTACAAATCCTAATGTCTTATACTATTTCAACCTTTGACATCAATCTCGAAATATAATGATACGTAACTTCTAGATTTTGTATTTTGAATATCCCTCTTCCAATTTATATAAATCAAGTTTTTTTTATTCTTTATCGGATCATGTGAATAAACAAAATATAAATTACTACTATTACCAAAAAAAAAAAAAGTCTTCATTTAATTATTGTTATGTTTGTGGATATGAATAGAATGGAAGGTTTCTAGTTTACATTAATTGCAAGTGATTATACAAATTACATAGTCTATAAGGAACTCTCACACTACCATAAAAATTATATAATGAACTCCCACAATACCATAAAAATTACATACTACTGAATAATAAATTTGAATATCTTAAAATTACAAATCCCAATGTTTGACATTATTTCAACCCTTAACTTCAATCTTTAAATATAATGATACGTAATTTTTAGATTTTGCATTTTGAACATCCCTCTTCTAAATTTAAAAAAGTCAAATTATTTAAATATCAATATGCTTAAATCCATCTTATCATATAGCTAAAAATTTATAATACATATTTATTTTCACAAATATATTTATAATTTACTATGTGAAAAGTTGTACTCGATTCACTGAACTATCATAAGCTAAGTATAAACCATATTTAATTGTTATTTTAACATATAATAATATTATTCAAAGGGAATTCCTTCAATATAAAAAAATATTTAATAAACGTGTTAAGGTTTAATTAATTTAATCTTTCTCTCCTCATATCTTATTAAAAATGGAACACACTAATCAACCAAAAAAATATTTCATTTTATCATATTTAAAAGATTGATATATTTTTAATAATGACAACAATTTCTTTCATTATTAAAATACTACCTTATTTTAACTAAATGAATATTGTATTATAAATTCAAACTAAACATAAACATAATCCTAATTCTTTTAAATAACTATATTTGAAGTAACTAAAATGAATATAGATTGCTTTAATAATTCTAAAATCATTTAAATCATATTTATCAAACTTATAAATATAAAACTTAAATTATTATTATTTAAGAATGTAAAATTATATGTAAAACCATTTAATTTTCTCCCTAGATTAATATTTTACCACCAAATATTTTATTTGAAAAAAACAAGGTAAAGTAACTATTTAGAGTTTTAAGACATTTTCATCTATTTAATGACGCTTGATTGTTTGGTGTACATGTGGTCCCTTGATTGCACCATATGAAGATATTATTTAGTCATGATCTCCACATGCCCCCAAACTCTAACGATGAGTGGACCTATCCATAAAATAATATTGACGAATATTCTGAGTTACACTCTCTCTTGATTGCTTAATATACTAAGTAATTATCCGAACTACTCTCTCTTGACTGCTTGATTATCCCATGATGCTTTAAGTCTTTTATTTTGTGCGATTGCTTCTTTTTCTCTCTTTATATTTGTTTCTTTTTCTAACAATATAATGGGTTGTGTTCACTTGGCAAAGTCTCCCTCATTTTTATGTAATCATCCCACTTTCATTTTAATTAATTACTAACCACTTTTACTTGTTAGTGACTTTTATTGTGGTCTCTCTCTTTTAACATTCTCGTACTATAAACTCATTGTACATAAAATTATTTCCATCACCCATTTCAATATTGAAATTCATTGTCGATGTTCATTATTGGGCTTTTACTCTTTTATGTTTTATATTTTCAGGCCAGGCTGAATGACCTGGAGAAACAACTATCGCATCTTCAATCACAACTCGCAACGGCGCAATCAGATCTTGTGGAAACACATGATAATCTTTTATTTCTCATTGCTGTTAATAAAGTGGAAACAGGAACTACATCGACTTATAGCCCCGACATATTACAAGGAAATGATGCCAATGGTGATAATATTTTCGTTTTAGAAGATGTTGCAGATCCCTTCTGCTTGTGGAAACCACTATAGGCATTGTTTGGGCTTGAAGTAATATCATTCATTTTCAGTGTGGTCGAGTCATGTTATTTGAATTTGAAAAAACAATGCCAAAAGGGGCAGACAGTTCCTTATATGGATATAACCGTAAAAGTTTACAATTCCTGTCCATAACCAGAATTAAGACATACCATATAAAAGCAATATAAATATAGATTGAGCGAAAATCAAGGCTTCTCACCATATATTGTGTTTAATTACTAAAATATATTCGAATTCATAGATATATCTATTATTCACAACACAAAACATCAAAAAAAATAAATGAAAAATTAGAAAGATTGTTTTTTTTTAAAATGTGTTTGATTGTTATGTAAAAATATATGGTAAATCTGAGGTTTCTCGGTGGAAACAGCTGTGGGGTAAGTTTTCTTGGTCTAAATGCAATTTTTTATGTTGTTGGTTGTGCAGAAATGGTGCCTTACTTGGGAGAATTTGAGAAAGCAAGGATTTTATCGTCCTTCTATGTGTTTTTTATGTAATAACAGTGAGGAATGTGCTTCCCACATTTTTTTCATGTGACCTTTCTCAAGTGAACTCTGGCACAACTAGTGGGGTAATTGAAATATGCACTGAGTCAATGCGTCCTCCTTGGTTGAGGTCTAGTGCATGCTTGGGAGTCCCCCAACTAAGACTTTTTTCTGCAATTTGCTTGGAAGGTAGGCCCAACTTTTATTCTCTGGCAAATATGGTCGGAAAGAAACAGACAGATTTTTCAGGATAAGAAAATGTTGAGTTATCAATTATGGATGAGAATCCTTAATGTACTGTAGGAGACATTTCTGCAAAATGTGATTTATCTGCATCAGTAGATTCAAGTGATATGGTGATCTTCCAGAGGATGGGGTTGGCAGTTTGCGGCAAGAGGGCTGCTTTTCCCAGGTATGTTCGCAGGCCAAGAGCAAGATCCGACGGGATGGAAGTTGGACGCTTCCTTCTCATGATGTATTGAAGATAAATACCGACGATTCTTCTAGAGGTAACCTTGGGCATGCTAGAATAGGTGGAGATGGTGGGAGATAATCCGGGCGCTGTTCAATTTTTCTTTTCCTTGTATAAAAGCCAACATACTAATAATTTTATGGAGGGTTTTTCTATCCTTTATGTTTTGGAGAAAATTTATGCTTTTGGGTGGAAAAAGATTATTTGTGAATTTGATTTAAAGGAAGTGATCGATATGCCGAATAAGCAGCAGGTGGATGGAGTAAATTGATAATTGGTTGTGGTTGTTAATCAAATTGGGAGACTTTGCAATTATTTAGACGCTCTTACGTTTTGTCATATCCATAGGGAGTGGAAAATAGTAGTTGATTGTTTGGATAAGTGGGCTTCTGAGCAGATGAGGGTGTGGAATGTTGAACACTGGGGACTCTTGTCCACAAAGTAATCTAGAATTTGAAGAAAATTAATTTCAAAAGATATGAAAAATTATTTAGAAGTTCCAACAAAAACCGAACTAAATAGTTTTTTCTTATTGTTTCAATAATTAACTATAAATAATTTGTATCATTCTTTAGTAATTAATAATATTTTTACCTTTTTTTAATATATAAAAATAATATTATATTAATAAAATATAAATTAATTTAATAATTATATAAATAAATATTGCCTAATTTCACCCAAATTCAAGTCTCATTAATCATTTAAAACCACTCGGGATCATTTATAAGAATTGGCAATCTTAAAAAGATTGTAAAATATTACAGATTATGAACCCTTTATAAGCAAATCGGATCATGAACCCTCTTATAAGTGAGAAAACGTTTAAAATTTTGTAATGCTGGAGGGAAATTCAAAACGTCACTGAAAACGCTTTAAAGCTTGACACGACGTATGGAACTGAAAATTGAAAATGCCAAATTTCAAAAACAAGAAATAATTTGCATCCCACACGGATTGACTATTCCGCCCATTCACCCGTCATCATGATGAACTACCTGGCGCGCGTTGAAAACGTAATATTAGCAAACGACCTAACACTAATTTATAAAAAAGGGAGTATTCACAGAGTAATATTGATCTCGTCCGAAATTTTCGACTGCGAAAAAAGTTTTTCAGAAGTACGAAAATTTTAACCAACGTGACAAATTTATGTTGTTTTGGTGTTTCAGGATGTTCCAGATGAGAAGAGAAGAGATGCTGTGAGCAGCATCGTGTATGAAGCAAGTGCTAGG
Source organism: Torreya grandis (assembly GCA_037957365.1). Lineage (NCBI taxonomy): Eukaryota > Viridiplantae > Streptophyta > Pinopsida > Cupressales > Taxaceae > Torreya > Torreya grandis. The sequence continues at coordinate 181,009 of JARHVA010004102.1, forward strand.
CTGAATGACCCTGTTTACGGTTGCACAGGTGTAGTGTGTAAACTGGAGGAAGAAATATCACATCTTCAATCACAACTCGCAATCATATCTTGTGAAAACACATGATAATCTTTTATTTCTCATGGCTGTTAGTAAAGTGAAAACAGGAACTAAATCGAATTTGAGCCCCAACATATTACAAGGAAATGATGCCAATGAGGATAAAATATTCGTTTTAGAAGATGTTGCAGATCCCTTCTGCTTGTGGAAGCCGCTATAGGCATTCTTTGTGCTCGAAGCAATATCATTCATTTTGAGACTGTTGTCAAGTCATGTTATCTGGAATTGAAAGGGCAATGCCAAAAGGGGCAGACAGTTCCTTATATGGATTTATATGGATATTACCATAAATGTTTACAACTCATGACTATAACGAGAATTAAGAAATACCATATAAAAGCAATATAAACATATTGTGTTTCATTATTAAAATATATTGGAATTCATCGATTATTATTCACAACATAAAATATTATATATATATGTTCGATTGTTATGTAAATATATATGATTTAAATCTATAAACTATAAAACAGAAATATTGGTTAAACACTGTAATACAAAATTATAATTAAAGTCTCAAATCACAAGATAAGTTTAATAGCTAAACATAGGCAACAATACTAAGGGAGGTGGGATATAATAATCTGTTGGGGGACTGGACAACTTAAGACCAATGCTCAACCAATGGAAGTTCAAGTACCCATCTTGAGTTGTCTTTAAAAGAGAAAAAAATGTAGTTCCCCTCTCTGGTGGTGGGAACACATAGTATTCCACTCACTCTCCACTTTGCACAAGAAACTAGTACAGTGAGATGGACTGGCAAAGGTCTTTCCATCTGATGGTGAACTCTATCCACTGTCATTGAGGGGAGGAGAAATGACTATGAAAATAAATCCACCAATCTCAAGGTTCAGGTGCAATAGTTTCATGCAAGGATTTGTTTGGATGAACACAAATCATCACGTACAAAGAGCATTCACCCAACGGTTGAGGATTATTAAAAGAATCATGAACTGGATCTATAAAAATGCTGAGAAAATAACAAGCACTTTATTATGAATATGAAATGGATAGAAAGATTTTTAATTAAAAAAATAGATTAATAGTTTCAAGAATTTGATAGTTAAAATATAATAAAACCAAAAAAAAAAAAGAGAAATACAATGCCTAAGAGGCCACTAAGCATTCTCCCCAAAAGTGTCCATTCTTCAATTAAATGTTTCTACATGATAAGATTGAAAGAAGTTATCAATCCACTACAATACTCTTTGGGTTCTTGGGCATGTCCAAAAATATGCCTAAAGGTTTCCAGTCAAGATCAAGCTCGACATGCGGGGTTAGGAAACCCAATGTGCTTGAGCCTCTCTGTAATAGAATAAGCTTGATAAACCAAACATAAGAGAAAGTAAGATAATTTTGGATTGAGAATGGCATTCTAAATCCTATTAAGTCTAGCAATTCACCTTTTTGGTGAGTAATTTATACTCTTTTAGCTTCTTCAACTGACAAAAAATTGAATTAAAAAAAGTCTCATAATCTGATAGAGGGGTCTAGGAGAATAATCTTTTAATGTAGTTTATAAATAACACCAACAATTTTTCCTTTAGGCAAGTGGGGGTTAAAAATTCATCTTAGAAACTATGGCATTTGGCATCAACTCCAAAGTTTGATCACTATAAAACAAATATTAATTCTACCATTTATACTTAATTTTAAAAGCATGTTAAGGAATACAATCATGAGCTGAAATGAAACCTTGGACTTTGAAAATTACTTGTTTGAATATATGAAGATATTTTATGGCCAATATATTAAATATAGGGATGTTGATGTTTTTTATGATAGGGGACCACCAAAGATTGTAGTCATATAAAGAGAGAATAATTAAAAATGCATCCTCATCCCTTTTAAGATAATGCTTCTCCACTTGAAAATAGTTTGAAATACTTTTAACTATCATTAACCCTTCTATATAGACAATGGTAAAACCAAACAAAATAAACTAAAATCTAGTGTTTTCGAGTTATCACAATAAGGATCACTCATATAAAGTTAGTGCCTTAGGAGAATGTTTCAAGTATCATTACCCTGCACAATCCATTTAACACACATCCTTATAATTTATCAATAAATATCAATATTTATGAACTTTTTTTTTTTAATGCATAATTTAAAAAATGTCCAAAGCCATTATGTGGAGACCATGAGTCTACATAGCACTGACAAAAATAAAATATCAAATCACCTTCATTAATTTTTTATATGAAACTTTTAAAAGATCTCATAAAGAGAAATAATAAACATGAATGATTTTAATAATTTAAAAGTATAAACAAAGAAATGATTTTTATTCTAGTAAGTATTTTTTTTTTTTCAATCTTTCAATTACATATTACTGAAGTAGTCAAAATCAAAGAAAATGTAAATAAATTTCAACTTTTCATTTTTTTATCCACATCCATTGATAATTTTAGAGCCACTGTAACAATGGATTGCTTTGTCTATAACATAGAATTTTTTTCCCATTCTAGGATTTATAGAAAAGTTTCATAGAAAATATAAAGGTATAAAAGTGCATCATGGAAGGAGGCTTCTTTTCGTTCATATGCAAGTAAGGAATCCCATTAATAACTTATGTAGGCTAATAAATAAGTAAAATTATCCTAATAAGCCTCAAATCAACTTTATGTTCAATAATAAATGCAAACACTTCAACCAGTAGGAGATAAAATCTTGGGGAAAGAGGATAGCCTTGATTGATAGACATAAAATCCTAGATTTAATAGAATTATGATCATTGATTCTGACACGGAAGATTTTCAGAATAAAGAGTTTGAATTTTTTAAAGAAAGAAGTTATCAAGGCCAAAGTTTTAAGTATAATGATGGTGAAGGTCCATTTAATTGTGTAATATACTTTTAAAACTTTATGTTGTAGACATTGGCTTTTTATGAGAAAAATTGGTCCATTCCATTCATTTCAAAACATAAATATTTTTATTCATATAAAGAAACATATAGAGTGTAATATATCAAGTTTTATTAATTCCATGATGATTAGATTACATGCGAACGTATTATGTATATTACATGCAGAATCCAAAAAGATAAATATGTTTGATTAGTAAAGAATCATTATGATTCCTCTTAAAAATAGAGTTTGAAAATGCCATCAGGTCTTTTTTGTAAAAATAGAAAACATTGGAACTCGTCTTCCTATAAAAATGAGTTTGAATCATTGATTTTTCGCTTCAGGAGCAGCCTCGCCAAATGGGATCCATAAAATGTCGCCCCCCTCGGGCCTCTCTATGACAATAATGAGGGGGAGCATTGTCCTCTGACATCCTTTGTAAAAGTGGGCTATAAAATACATCATAAAAAGGTCCAAAATATAACTTTATTGTCACATATGTAATAATACTTTCAACAACCCCATTTTTATTTGGTTTGATGATTTCAAAAAAAAAAAGAAAAATACATAATACCAAAGATTTAGTTAAAATTTAATAAAAATATTCAATAACATAATAAGCCTCTGATTACTATCTTTAAGAATAAACTTTAAATTCCTTTTATCGATGATGGATAATAAAGATTCTTTTTGTAAGGCTTCTTTATAAAAATAAATGAAATTAAGATAATTTTTTTTTCAATAAAATGCCATCATCTTAGTTTAAAACATTTTTAACATAGTGATGGTAAAACATTCTTAACATAGTGATGGGGAAATGTGGTGTTATTATCTCATCATTCCACCACACAAAAGAAATAAAAGTATATGGAATGTGTGGTTTTAATTTTTTTTCAATAAAATGCCATCATCTTGGTTTAAAACATTCTTAACATAGTGATGAGGAAATGTGGTCTTATTATCTCATCATTCCACCACACAAACGAAATAAAAGTATATGGAATGTGTGGTTTCCAATTTCCGCACTGTTCGGATGAATCCAATAGTGCCCAAATGGCTTAGAAGTGAAGTATTCATAGAAAAATAGATTTTTGAGGGACTTTATGACGTCCACAACCGCATTCAAGTCTACCATTGATAATATTATGGTTGGAAATGATTATTCAAAGTGAACCATGATATGTTTTCGATTGGAAATGTAAAAGGAGAAAAAATCTTACGGACAAAGCAGAACACGATATAGCTATTATAAAACACAAATGGTACCGTGTCAGATTTTGGAAGAACTAAACCATGGTTGCGAAATTAATAACACCATAAAAATAAAGGTTCCACCATGCTCCAATGGTATTTACGTAATACTACAATTTATGATGCAATACACACCACCATATAGGTTGTGGTCGATATTATTTTTTGGACTTTAAATCATATTAAAGTCGTTATAAATTATGAACGTATAAAAGTTTATATTATTAGCAATTCATTGCCACAATGTTATTCATTTAGACTATTATTAGAGGTATACAAATTTATAACTTTTTAAGAATTTCGATCAATATAAACAATAACAATAATTAAATGGAAAATAAAAATATAGATATATCGATGTCCACATCATATAATGTGTAAAAAATTTAGGGTCAAATTTTATAGATCTCAAAGAAGTTTATAAAATAAATCTTGGCCTCTTGAAAACATTTAAAATTTAAAACTCTGATGTGTTGGCAAGGTAAATCTACAAATTATTTGATGAAGGATTTTATGAGACCTTGAACTTTCTCAAAGTGTAGATTCATTGATAATAAACTTCCATATTAAGTTAACCCTTCATGTCTTATAAATCCTCCTCTAAATCAGCCATGAAAAATTTATTAATAAATAATGGTTGTTTGTGTTCTAATAGAAAGTCCTCTAGTGAGACGTTATGGTATTTAGGCCCCTTCTCTTCCAATGGAGAGTTATCACAATCTTCAATTAGATTTCATGATATCCATGTGGTAAAATCACTAGATAACAAGGTGCCAACATTATAAGAACCAATCTACAATTAATTATCTTGTGAAACAAGACTCTAAGTTAGTGAGTGAATTGGGAAACCGAAAAACAAAAAATAAGAAAAAAATACCATTATCCACTTTTTCATACCGTTTTGAGGTTTTTAATTGATAAAAATAATATTTGAATTAATGTTTATTTTATCTACATTGATTTTGTTATTTGAAATAGTCATCCGCCTATCATTCTTCTAAACACCTATTAATTTTAAATCACCACTTAATAAAAAATTATTATTAAATCATTAAGTAATAATATTAAATCCTGTCTTCAAAAATTTGAAACCAAAAAATGTGTTTAATACATTCATTTAAGTTACTTTCTAATAAAAATATTCAATTCATATTTTATTATGAATGGAATATTTCAATTCTTTCATCAAATCAAGCACAAAACAAATGCACTTGCTAAGATGTGAAAAATTTTATTGGCCAACTCATGGCAAGGCACATGCCTATGGTCTAACAATATAAAAAAAACATGAACATCTATGTAGGTATACCTATATAATCAATGAAAGGAATGTGTGCTTGGAAACCTTAAAACTATAGGACCAAAGGAACACATCCATAATGTGTTCAAAAGGAACTAATCGGTGGATTTAGAAATAATAAATTTCATATGTGATGGTTATCTTTATTTAAGAACTTATATCATGAATCTTCATTTCTATCTTTCTTTTTTTTTGGAAACTGGTGTGAACAATTTGTCTTTTTTTTAAAATGCTTATGTTAAGTATATGTTTACTATATTTTGGGTAGTAAGATATATTGTTCTTTTATCATAAATATCTTACATTTCAGTGTATAATAGATGTACTAGTTATTTGATAATTTAATATTTAAGTGATATATTTCTTATTTTTAAATTTTATATTATAACCAAAAAAATAATATTGTTCTATTTTATTTTATAAATAATAATATTTAAAAATAATAATGAATAAGATATTTTTTAGCACTTTTTTATGTTTTTAGATTTATTTTTTATATTATTCGTAAAACTTTGTGACATTTAATTTAAAATGTTAGATAATGTATATTATCTCATTTTTTTTCTTTTATTTTCTTTGTATAGTTATAATTTTAGTAAAAATTATGTATTATTTTAAATTTTATTCTAAATTTAATTGTTTTTTTATATGAGTAATTTGACTTATTACAATATTTTAAAAATTCATTTTATTTTAATTTATGTTTCCTCGAATTTGGCATCTATCATAGAAGGCTATAATGGTTTTCAAATTTTCAAAACTATTAGGATGTTGTCAAAGGGGTTATTTTAATTGGATTGTGTATTTGGAATCTATTCTATTTTTTTACATTATTATTTGACATCTTTTAATAATATGGATGAATAAATCATTTTTTTCAAAATATTTTATGACATATAGCTTCTTAGAATCTTTTATTTATATTTCACCCCTTTCATCTTTCGCACTATTTTGGAGACACTTCTTCCAATCTATTAGCATTTACATTGTACATCCTTTGTACACTTGTTAATATTATACATTAAAAAAAAAGAACATTTCATTATAATATATAAAGGGATGAATTATTCAAGAAAAGTTCACTAGAAAAAAAGCCATGTTAAAAAACATCACTATGCCATAATTTTCGTAGTGGACATTGTACATTTTATTTTAATACTTTTGGATTTGATTGCCTTTTATTTTTATTGAAAAATGATTAGTGATAAATTATAAATATGTTGGTGGGTTTATGTATATGTTTAGATTAATTTAAATCTATTTTTGACGTTGTAGATCTAGCCCAAACACATTAGGAGGCTTGGATCTATGCCTATCATACAAAATATATAAGAAGGTACAACTCACCAATAAGATAAAAAGGACAAAAAATAGAGAGGAAACAATAGAAGAAAGAGGAACAACAAATTTTGATTGGTTTGTGAGCTAGCAAGTTTTAGTTGGATCAAAATTTAGCCTAGACTAATGGAGCGAGAAGCCCAAGTCTTAGAGAGAACCATCGGGGTCCCTAGGGGAATCGAACCCAACAAAGATAAAAGAAACTCCCAATCTAGTATTTATCTAGATCTAAAAATATCCAAATAGATTCCTTTCATCTAGTCCAGGCTCTAGAAAACTTCAATGAATAATTTTAGTAGGGCATGTGAACCATCCTTCTTGGCTCCATGAATTTTCTTCCATAGAGCTGCAACATATATCTCATTCCATACTCCAAGAAGCATTCTAAGAGCCTTCGAATGAGTTCCAATTTCATGCATAACTTTTGGGAGGGACCAACCCTCAACCATACTTTCAAAAGGCTCCATAAGTCTTAGCTTATTGTTCATGAGGACATAGATCTCATCAACCAATCCCTTACCTACTCTTGCCTCAAATTAGGTGATAAAAAAATCAAGAAAATCCTATTCTAGAAGAAGATCTATGCTCTAACACAACTTAAGCAATTAACACAATCTATGTGAACCAAATCCCATGTTGAGACTGCCCAAAAAAATTCTAAACACAACCCTGAAGGCCCTCAAGTGTCGAGACCAAGTAATACCATCAAGATGGTAGAGGAAGAGAACACAATCAATTTAATAAACTATCCAGTGGAGGGTCAAAATGAATAGCCATAAAACCCCTAACAAGGGGCCTTGCCAGCGAAGCCACATGCTTAGATACGGTCTAAAACCAAACGTCACATGAGTAAAACTAGATTATGAGGCAAAACTATGTCTAAAAGAAGTGCGTACCTCCTAGACCCCGTATAATCTTTGTAGACATAACATAACACCTTTCCTATTCCAAATACATAGATTTTGATTGACAAGAGAACCCTTCCATGACATCATCATCATCATCATCATCATCATCATCATCATCATCATCATCATCATCATCATCATCATCATCATCATCATCATCATCATCATCATCATCATCATCATCATCATCATCATCATCATCATCATCGCCCTTTTCATCTCCCAAATTTGAAAACTACCTTGTGCTCCAATTCCTACTCTTTCCCTTTTTACCATTATTCATCATCACATAAATTTATATATTTAATAAAATTTTAAAACGTAATATATATATATATATATAATTTTAATTTTTTAAAAAATATCATATATATAGTTTTTTATTTGTTTTCTTGATAATATTAAATATGAAATTTATTTTATATAAAATAAATATCAATATTTTAATTTAATTAAATTTTTTATTTTTAAAAATAAATAATTTTAAAACAATAACTTTTTAGAAGTTAATGTTGTACAAATGACACTATATATATAAAAACAAACTTTCGTTTATTTTATTTATAAAAGTGGAAGATAAGGGTATTTGTTTATTTAGTGTTTTCATTTTACATGTAATTAAAATTTTACAATTACAAGCTACGTTGTTCAATATGCTTTATAACGCATGTGATTTAAGTTGTTTCTTCTGTGATATGCACAAGCAATTACATATATTTTAAGAAAGCAGCTTAAAAAAACAAGCGTGTGATAACGTGGCTTTAGGTCTGCCACAGTTTCATGGAAATAAAACATTCCAAATCAACCTTCACATGCGTAAATGTTTCTACTACTAACTCTCTTTTTCCATTGTTGTTGGTCCACAAGATATTGTGAAATGACTAAATCATTTTTTTTAGTTGAGTTAAATGGTTATTTATTTTTATATAGCATTTTTTCCTTAATTGTATTCATTTCAAAAAGTATATGTTAATTTTTATATTTTAAAATTGTGAATTAGAATTTTATAATGGATAATTTTATTTAGGTTGTTTAAAAGATATTTTTTATCTTGTTGTTTGGATTTAGAACATTTTAAAATTTATAAAGTGATTATAAACATGTTTCAATTAGATATTAGATGGGGATTAAATTTGATGATCGATAATATATGTTTCAAACTTTTTTCATGATAATTATTTATTCAACATCAATATTTAAATGTTAATATGATTTATCTTGATATTTAATGTAAAACACAATTCATAATACAACTTATACTTGCAATTTAAATAACAAGGGATTTGGTTGATATGATTATGCGTTTGTGTATAACGAGGGACTCCAGGATAGTGACACATATCATGATCATAAATGATATATGACCTAAATCCAATGAAACTTAGATATATATGATATTCTATTTTTTTATTTCATGTGACTGTTTATTTTATTGTTTATTTATTTTTTCTTAATATATGATTTAATATGGTTTTTTACCGATCTCCTTTATTTCTATATATACAACCCGATTTCATATTAATTAATTATCATTTACTTTTTCTTGTTAACAATTCTTTTTCAAATATGTTTATTATTCTTATAATAAAAAATAAATATGTCAATATTAATAATAAAATATTATATTAATAAAATGGAAAAATTGATTAAACCTATAAATTTTTCAGCACCATCCAAATTCAATTCTTATTAAACACTTAAAAACCACTCATAATAACTTATATACATTTCTAAAATAATAAATATTATATATTATGAACCCCTTCATAAACATGTCATGAAAAAAATAAAAAAGAGAAATATCAAACAAATTTTACAACATATTATTATGTGAACAAATACTTAAAAAATTGTAACGTTGTGTCAATTTGAAAACCTTTAGAAGTTTGTCACGTTGTGTGTAATTGAAAATGCCAAATTTCAACTATAAGAAATAATTTACACCCCCAGACCCATTCACTATTCCAATCATTCACACAGTCGATATGATATTGTAACTTTTATGCGTTGGCGCAGGTTCATACGTATCTATATGGGGGCCCACTCTATATTGGGTTTGAGCTGGCGATTAGATAGTCGTCCCCAAATGCCCCTATATATCTATGAAAACCCCTATCTCGTTATCTCTGGTATATATTTTTTTGGCACCCCATATATAAATGAAAGAGGGGGAGGGGCACTCGACCCCTGACACAGTAATATTGATCTAGTCTGAAATACTCAACGGCAAGGTAAACTTTCATAAGTGCGATTATTTGTTTGTTTTGGCTGATAGTATTATGTGGTTGCAGCCTTATGCATTATTTGTTGAAGCGTTGAAGATGGAGCGATGTCCGATTGCCTATCCGTGCGCAGCATGTAAAATTCAACGAAGAAAATGTGGAGAAAAATGCTTGCTTGCTCCCTATTTTTCACCACAGGATCCTCACAAGTTCTTAATAGCAAATAATGTATTCGGGAGAAGGAACATTCTGAAAATCCTTAGAGTTAAGGAATCCCATTATAATCTCTAGGAGAATGTGGAATTTAATTAAAGTTGGAGCCAATATGATTTTCCATCATTCAACGACCCTCACACTTTTCTGTTGTTTTGGTGTTTCAGGATCTTCCAGATGACAAGAGAGAAGATGCTGTGAGCAGCGTGGTGTATGAAGCAACCGCCAGGCTGAAAGATCCTGTCTACGGTTGCGCAGGCTTAGTGTGTAAACTGCAGACACAAATATCACATCTTCAATCACTAGTCTCCACGATGGAAGCAGAGCTTCTGAAAACACATGATAATCTTGTGTCTCTCATGGCTGATGATACCGGGAAAACAGGAAGTACATCGAATGTCGAGCCCAACCTATTACAAGAAAATGGTGGCAATGCTGAAGACAAATTCGATTTAGAAGATGTTGCGGATCCCTTCTGCTTGTGGGAGCCAATGCAGGCTTAATTTGGGGTGTAAAAAAGGATGCCAAAAGTGGCAAAGTCTTCCTTATATGGATTTATATGGATATAACCTTAAGTCTAAGAAATACTAGATGAAAGCAATATAAATATAGAGAACTAAAAATAAGGAATGCCATCCACGAACCAGCCCTTCACACCTGTTTATCCATGACATTATTTTCTGATGTGCTCTATCTTATTATTGGTAAACGACAGGGTTTTGGAAGAGACTTTGATGTGCTCTGATGTGTTCTATCTTGTTTGGCTTTCAGTAGAAATATATATTATTTAATTTCTGATAAACATATATTTTTCTGAAGAGAGTTTTATTTGAAGTGTCTTTTCCATTTTCCTTTTTGATAATTTAAAAATAAATAAATATAAGATTTATGTTAAAAACAAAAAGAGAAAATTTTGAGATAATTTTGTTATGGATTGATTGAGAATCAATGTTTCAGAACCACTTTTTCTTTATATGATATAAATAATAAAAATATATGTGAGAAAATTAATGATATCAAAAACCAATTTCATTTATGTATTGAAGATATGTTTAATCTTTTTAAATAAAAAATTGTGCAATGAGATTAACACATTGTTATTATAATAACAAGTAATTATTGAATCTATTTGAAGAAATGTTGGCCATGAATTACTAAGGTGGTTATAGTATTATTTTTCCTACAATATTATAAGCAAAAACAACATTAATGAGTAATATTGTGTTTTGTTGGTGTGTCGAGTCAATCTTTGTATGGAAATATAACATGCATTCTGAGTGATTTATTGTTTCAGCTTTGTGATGATATGCTTTGGATCACATGAATGCATGTTATTTAAGTTTTGCCTTCAAATCCTTTGGCATGTGTAAGTAGTTACACGTGTTTTTAGAATGCAACTAAGAAACAAGAGGGTGATAATTTAAGCTTTGGCATGTTGGGGTTGTATCGAAATAAATTGTTGGAAGATGATTTTTGAATATATAAATGTTCAAATAGTCTTCTGAAAAAAAAAATTATAATAATGTTGGTGCATAAAAATATTTTGAAATGATTAAATCAGATTGTTTTTGTTATGCTTAATGATTAAATCTCATTCTTGATCCAATAGAATTCCTTCAATATACATAAAGGTGCAACATAAGCATTTAAAAAATTCTAATTAAATATAAAGGTTTAACAAATCCTTTCCTAATCTCATTATAATATAAAGGTTAATATAGTATTAACATTATAGAATACTAGCATTTATTTTTACTATTATTATAAAGCTAGTCTAAAATAACTATAAAATAGGGAACATTTTTTATAAGAGGTTACATAAAATATTGATGTAAAAGACTAATATGATGTTAATGATAACATATAGAATAAAGGGCATGGACATTTTCAGCGTTGGATTCGTGTGTGTGTGTGTGTGTGTGTGTGTGTGTGTGAATTATGGGAAAACATAATAAATAAGTTATTGATGAAGGATTTGATAAATACTTTATATTCAGATTTAGAACTTGGTAGCCTTACTTTCTTGGTTGGGACTTGAAATCATGGATTTTTAACACCAACTAGATTCTAGATTAAAACTATTTATAAATATCTTCATATTCATATGTCTGTAATTGCTAAAGATTTGAATACTTTATTGCAGTTGTTTGCATTTTGAGCTAGAATGGTTTGGTGTCTCTAATGCTTTATTTTAGTTTAGTCAAAAACAAGAATTGTACCAGAAACATTTTGTATCTTTTTAAAATACTTTATGACATTACGCATGTTTGTGTGGTTATTGATATTTGGAACAAAAGCATTCTATATTTGGTAAGAGCACTAGATCATTTTTCACTAAATTTTAGTTTCTTCTTGTTCAATAGATATTTGTCTTTAATTCATTGCATTCTCTATGTTTCCATTTAAATATTTTACTCAGATTTGTAAACCAATATTGAATATCATTGACACACATGTCATTGTTTAAGAGGATATTAAACATTTGATTTACTCAAAAAATGAAAATGTCAATGCACAATTTTATAAATTACAAAATTCCTGCTAAAAAAAATTGTAATGTCAATGAAAAAACACATGTTCTTTGTATTCATCTATAATCATTTTATTTTTTCCCTTCTTAGGTAATATGTCTAGATTCAATGTTGTTTATCTTACTTGAAATATGTTAAATGCAATTGCATATGGGTGTATATATTCTTCAAAGAAAACACAAAGAAAAGCATTGGTGTAGACTATTTACTATGTCCACTATAGACCAATAACTGTAAACAACTTATCAAAGGTTGTGTCTTAGAAAATACTACAATCAATACTTAGTTAATCATAAAAAAATACATGCACAACTATTTCTTGGATTTTATTCAATCCTATTCCCTTTAGTGATTTCACCAAACCATATAAAGTTTGTACAAACATCTATATATTTATAACATCTTGAAATTTCATTTGGTGAACTAATTTAGCACTCAATGCAAAATATTCAAATGAGGCAATCCAACAAATGTAACATTAAATGGTAGAGCATACCCACCTTGTACAAAACCCTCTGATGTCTACCATGTCATTAATGCCTAGTCTCAATCCAAGTAAAGTGGACATTAACATTAAAAAATTGGCCAATGAAATTCAAAAAAATATAATTATTTTATCTATACCATTAAACAAATTGTTATTTCACTTTGCAAAAGCCTTATATTATATCATTGTCCATTAATCAATAAAATATGTTCAACCATGACACTCAATAATAATTCAAAGATAAAATTAGATTTTAATGACTTTAACTATGTATCAGTACAACATTCATTCATAACAAAATAAAAAAAATAGCATGGTCTCTTTTATTCTCTATACAGGATTTAGTTCTTGATTATAAGCCATGGATATGTATTAATATTTGACAAATAACATTTTTCAAGATTTTCATTTTATCTGTTCAGTCTGGGGTCAACAACATGCCATCCAAATTGAAGTTTATTTTAAGTATCATATTTCCATCAATAAATTTAATATTGTCTATTCTAAAATCTCATTGTTGTTCTCTTGTACTAGAATGGATCATTATTTTAAATAATGAATTGGTTTAAATGTTCACCAGTCAAAATATCATCATGATTTATGTTGGGTTTTCTTGATTTTTCCCTCTAGATTCAAAAATTATGGATTTGTATCTATCTATTAGAACATAATGATGCATTATAAAGATCTAGATACCTATAGTATTTTGCTATGACTTGCTTCATTTTCTAAACCAACATTAAATAAAAGGGAAGAAGATGGATTGGGATTAAAAGATATCATTGGATTTCATACATTGCATATCTTGTATAGAGAGTTTAGAGATAAGGTCTTCTACTATGAGATTGCTTAATTTGGGCTTTTAGGTTTGAAATACTAGCCTTTATATGACTTTCGTTAGTGGTCAATAGTGTAAACTAGTTGAAAGTTTTACCAACTATTCTATTCACATGCATATGCCTATTTTTTATTTGGTATGAATTAAATAGTAAAAAATTAGTGACATATTTTTTGTAAGCTAGTTAGTCTCTTCAATTTCAATTAAAGTACATAGATCATTTACTAAATTTACTAATATATATGGTCCAACATAACTCCAATATTTTTATAGAAGTAATTATAAATGATCCACTACTATTGATAGTGGATGTTTTTCGGGAGTGGTTTTAAAGGGATCTCTTAGACAATACTCTTGATGGAAAGATTCTTTGAAAATTTGGGAACCTCGACAATATGAAATATCTTTATTTATCCAATACCTTCTCATCTAGGCAATATAATAAAATATAAAGAGGGAAAATATGGTTGAAAAATCTAGTTTACAAATATGTGTTTCATTAAATACATCAACTACATAAATAAAGAAATAAATGTAAAATTTATGCTATCATTTTTCTTTTACAAATTAGTAACAAGAGTAATCTACTTCTTGAATCTCATAATTAGACTTAGTTATATGTTGCATCTAGTGGTTTTTTATGTCTTCTAAATTTGACTTTATTTGACATAATGGATAGTGCTGACATTTTTAGAATAATAATAAAACTATAAACTTAATCAATGCACATTACTCCAATTGATTTCATCTTTTGAAGATGAAAATGTATTACTTTGGATGAATTATAAAAAATGTGTTGTGTAATCCATTTTTTAATACATGTCATGGTAGAAAATGGCCTGCATGCCAAGGAGCTATAGTTTCAGTAGTTAAATTATTGTTTTGAATGAATTTTTAAAAATAAATAAATATACTTAATTAAGGATGAAACACACCCCTTATTATGGTCCTTCAATTCAAATTAGGTCAATGGTAGTTTGCTTCAATATATGTACTAATATAGATGCTTAATATGTAATTTGATTCCAAATGTGTACTTCACTTCTTTTCAAGTTTTGTATTTTTCTTTGTTGGTGAGATGGAAGATGATAAATAGAGTTTTACAATTACACTATGTTGGGGTCAGATTTTCCATGATGTCAAATTGTTCTCAGTGCGATCCAATAGGTCTCTATATGTGCATTGATATGGACACTAAGTACCTTGATTTCAAATGTATACATTTTTACTTTTCAATTTTTGTATTTCCCCTTATTGATGTGTTTGCATATGTAAATAGAGTTTTACAATGAGTTTATTGAACTGATGGCTGAAACATCATATATATATATATATATATATATATATATATATATATATATATATATATATATATATATATATATATATAGTCAATGTAGTTCTCTTTCACTTATGTTGAATTAGGAGAATCGATGATTTATCTTCTTTCCCTAGTAAATCAAGTACATTTACATGTCTTTCACCTAGTCCTTTTTTGGTTAAAAATATAACTAAAAAAATATTTTAAGTGTTTAGGAGCAAATATATATATAAATTTAGAGTGTGTATGAATCCTCTTGATACTTCTTTATTGAAATACTTTTAGGAGGATTTGTATGTAACATCATATCAAGTATTAATTAGCAACCTATTGATATTCAAGATAATCAAGAAAATAAAAAATAAGTAACAATCATGGGTTCAAATATCAATAATCAATAAAAGAGGGAATAAAGGTATGTTAAAATACAATAGAATGATTCGATGAGCTATTGAAACTATATGACATAAAGACAGATTGTCTTCAAATCTAATCTAGTAAAAAAAATGACACATAATAATGAGAGGGAACACACACGACCACACTGAAAATAAGATAAAAGGACAAAATCACATTAAAAACACTAATAAGATACTAATCTAAACCAATATCCCATATACAAAAATTGACACTAAAAACTTTTACTAAACCTAAATATGTACATATTTATCTTAATTTGATGTACATATATAAAAAGAATGCATACATACATCACAATAAATTACTAATTTAAACATGTACCTACACTTATTTAAGTAAAGAAGATTAACTATTTGATTTGAAATCAACCAACCCACATATATATATATATATATATATATATATATATATATATATATATATATATATATATATGTCATGACATTATAAAGCTTGTTAAAATCAATGTATTTAGTAAATTAAAAGAAGATATTAGATATAAATCATATATATATATATATATATAATCATAAATTTGAACCATAATACATGATCTTTTATTTTTATTTTATGTGAAGAAGCCTTTATAATTAAATCAATTAATTGGTAATCATAGTCAATGTTAAAATAGATAAATACAACTTTTATATATATATATATAAAAGTTGTATTTATCTATTTTAACATTGACTATGATTACCAATTAATTGATTTAATTATAAAGGCTTCTTCACATAAAATAAAAATAAAAGATCATGTATTATGCTTCAAATTTATGATTATATATATATATATATATATATATATATATATATATATATAATTTTAATGATTTATATATGATAGCTTCTTTTAATTTACTAAAATACATTGATTTTAACAAGATTTATAATGTCATGACCTATTATATTCTAGTATCTTGACTAGTTGCCCTTATCTTTTGAAAAAGTAAATTGCGTTTTAATTTTCAATCCTGAAGAGTAGAAAACGATAATATTTAATTAGCTATCTATTTAGCGTTTCAACTTGACAAGTACCAGCCGCGCAATATGCTTTGGAACGCATGTGATTTATGTTTTGCCTTCAAATTCAAGGGCATGCGTAAGAAGTGCCGTGGTTTTATGCAAATCAAAGACTTCGACTCGATGTTTGGACGTAAAAATGTTACCATCACTTCTTTTTCTGTCAATGTTGTTGGCCCACAATAATAATTATGGAATTATTAAACCTCATTGTTCCTTTCGTTGAAAGGTAGTTTTATATATATATATTAATTTTTTTTTTAAAAATTAATCTAATCATACTAGGGGCTTTTTATGTGGCACCTTTTTAAGCTATTTTAAAATTATTTATAAAATATGTATCGTCTTCTCTTTAATTTAATTCAGTTAGTATAATGTTATTTATATATATCAATATATTTTACATTGATATATATTTGCGATAATATAGTTATATTCATGTTTAATTTTAATTAATTAATAATGTAAATTATTAATTTATTTTCAATTTATTTTATTAAATTTATTTCAAATGATGGTTTTAGACATGTAGAACGATAAGTTCAGCAATATAAATATTATTTTTTGAATAAAAGTGATAAAACCATTATTTTATACTTATAATTATAAAACAAGATTATAACAAATATCATATATAAATAATTAATCATGCAAAAATGTAAATTTATCATTATTATATATGACTATGGATTTAAACTACTCCAAATGATTCAAAATTTATATAATCTATATTTTTTTAAATGCAATTAAAAAAGTACATTGATATTATGATATCTTAAAAATAAATATACCAAATGACCTGCAAACATAATTATTAAGAATGGAAGTAGTTACAAAATAATGTAAAGGTCAATTATGATCTTTTTAAACCACATAAATATCTCGATATTAAAAAATTAAAACAGACAAAAAATAACTAAATGAAGATATAAATTGCAAAGAAGCTTTCTATTTTATACAAGCAATCATAACAATTATTATAAAAAAATAACTTCTAGATTTTCTATTTAGAATAACCCTATTCCAATTTATAAATATTGAGTTACATTATTCTATATATGGTCATGTGAGTAAACAGAATATATATATTCTTATTAAAAAAAAAATCCTATTCATTTAAGTATCATTATGTTTGATGCTATCAATAGGAAGGAAGGTTTCTAGTTTACTTTAATTGCAAGTGATCATATCAATCACATAGTCTATAAAGAATGCCTACATTACCATAAAAATTACATACTTTAGTCATCAGGCAAGCTGCTGAATGATAATTTTGAACATCCTAAATTTACAAATTCTAATGTTTGACGCTATTTCAAAATTTAATTTCAATATTGAAATATAATGATACTTAACTTCTAGATTTTATATTTTGAACATGCCTCTTCCAATTTATAAAAATTAAGTCATGTTATTCTTTATCAGATCATGCGACTAAATAGAATATAAATATTGCTATTACTCCCCTCCCAAAAAAAATGTTTATTCATTTAAATATCATTATGCTTATGGCCGTATTATTATTTACCTAAAACTTTATCTTGCATATTCATTTTTAGAAATACATATATAATTTATTATGTGATAAGTTGTGCTCTATTTAATGAACTGTCATGCACTGAGTATAAACCATATTTAATTGTTATATAATCCTACTCTTTAAAGTCCATTAAATTTTTTATCAAATAATAATGGTATTCATATGGATTTCTTTCAATATTAAAAAATATTTAATAAAAATGTTAAAAAAATATTCATTAATGTGAAAGTTTAATTAATCCAATCTTTCTTTCTTCAAAATATCTTATTAAAAGTGGAACACACTAATTAATCATAAATAATATTTCATTTTATTAAAAAATTATTTAATAATAAAAACTAATTTTTCATCATTAAAATACATGTTATTTTTATAAAATGAATATTTTATTATAAATTTAAAATAAAAATATACATAATCCTAATTCATTTATGTAACCAAATTTAATATAGTTCAAATTAATAATTCTAAAATTATTTAAATCAGATTTATAAAATTAACAAAATGAACAAATTAAATTATAATTATTTTACAATGTAAAACCATAGGTAAAATTATCTAATTTTCTCCAAAGTTTAATATTCTACCAACAAATATTTTATTTTAAAAAAACAAAGTAACCATCAAGAGTTTAAGACATTTTTATCTATGTAGTCCCTGATTGCACTAGATTAAGATATGCATTAGTCATGATCCCTGCATGCCCCCCAACTCAAACGATGAGTGCATGTCCATAAAGTGATACTGAGGAATATTCTGAGTTACTCTCTCTTGATTGGTTAAGATACTAAAGAATTATCTGAGCTACTCTCTCTTGACTACTTGATGATCCCATGATGCTTTAAGTCTTTTATTTTGTATGATTTTGTTTACGTGACGAAGTCTCCCTCATTTTTATGTAATCATCCCGCTTTCATTTTAATTAATTACTTGTTAATTATTTTTATTGTGGTCTCTCTCTTTTACATTCTCTTACTTTAAACTTATTGCACATAAAATTATTTCTATCACCAATCTCAATATTGAGCTCTAGTCGATGTTAATTATTGGGCTTCTACTCGTTTATGTTTTATATTTTTTAACTTATTATGTATTAATTTATAAAATTAATGTTTCTAATTTTATAGTTTTATATTTTGTATATTAATGTTTAAATTAATGAAAACATTAAATTTTAAAATTAAAATAAATTATAAATGTTAGTTTTAATATTAATATTTTAAAAATTATTATTTTAAAAATAGTCATTATATTTAAAATTAAGGTTTATTAATTTGAATTTTATAATTAAAAGATTAAAAAAATGATTTAAATATAATAATCATAAATTTTAATAATTTATTATTGTTTCTTAATATAAATCCACAAATTATTTGATGAAGGATTCTATGAGATCTTGAACTTTACCAAAGTGTAGATTCATTGAGAATAAACTTCCATATGAAGTTAACTTTTCATGTCTTTTAAATCCTCCTCTAATTAAATCATGAAAAAAATATTAATAAATAATGGTTGTTTGTGTTTTAATAGGAATTCCCTTAGTCATACGTTATGGTATTTAGGCCCCTTCTCTTCCAATGGAGAGTTATCACAATATTTAATTAGAATTCATGATATCCATGTGCTAAAATCACTAGATATCAATGTTCCAACATTATAAGAAACACTAAGCAAGTAATTATCTTTTGAAACAAGACTCTAAGTTAGTGAGTGAATTGGGAGACCGAAGAACAAGGAATAAGAGAGAAATAACATTATCCACTTTTTCATACTCTTTTGAGGTTTTTAATTGATAGGAATAATAGTTGAATTAAAATTTATTTTCTCTATATTAGTTTTATTATTTGAAATAGTCATCCGCCTATCATTCTTCTAGACACCTATTAATTTTTAGTCGCCACTCAATAAAAAAATATTATTAAACCGTTAGGTAACAATATTAAATCCTATCTTTAAAAATTTGAAACCAAAAATATATGTTCAATACATTAATTTAAATGACTTTGTAATAAAAATATTCAATTTATATTTTATTATGAATGAAATATTTGAATTCTTTCATCGAGTCATGCTCAAAACAAATGCACTTGTTGGGATGTGAAAAAATTTATTGGCCAACTCATGGAAAGGCACATGCCCTATGGTCTAGAAATATTAAAAAACATGAACATCTATGTAGGTATACCTATATAATCAATGAAAGGAATGTGTGCTTGGAAACCTAGAAACTATAGGAACAAAGGAACACATCCATAATGTGTTCAAAAGCAACTAATCGGTGGACTTAGAAATAATAAATTTCATTTGTGATGGAACTAATCGGTGGATTTAGATATAATAAATTTCATTTCTGATGGTTATCTTTATTTAACAACTTATATCGTGAATCTTCATTTCTATCTTTTTTTTTTTTTTTGGACTGCTGTGAATAATTTGTCTTTTTTAAAAAATGCTTAAGTATATATTTGCTATATTTTGGGTAGTAAGACATATCATTCTTTTATCATAATCATATTAAATTTCAGTGTATAATAGATGTATTAGTTATTTGATAATTTAATATTTTAAGTGATATATTTCTTATTTTTAAATTTTATATTATAACAAAAAAATAATATTGTTTTATATTATTTTTTAAATAATAATATTTAAAAATAATAATGAATAAGATATTTTTTAACAATTTTTTTATGTTTTTAGATTTAATTTATATATTGTTCATAAAAATTTGTGATATTTAATTTAAAACTTTAGATAATGTATAATCTTTCATTTTTTGCTTTTATTTTTTTTGTATAGTTATAATTTTAGTAAAAATTATGCTTTTTCTTAAAATTTATTCTAAATTTATATTTTTTGTTATACGTGTAAATTAATTTATTACAATATTTTAAGAATTCATTTTATTTTATTTTATGTTTCCTCAAATTTGGCATCTATCATAGAAGATTATAATGGTTTTCAAATTTTCAAACTATTAGGATGTGTTAGAGGGGTTATTTTTATTGGATTGTGTGTTTGGAATCCATTCTATTTTTATTACATTATTATTTGACATCTCTTAATCATATGGATGAATGAATCATTTTTAAAAAAATATTTTACGATGAATAGCTTCTTAAAATTTCTTATTCATATTTCACCCCTTTCATCTTTCGCACTATTTTGGAGACACTTCTTCCAATATATTAGCATTTACATTTTACATCCTTTGTACGCTTGCTAATATTATACATAAAAAAAAGAACAATTCATTATAATATATAAAGGGATGAGTTGTTCAAGGAAAATTCACTTTAAAAAAAGGTGTGCTAAAAAACATCATTATGACTTAATTTTTGTAATGGACATTATAGATTTTATTATACTAATTTTGGATTCGATTGCCTTTTATTTTATTAAAAAATGATTGGTAATATATTATCAATATGTTGGTGGGTTTATGTATATGTTTAGATTAAGGTAAACCCATTTTTGACTGTGTGGATCTAACCCAAACACACTAGGAGGAGTGGGTCTCTCCGTATCATACACAAGATAAAATAAGGTACAACTCACCAATAAGACAAAAAGGATGAAACAAAAAGAGGAAAAAATAGAAGAAAGAGAAACAGCCACTTTTGATTGGTGTGTGAGCCAACAAGTTTTAGTTGGATCAAAACCTAGCCTAGACTAATGGAGCGAGAGGCCTAGGTCTAAGAAAGAACCATCAGGATCCCCAGGGGAACTAAACCCAACAAAGACAAAAAATAAACAACTAATGTAGTATTTATCTAGATTTGAAGCTATCCAAGTAGATTCCTTTCCTCCATTCTAGGCTGTAGAAAAGTTCAATGAATAATTTTAGTAGGGCATGTGAACCATCCTTCTTGTGTCTATGAATTTTTTTCCAGAGTGCTTCAACATATATCTGATTCGATACTCTAAGAAGTATGTCAAAAGCCTTCGAATGAGTCCAAATTTCATGCATAACTTTTGAGAGGTACCACCCGTCAACCATACTTTGGAAAGGCTCAATAAGTCTTAGCTTAGTGTTCATGAGGAGATATATCTCCCCAACCAATCCCTTACCTATTCTTGTCCTCAAATCAGGAAATAATAAAATCAAGAAGAAAATCCAATTCCAGAAGAAGATCTATGCTCTAACACAGCTTAAGCAAGTAACAAAATCTATCTGAACCAAATCCCATGTTGAGACTACCCAAAAAAACTCTAAACACAATCCTAAATTCCCTCAAGTCTCAAGACCAAGTAACGACATCAAGATGGAAGAGGAAGAGAACAAAATTGACTAAATCTCTATAGATATTAAAATTTGTGCTCCAATTGTCCAATGGAGGGTCAAAACCAACAGCCATAAAACCCCTACCAGCGAAGCCACATGCCTAGATATGGTTTGAAACTAGATGTCATATGAGTAGAACCAAATGCTGAGGTAAAATTATGTCTAAAAGAAGTGTGTACCTCCTAGACCCCCTATAATCTTTGTGGACATAACATAACACCTTTCTTATTCCAAATACATAGATTTTGACTGACAAAACAACCCTTCCATTACTATTGATCATCATCATCACCATATTCATCACCCTTTTCATCTCCCACATTTGAAAAATACCCTATGCTCCAATTCCTACTCTTTCCCTTTTTACCATTATTCATCATTGCATGAATTTATATATTTAATAAAATTTCAAAACATAATAATTTATATAGAAATAATTTTAATCTTAAACAAAATCTCATTTATCTAATTTTATAGTTATTTGTTTGATAATATTAAATATGAAGTTTATTTTATATAAAATAAATATCAATATTTTAATTTAATATTTTTTTATTTATAAAAAAATTAATTCTAAAACAATAACCTGTTAGAAGTTAATTTTGTACAAATAAGACTATATATATAAACAAACTTGCATTTACTTTATTTATAAAAGTGGAAGACAAGGGTATTTATTTATTTAGTGTTTCAATTTTGCATGTGATTAAAGTTTTACAATTACAAGCCACACTGTTCAAAATGCTTTGTAACACATCTGCTATAATCTATTTCTTTGGTGGTATGCACAAGCACTTACATATTTGTTTAGAAAGCAGCTTAAAAATACAAGTGGGTGATAACAAGGCCTTAGGTCTGCCATGGTTTCATGGAAATAAAACATTCCATGTATTTCCATGTAATGGAAAACTCTATCCACTCCCATTGAGGAGGGGAGGAGAAATGATTGGAGAATGAACCACAAATCTCTATGTGCAAGTGTAATAGTTCCATGAAAGGATTTGTTAGGATGAACACAACTCATTGTACAAAGAGCACTCACCTAGTGGTTGAGGATTTTTTAAAGAATCAAGAACCAAATATGTAGAAATGTTGATAAAATAACAAGTGGTTTGTTGTTAACTATGATATGGATAGAAAGCTTTTTAATTAAAAAAATAGATTAAGATTTTGTAGACTTTGATAGTTGAAATATATTAAAACTAAAAAAAATAGAAATAGAATGTAAAGAGGCCACTAAACATTCACCCCAAAAGAGTCCATTATTCAATTGAATGTTTCTACATGATAAATTTGAAATAATTTATCAATACACTAAAATGCTCTTTGGGATATTTTGCATGTTCAATAATATGTGTAAAGATTTCCAATCAAGATCAATCTTGGCACTTGGATTTAGGAAACCAAATCTGCTTGAGCCTCTCCCCAATAGAATAACCTTGATAAGCTATACATCAAAAAAAGTAGTATAATTTTGTCTTGATATTCACATTCTAAATCCTTTTTTGTTTAGCAATATGTGTTCTTTATGAAGAATTTATACTCCATTTATTTATTTAAGATTAAAAAAATGAATAAAAACGTCTCATAATGTGATAGAGGAGTCTAGTAGAATAACCTTTTAATCTTTTTTTAAAATAACACTGAGAATCCTTCCATTGGGAATGTGGGGATTATAAATTCATCTTAAAAATTATGGCATTTGGCATCAACTCCAAAATTTGATCACTATAAAATATGTATTAATTATACCATTGAGTATTAATTTTAAAATCATGCCAAGGTATCAAATAATGAGTTGAAACAAAACCCTAAACTTTGAAAATTACTTGTTTGAAGAGTTGAAGATATTTTATGGCCAAAATATAAGCTATAGGGATGTTGATGTTTGTCATGATAGGCGACCACCAAAGATTTTTGTTTGTGTTGTAATAGGAAGTCCCTTAGTGAGATTTTATGGTATTTATGCCCATTCTCTTCCCACCGAGAGTTGTCACAATCCTCAATTAGACTTCATGATATCCATGTGGTAAGAACACTAGATAACAATGTGTCAACACTTTAGGAACCAATCAACAAGTAATTATCTTGTGAAACAAGACTATGTGTGTTAGTCAATGGATTGGGAGACCAAGGAGCAAAGAAGAAGAAAGAAATTACATTATCCACTTTTTCACACTTTTTTGAGGTTTGTAATTGATAGGAATGATAGTTGAATTAGCATTTATTTTCTCTACGTTAGTTTTATTTTTTGAAATATTGGTTCACATATCATTCTTCTAGACAAATTTTAATTTTTTTTCCACCAATTGATCGATATAAGGTCATTATTAGATCATTACGGAATAATTCTAAATCCTATTTTTAGGGAATCGACACCAAAAATATGTGTTTGATAAATTGATTTAGGCTAATTTCTAATAAAGGTATTCATTTCATACTTTATTATCAATGGAATATTTCAATTCTCTCATCAAATCAAGATCAAAATAGATGCACTTGTTCAAATGTGAAAAAAATAATTGTCCAACTTGTGATAGGGCACATGTCATATGGCTTAACAATATAAAAAAAGGCATAAACATAATAAAACTTGAATACTATGTAGCTCTACCCATATAGGCAATGTAAGGGATGTATGCTTGTAAACCTTAAAACAATAGGACCAAGGGGACACAATCATAATGTATTCAAAAGTAATCAATAAGGGTAATTAGAAATAATAAATTTTATTTATGATGGTGTCTTTAAAGAAAATAGGAAAAACCTTAATTTAGGATACTATTTCTAGTAATTTAAAATAAGTATTAAGTAAATCATTCAAAAGTATGTAGCCAAATATGTGTGTGTGTGTGTGTGTACACACACACATAGACACACACACACACACACACACACACACACACACACACACACACACACACACACACACACACACACACACACACACACACACACACAAATATGTATGTGTTTGTGTATGTGTATGTGTATGTGTATGTATGTACGTATGTGTATGTATATGTATGTGTGTGTGTGTGTGTGTCTATATATATATAGACAAACACACACACACACACACACACACACACACACACACACACACACACACACACACACACACACACACACACACACATTTATATATAAATATTATATATAGACACACACACATATGTATATGTATGTGTGTGTAAGTGTAATTGGCTACATACTTTTGAATGATTTACTAAATACTTATTTTAGTTTACAAATATGTATATAAATATTATACACACGCACAATCGCGCGCGCACACACACACACACACACACACACACACACGTGTGTATATATATAATATTTATATACATATCTATGTGTGTTTATATATTACATATATATGTCTTTTACATAGATCATATATTATAATATTAAACACGTAATAATTATAAAATAATAAATTACAATTCAATCATAAATTATAATAATTATTTTTATTTTTATAAAATCAAAAATCAAATACATATAAAAAATTAATATACGGCTACAAATTTAATCGATTATATTAATTTTTATTTTAATAAAATTAAAAAGAAAATAAAAGTAAAAAAGTTAATATAAGATTACAAATTTTAATAATGAGCAAACCGTAGTTACTTTTATTTTCATAAAATTTAGAAAACATACAAATTTTTTTGTGTAAATTAGAAAAATTGAAGTTACACTAGTTACGTGATTGTCAAACATACAATTGCACATGCAAATATCGATCAATGAAAGAAGTTTTCAAGGTATTTTAATATATTTATATGGTCTACCACACATACATTCAACATAATATACTGGAAAATTCAATATCATCTTAACTTGATCTTTGAAGATAGAAGGGTGTTAACATATCTTGAATCTTGCTTTTGCATTATAAAGATCCTTTATAGGGTGTACAAATCTATTTGACTTAAAATTTTCATTCAAAGGTAGATTACCTTTATATATTTTTTTTAACTGCATGAGTTTATTCAATCAAATTAAAATCCTATGGTTTTGTGTTCTCTAAACCCCTTATTATAAGCATATCCCATTAGCTTGAACCCTTTGATGAAGTGGTGATTTTATTTTTCAATATGATCAATATTTTAGACATTTGAAGTAATATGGAGATATGTTATTTTTCTGTTTTACTGTTCTCTATTCTATAATTTGTTGAACAAAAATTCATTACTTTTTATAGAGATTATAACATGCTAAGGAAAGGTGGAGATTACAACATGCTGAGGAAAGGTGATGAACAATTTTTTTATAATGATTGTTGTGAAATAGATATTGGTTTTTTTTTAAATGTGTACTTTTTTAGAATATTTTAATTCAACGTTGGTGGCATTAATATATAATTTATATGATTTAGGTTGTAAGTGAGAAAATTAGTATTAAATATGTTATCATATCAATATTGAGGATGAAGTACAATATATATTTTTTCAAATATCAGTTTTATTAATAATATGAATTGTGAAATTTTGAAGTTTTTAATTATGAATATTATTATTTATTAAATATTATATTTTAACAACAAGTCATTACTTAATTAATTTTATATATAAGTTATTTTAAAATAATTAATGTAATTAATATGAAAAATAAATTAAAATCATTTAAGATGCAAGAAAATTTTAAGGATAAACTCTTTTTTATATGAAGAAAAATTTTATTGCTAATATTAAACAAAATAAATAATATTTTAATAACATTCTTGTTAACATACTAGTGTAAGCTTTATTTAAGAATCTATTGCTAAACATAATGTATACATTCGTATTGAATCGAGGACACAAAAGATGAGTTATATGTTATGTCAATGTAGAAGGATTTCAACAACCTAAAATGAAAACCAAGGAAAATGAGTGTCTGAAGGAACATAATTTTACAATTAAGAAATAAAAAATACATGTATATGAGATAAACAATTTTTTTTAATTAAATTAATGCATGCTCATTTGCTTCAGAGTAATAATGGTACATAAATATGTAATAGGAACTAAGTCATGAAGATGCTGCTTTCAAATGATAACTAGAAGTATAAGGATGATGAGAAGAAAATAAAAAAGAATAAATATATTGAAGAACGGTTAGAAGAAAACAGAAAGGCAAGGAAATTTCAACTTTTGACATTGTGGAGGGATATGAATAGGGAAAAGAAAGAAAGATGTAAGAAGTTCAAAGTAATGTCTATTGACATTATATTTTAATAATAAAATAAGAGAAAATGAGAAAGGAAAGATTAAGAATAAATTTTTCATTTTCTATTTTTTTTTTTTTTTTAGAATATATAATTTTACAATAAATTTTCATAATTTAAAAAATAAAAAACTATCATTAATTTTTTTTTTTTAAATTAGAAAATTAATTTATTTCTAAATTAGTAAGATGCATCTTAATTATTCATAAAATATGTAATTATTTTTATTTTCTACAAATTTATGACCACTCATGGTATTTGTTTCTCCTCTCATTTCTATTTATAATAAAATATTGTAGTCTTCCAATCTACAATATTTATTTATATTAAAAATGTACATCACCTTTAATATAAGTGAATTTACATGATTAATATATAATTATGAAATGAAGTATGTAAATATAAATGATCTATAAATTTTATAGGGCATTAAAACCTACTTAGCATATACTCTAAACTTTTTTTTTGATAATTTCAAATAAAAAATGACCCTTTAATAATTACTTGCATTTGATAATATCAAAAATTCTTTTATATAATAATTATTAAAAATATGTTTATTGATAAAGATTGTTCTTACATTTGAAACGTTTGTACTAGGAAGTACTTGTTCTTTTTCTTTTCATCTACATTTAAGTTGGATTGTTGTTAAGTGTATGAAATACATTCAGGGGTAAAAAAATTAAAATAAAACATTAAAAATGTTGTACAAAATGATGAAATTAATCAATAAGAAGAATTGAGAGCTATGGCTGACATGATTATGAAGAATTGAGTGTAACGAAAATGGTGCAGTGAAATTATTGAACAAATGTGGAATTATCAGGAATCACAAGTGAAAATGGCTTCATGGAATATACATTTTTTACTCTAGTCTTTTTTAAAAAAATCAAAATTGGTTTTAAATGTTGATATCTTTAAAGAAAAAACACTATGTTGTGTATTAGATGACGATTCTATGTGTTATATTGTTCAATTAACCTACAACTTATTTTTATGTAACAATTTATATCATAAATCTTGATTTCTATTTCTATTTTTTAAAAAGTGGTGTGAACAATTTATTTTCATTTAAAAATATATCTGTTAAGTATCTATTTACTAGATATTATTTTTAGGTAGTAAGATATATCGTTCTTTCACCATAAACATCTTCCATTTCAGTGGAAGTATGAGTTATTTGAGAATTTAATATTTAGTTGATGTATTTTTAATCTTTCAATTTTACATTATAATAAGAGAATATTATTATTCTATTTTGTTGTAGCTTGTTGTAATGTAAGTTTTGGAAGACAATTTAATTTAGAAAAACCAAGTAATTGAAAATGTAAGGATATTGAATCTTACGATTACATTTTTATGATCTTGCATCTATTTTACAGTCAAAAGTAACAATTGGGGGGCGAGGGGGGTGGGGGCGAAGTGGGGGGGGGCGGCGGGCGGCGGGGCTAGGTCCCTAAGAGAATTTTATCAATGAGCATAATACCTTGAAAGAATGTTATAGCTTATAGATCACAAATCATGGGAACTATCATTGAGCATTAATACTAACTACCAACGATCGAATATAATCCATTACAAGTATACTTAATATTCATGTCCATAACTAACCTCACGTACCTTAAAAATAATCGAACCTTGATAGATTTGGATATATCCAAGTGACCCAACCAACCAACTCACCTCCATCTTATTGATAAAATTAAATAATCTTAATATAATTTAAATTAATAATAAAAAACTCACAAAATATTGACATTACAAAAAAGTTGTATTTAAAATTCTAATTCAAAATGAAAATTTTGTATTAAAAAATTTAATGATAATTTTAAATATTGAATGGTATGTTTTAGATATTGATTCTACATCTAAATTTCAAATCAAACCTTTATTTTTCTAACCTAATCATTTTGTCAACAATCTCAAATATCATAGAGATAGTTGTCCTTATCTTACTTTTAATACATCAATTACATTTTAATTTGCTACATACAAATGGAAATAAACTATAGTGGAAGACACTAATATTTTTGTATTTTTTTCTTTAGTGTTTCAAACTTGGCGAGTACAAGCCGCGTTGTACAATATGCTTTGGAACCCGTAAACGCATGTGATTTATGTTTTGCCTTTTAAATTCGTTGGGATGCGTGACTCGTTACAAGTGTTTCTGGAAAGCGTCTAGAAACAACGCAAGGGCGATAAGCGTGCTGGAGTTGTATGTAAATAAAACACTGCAAATCAATCATTTGCACGTAAAAATGTTTACGGCACTTCTCTTTTTTTTTAATGTTGTTGGTCCAAAAAAATATTGTGAAATGAGTGAATTTACACTCAAAATATTGAGGCAAACATCTAAATTTTGAATATGAACTTATGTTTATTTAGAAAAATATAATAGATAGTTAATCATGCAATTTTTCGTATTTTGAACATTGTTTAATATTGTCTAAAATAATTTGGTGAAATTTTAGATAATATCATCTAATTTGTAATTTATATTTTTTTATAATGTTTTGATGATTTTTATTTTTTTAATTTAGATTAACAAGTAAATAGATCTTGAAAAATGATATAAAAATGGATAATTGCTTGTACAGCGTGCCTTAACTACCTTAAAAAAATGAATTTTATTTTAATGCGTATAGAATTAGGCCTAGTTTGTAACCATTTCATTTTTTGGCATTTGCAGCAATGAAAATAAATACACAAGCATATATACTCAAGTAGATTTGAGGCATGAGTAGTCGACTAAAAAAATTGTAGTCAGAAATCAACATAGATTAAAACCTAAAAATAGTTCAAAATTTATAAAAATCATATATTTGGAAAGAGGAGTGTGAGCTCATCATCATGGTAATACTTTCATGAATTTTTTCGTGATGTTTATAGTTTATTTGGTGATGGAAATTAAATATTTTTGTTTCCTATCAAAACTCTTATACTCGGTTGTGTGTTGATAGGTCCAAGCCTTTGGTTTGAGAATCCAATTCATTTTCTAGCCAAAAGCCTAGGATTTTGAATTAAAACAAAACATAGCACGTACACACTATAATGCATAAACACTTTAACACATATATGTTTCTATGACATTGTAATAAAAAACATATAATATCTATCAGAAGGTTTATTTGCTTTACTTCATGCAATGTGAAAGGAATGTGTATGCATTATAATGCATATGCATTCCAATCAAATTGCACCCAAAAAACATATGAGATCTATTGGAAGGGGTAGATGGTTTAATTGGAAGGAGCAAATGATTTACTAACTTCAATATCAAGTAGAAGCTTACATCTATATTGTTACTTTTATATTCCGTATACATTAAGTTTATACTAGTAAATATAATAAATTAGGGTAACTCTACATTTAATAGAGGTATTCTCATAGCTCCATGCCTTATGATGTGGGAGATAATTTTTTAAAATCCAATCTAGTCAGTACTTGGGCACATTAAATTTTTTAGTATTGAACCTAGTAATTTTAAGTCACAATTTTTACAATTGATGTCCATTTTTAGTAAACATATAGTAATTTTTATGATTTTCTTGCCTTCCAGATTATTTACTAGCATTTTTATGAGTCTTATATTTGTAAAAATTGAAGTTTCCAAAACAATCACTATGAATTTAGTCCGTAGTGGTGTGATTTAGACAACATATATCACATTGATGACTCGTGCACATCAAACAACCAATTTGTGTTAATCTCACTTGGCCATCATCGCTCCTTCATTATTAAATATTTTATCCTTTTCCCTTATCTTTCATAATCACTTTTTCCTTAACCTTTAGCATCCCTAATCACTCCCTTATTGACCCTCACTATCTTTCATCATCTCTAATAACTCCCTAATCATCCTTAATTATTCCCTCATTAACCCTCACCATACCTCATCACCCCTAATCATTACTTCAATGTCCCTCATTGTTCCTAATCATTCCATCCTCATCCATAATAATCCGTAATCACTCCCTCTTTATCATGAATCATCTCAAATCACTCAATCATTGACCCTCACCATCCCTCATCATGCATAATCACTCCCCCATCGTCCCAAATCACTTTCTCATTGACCCTCACTATCCCTCATCATCTGTAATCGCTCTCCATTACCCATCTCATCCTCACTAATTGTCACCATCCCTCATAGACAATAAGGTAAACATATAGTCACTTTTTTGGTTTTTGTTATTTCTAGATTACTTTATGACATTTATAGGACTGATAGGTTTATCAAAATATAAAGCAATCACTTTGAATTTAATCCAAGGTAGTGTGATTAGGTAAACATAGGCTATATTGATGACATACACACATTAAATGACCACTTTGTGTTAATTTCACTTGCTCATTGTTTATCTCTTGTCCATAATCATCCTCCTCATCCCTCATCACACTTAGTCTTTCTCTCCTCATTCCTCATTATCCCTAATAATTCTCTCATTGATCCTCACCATATCCAATCATCTCTAATCACTTCCTCATCTTCCCTATTCACTCCCTCATTGAACCTTATCATTGCTAATCATCCTTAATCACTCCATCACTCATAATCCCTAATCATTCTCTCTTCATCCCTAATAATCCCTAGTCACTCTAAACTCATCCCTTATTATCCTTAATCTCTAATTAATTGACCTTAATAATCTCTCACCATCTTTAATCACTCTCTCATCATCCCTAATCACTCCCTCATTAACCCTCATTGTCCCTCATTATCCCTTATCAATCATTTATTGTACATTATTGTCCATAATCCCTTCCCTTCATAACTCATAATACCTAATCACAACCTCCTCATCCTAATTGACCCTCATCATGCCTCATAGACATCAAGGTAAACATATAGTCATTTTTAGGTTTTTTTGCCTTCTATATTATTTGTCGATATTTTTAAGAGTCCCAAGTTTGTCAAAATTAAAGTATGAAAACCATTGAATTTGAATTCAATCTAAAGTGGTGTGTTTGTGGTAGTATATACTACACTTATTACCTTGTCACATCAAAGCATAGCTTTGTGTTAATTTCATTTTCTCGTCATCCTTCCCTCATCCCTAATCACTCATCCCATCCCTCATCACCCTATTCGCTCTCTCCTTCTTCTTCATTGTCCCTAACTACTCCGTCATTGATGATCACCATCCCTCATCAACTTTATTCACTCCCAAACATACTCTCATCATTCTTCATCATCCATAATCACTCCCTCCTCATCCCTCATAATCCCTAATCTCTCCCTCCTCATCTCTGATCACCCTTAATCACTCCCTCGTTAACCCTCACCATCCCTCATCATCCATAATCATTCCATCATTATCCCTCATCACTCCCTCCTTGAACCTCATCATCATTAATAATGAATTCATCATCTCTCATCATCCCGAATCACACTTTCTCTCCATCATAATCCTTAATCACTCCCTCCTCATCATCATTGACCCTCACCATCCCTCATCATTACCTAATCATCCATAATAACTCCCTTGTTGACCCTTGCCATTTCTCATTATCCCTAATGACTCCCTCATCATCCCTCATCATTCTTACTTAGTCCCTCTCATCCATCCTTATGCCTAATCATGACCTCCAATATCTTGATGGTGGGTACATTAGATTCCCACCTATTCTTGATTAGATTATGTTACAATTGAAGAAAAAATCTCTCAAACAACACCCAGTGAAACTCTTATTTCATTCATTTTATTTAACTCAAATAAGGTACTCAAAGATATCATCTGATTATCTGGTAGGATTCAAGGATATATATCTGTGTGTGTGTGTGTGTGTGTGTGTGTGTGTGTGTGTGTGTGTGTGTGTGTGTGTGTGTATATATATATATATATATATATATATATATATATATCTGTATATATATATATATATATATATATATATCTGTATATATATATATATATATATATATATATATATATATATATATATATATATATATATATATATATATATATATATATATATATATATATATATACAGATATATATATATATATATATATACAGATATATATATATATATATATATATATATGTATGTATGTATGTATGTATGTATGTATATAGTGATCTATGCCCAAACCATAGAGAAAAAGTGTATCAAAAGCTCTAAGACATAATAAATGGAA
>JARHVA010004102.1:220000-395000 GCA_037957365.1 Torreya grandis
TCATCAATTATATCTCAGAGGAGATAAATCCTACTTACACTTGTAAATTTTGTATACATTACATATTTTAAGCCATGACCAAGATGTATCTACTTCACCTAACTAAGGGAACTCTTACCCTAGTAGCATCATGAATAGGATTCTAAATCCACTATTCAAGCAACACCATGCAATAACCCTATATAGGCCCTATGTTTTCATATTAAAAATATATATTTAGATAAATGTAAAATCTAATCTAGTTCTCACCAAATCTTGTGGTACAAAGTGGGAGTAATAAATATAAAAAGTAAACATGAATATAAGATATATACTCACATCAATGTATAAGAAATCCTAATTCATGGGAGAAAATTAAAATTATTAATCTATCTACTCTTACAAAGGAGGAAGAAAGTTAGGAATACTTACCTTTGAAGATGAAATTGCTGATCCTAAATATTTTACTTGGGAAACATGTTTCACAAGAAATTGTTTTGATATGTAAGGATAAATCATCTCTAGGCTACACAACTTTCTATGCCTCCAAAACACTTATCCATAAAAAAATATTCATATCTCCAAAGAAATTATTGAAACCCTAAGATATGATCCTCAAGTAGCATGGTGGATAAGTAGATCGACAATAAACTATTATTCTTTTTATCTTCTCTTAAATAATGGTAATTTATGTGTATATATAGTTTAATCTATGCCTAAATATTTTTGAATGTTTATCCATTAGGGTCAAACCAATCAAATGTGTATTCCTATGGATAAAAACAAATTAAGTCTTTGTAAACATTGCCCATGGGATGACTTAGACCTTTAATATGTTTTATCAATTTCATTATAGGGATGATGGGCTTAAGAGTGTAACATAAACAATCAAAAAGGGTTTTAGGCTTAAGAAAGGGCTAACACAGGTAGTAAATGGTTAGAAGAGGGTGCATAAAAGGAGACAAGGCTTAGAAAATTATTTTAGGATATGGATGTATATGTTAAAAGTGTTAGTATATGAGATAATAATACTATAAAGCACCAATGGTCTACCGACCCCTTTCTAGGTGTGCCCTTTAAGCATGCACTCAGATATATTGAGACTCAAGATATTCTTGCAAGAAATAAAGAGTCAATAATTGATAAATTTTGAAAATATTCTGTGTTAAAACATATGCTCCACTCTAAGCTCATCACATGTCATTTAGGTGTAGCATGGGATGGTGCTTCAGGAAAATAACATAGCAACACATAATGATAACACTAAATAAATTATAGTATGAAGAAAATAAGATAAATGAAAGGACATAATTGAAAATTACATACATTTACTTACCTTAGTGATGTAGATAAAGAATAATATGAAATAAAGATGAAGGTGTCCAATGTAGAGAACATTAGGTGAACATGTATAAGTAAGAAAAAAAGAATGAAAAATCAATATTTTTACAAAATGTACATGTAATATGTGAAAATATTCTCTACAATGTTAGGATTCCAAAACATCTTATGGCTTAGATAAAGATCTAGTAGAAACAAAGATGTGATCAAAAAATAGAATCTAGTGGTAAATATTTTATAGGTAAGTCAATTTGAGTAGTAAATATAAATAGGTTAAAAATAATTCTTTTGTTATTTTTAATATTCTAAGAAAATAGAGCTCTAAGTGACCAATTTTGAGACTACAAAATCACCGTGGTGAGGAGATGAAAGCTAATATGGTGAGGATGCATGGCAGTTGTAATGAGTGCAACATAGGTAACCAACTATAAATTTCAAATTTACTATTTAATTTATTAACTATATAAAATTGATTGGTAGGTAAAATCTAGGTACCAAAACTAACCTTAGGAAATGTTTAGGTAGACTAGTGGTAGAATGGGGTGTTGGGTAGAAAGAATTCAGACCAATAAATGCCTAAATAATTTATGGTAAATGGTCAAAATGTCACCGTGGTGGAAGAATAGAGTTGACCTAGTTGATTTAGTTTTTAAGGAGAGTATAAATAAGGGGGCTTAATTCCATATCAGTGGGATGACATATTACTACTTAATGGGGGTGACTACATATTAGTAGGTAGATTTAGTCTAAAATAAATAGAGGGATGATAGTGTACCAAAGGGCTGATGTAGTTGGTATAAACTGGAGGATATAGTTTGTTAAATAGGACCGAATATGTACCATAGGTCTTATATAGTATGTTACAGGAAAAAAGGGACAATTTAGTATCAAAATAGTTAATTATGTATAAAAATTATAAAACATAAAATAATAAATCAAACTAGTTGATAAAGTAATTAATTTATGAATTTTTATGAAAGTGTTTTAAATATTTATGACATGGAGATCTAATACATTTTTTGTTATTTGATATTTTGCAGAGATGATGTAGATTTTGGTACATGATAGATGCATCATGGCTACCAAATTTTATAGATAGTTTTAGTGACATGCATAGACCTTGACTAGTCACCCTATGCTTCAGTGGTATCTTGGAGATGAGATTGATCTCGTTGAGTGTTGATATCATTGTCATGTTCTTAGGAGCATGGGAATGGTTGACCAACACTTTTTCATGTGAGATGGATGGGGACACCATTATGGTGGGTATCTATTTTGAAGATGCCCATGCATTGCTTTAACTTATAAAAGGTAGGACATCGATGATTACTGATACACTAAAGGATTTAGATGAGAAACAAACATTAATCTAGTAGGATACATGCTTAGATAGGATTCACACTAGGTTGAGGGTGATATTGTGTGACATGTATATTACTACCATTGCTAACATTTGAAAGGAAATGATAGAACTTATGATAACATGAGTGTTGTGTTAGAAGTCAGATGATAAGTTACTATTATATATGATAGCCTTCTGTTAGACTATATTAGATCAGGGATAATTATATGATTTTAGGGATGTCATCATGGTCTAGGTTAATTTATATAAATAGAGACCCATAAAGGGTCAAAAAAACAAGGCATATTAATAAAAAAAAATTAGGAGGATATGAAAATGAACACATGACAAGAACATGAAAGGAAACTATACAAAGAAGGCATAAAGTAGAAGAGCAATAGAAACAACAAAAAAAAACATGATTATACACTATATAAATATGTACATAGTTATAGAATCAATAAAGGATGTGTTTTATATGTGTTCCATTGAATGGTATCACCAGTAGTTCACCTTCTAGGTATCTCAAGAAAAAAAGTGTGTTCTCCAATCTGAAAGTCGATGGAATAGGGACCCATCCACAAGGTATCAAATTTACCATGCTTAAATATTTCCTCATGCTTGTTGTCCCAAAGTAGAACTAGATCACCTATTTGGAAGGTTCTTGGAACGACCTTCCTATCAAATATAATATTTAGATTTTAATTGAACTTGAGGTGTCTTTCATGAGCTTGACTTTGAATTACATCAAGATCAATAATCTAGTTCATCCTGATCTCATAGTGGTTGATTTGCTTATCATATTTTAGTTGTTGCATGAGATGATATGTTGAGAACTACAAATTCATGGGCAAAACTAATTTAACTCCATAAAAAAACTCAAAATTGATTTTAATAGTAGCTCTCTTGGGTGTGATCTTGTCAGCCTACAAAAGCAAACATGAACTATTCACTGCACTTCTTATTTTATTTCAATGTTCATCTAATAATTTTTAGCATGTTCCTCTTATGGATTCGTCTTGCCTATTTCTCTAAGGGTTGTAATTGGAATCATAATTTAATTCAATTCTATACTCTTTGCATAATGTCACTTAAGGTTTAACTTTGAAACTCATGCAATTATCAGCAATAACTTTTATGGGGACATAAAATCTTCAAATAATTTGATTTAGCACAAAATTCATAAGCACCTGATGTGTATCCTTTTTTATATGGATCACCTCAACCTATTTTATGAATTAGTCAGTTGAAACTAGTATCCATCTATGTATATATCTTGATGAATCAACAATTTCTCTAATCAAATCCATCCCCAATTATCTAAATGGGCCTTCAATCATCATAGGCTACAATAGAAGAGATCCAAATATTTCATCCTCCCATAAAAGTGGTAGCATTTATCACACTTTATAACTGTTTGAGTAACATATTTGAATAGCAATGACCACTAATAAACATCTCTTAGAGTTTTATGAGCTATGACTTTACGTGAAAAATGGCCACCACACACTCTACTAGTCTTCATTCAGGTCAAGAACTTTTTCCTATATCATGCATCCTAAGATATCTCCATCCAGAATCTTCCATGCAAGTCCATTTTTAGTCAAGATTTAATTTTAAAAAACAAACTTAAGAGTCCTCCTTTGATTCTTATCTAATTTACACAGGACAATTCAAATTTTTCAAGTAATAGACAATGTCTTTGTACCATGCAAACATATTGAATTAACTCAAGGAATCATCAACATTGAAAATAGTAGCATTTACCCTAATAGTTTGTAAATTGGTCTCAACCATGAGTTTTCTAGACCTATCCCTTACACTAACTTGGTGGTATGAATATCCGTGTTATACTTTTGAAAATTATTGATCCACCTACATCTCTTGTTGGATACTTTATTCTATTTTATAATGTGCTTCAGCATGGTATGTAGGACATAGGAAACACTGTTTGAACTCATAATATAATGTCTAAACTCTTTAACATCCTTCAAAAGAGTGAATACTTATTTTTTCATAATGGTGTAGTTTATCTCAACACCTTGCATAAATTTTCTAAATAAATATTTTGGCTTCTCATGACCATGTTCATTCTTTTGAGAGATGAAAACAATAATAGTATTGTATGATATAAAAGATAATATTTGAATTGGCTTAGTGTAATCAGGGCTAGCCAAAATAGAGGTAGACGTTAAAACTCCTTTAATGTCAATGAATTCCTGCATGACCTTCTCCTCTGACTTGATGGTTTTGTCCTTCTTCAACATGGAAGTTATAGGAGAAATAATCTCAAAAATTTAGACGCAAACCTTCTTACTAAATTAATTTATCCTAAGAAAGACTGAACTCCCTTCTCAGACTATCAGATAGACACTTTATTAATGGCTTCCACCCTCTCGAGGTCCATAATGACACCATCCTTGGACACTATATGTCCCAAAAACTTGGCCTTTTGTACTCTTAAGTGACATTAGGATTAAGCAAAATTCCAAACTCCCTACATTTAATAAATACTTTTTATAGATTCTCCAAATGTTGCTCTCTATTCTTAGAATACATAGTAATGTCATCTTGATACAAAACTATAAACTTGTTAATTAACCTTGAAAAAGAAAATTTTATATCTCACTTAAACATTACACCATTTTTATAAACCTAAAAATATTCCTCATATATACACACGTACCCCAAGGAATTGCAAATGTAGTTGGATCCCTTGGATTCCTTCACCACAACCTAGTTATATCCTAAGAAACCATCTAATGTGGAAAACGTCTATGATTTTATAAAAATTTTCATCATTTTTTCCATATTGGGTAGGGGATAATTATCTTTCAAAGAAGATTTATTCAAATTTTGGAAATCCACACACAAGCGGATGTCACCATTTTTCTTCCACATATGGACTAAATTTGTAACCCATGATGAATAGTTGATGGGATAAATTACACCATCATCCCTTAGCTTATTTAACTCATCCTACATCTTTGTGGCTAATATGGGGTTAATATTTCTCTATTTTTTCTTGAAAGTTTTTATATCAAGTTGTAATAGGATGAGATGTTGGAACAAGTCTTCCCTATACACTTTCAACTCAGAATAAGACCATGCTAAACAATCTTGATACTCTTTTATCATCTACTTGTAAACCTACTTCTCATTTACATTTAGGTGAGTACCTAACCAAACGTTCATTGGATTCTTATGAGAATACACATTACACTCAGTCACGTCCTTTGAAATAAATGAGTCTCGAGTCTTGATTCTATCTACTCAATCAAAAAGACACTCCTAAACTTACCAATCCTCTAGGGAGTGTTTTTGTCCTTAGATAGATAATGTGATTCAAAACTCATAACCTTTGTTTGAAAGATAATTCAAGGAAAAAGAACAACACAATTGTAATAATGTTATCTATGAGAAGAGATGTTTTACTGATCAAATTTGTAGACCCAAACATATGTCTATCTTTGAGAACAGATGTATAATTTCCATTTTCGGTTACATCTTCATTTATACACATTTTGAATTAATGAGGAGGATGTAGAAGGTCACCAATCATGAGGGAGATTAAGTGGTTCAACTTCCATTATTTACAACAATACATAATTTAAAGAATTACTATTTTTAAAAACTTACTATTTTTAGAATGTACTACTAAATTGACATTTGGAGCACTTCCATTTGATTTTTGGGGTAAAAATCCATCAAGTGGAGATTCATGCCATCTCATAGTTTTCCCCTCATTATTATCTTTGTAATGGCTGAAATGAGGAGTCAAACAGAGCTATGGTGCAAAAGTTATGGCTCCCATAAGTTTTACCATCAATTGGGGTAGAACCATCCCCTGAATTATCACTTGAAATATTTCTCAAATCATTCATATTTCCTTGAGAATTAATGGTCCCTATTACATCAATATTTTCCATCAAGTTTGGTATTTGTACTTTGATTTGATTCCTAATGCATACTTGGAATGGACTATGATTTGTGGAGTTATGCAGGGCCTGATTGTTCACCATTTCTATATGACCATCAGTCTTTGGATGGAAGGCCATGAAGTTATTCAACTCGGTATCTATTTGCTTCTATAGTTGTGTTGTTTGTGTAGTCAGTGATATAACATTAGTCTTTTTAGATTCTTGTGGCTTGACCACCATGAAAATGAATTTCTTGGCACTAATCTTGCAGATTGGTGTAGAAGGTAGTACCTCTGGGAACTTTTAGCACCATGTTCCAAGTGTGAGGGTGATCCTTTGAGTTCTTGATTTATAGATGCCATGTTGATCATACATGAATGGCAAACCAATGAGCACATCATAAATATCCATATTCACCACATCATATAAGACCTCATCTTGGGAAGGTTTTATTGCATATGAGAGAAGACAATGGTGGGTGACATAGAGGTTTCTCCCTAGACTCAAATATTCGATACTATATGTATTTGAGACAAATTTAAGCTATTCACAACATTAGCAGAGATTAAATTCTTTTGACTCCCACTGTCAAGAATAAAATGTAGAGGCTTACCTTTCACCCATAATTTAGAGTGAAACAACATTTCCTTGACATTTAGCCTATCCTCATAGGTCCGTGATGAAGCAATGATGGCATCGTGATTAGAATCTACAATCTATTTTTCATCCTCTTCGACTATAGGGTGTGTATGAGGTAGAGCAGTAGATGTTGAGGATTGTGACACAAAAAGTAGGGACTTGATGGCTCGACATTATTATTTGAAGTGTGTTCTAGAGTTGTGGAAATCACACCATTTCCCAATCTTACCTTCCTTTTCATTCCAAATTTGGCCTCATGTTTTACCTTCTTTGTCACTTTTTAATTTTATAGGCTAACTCTATGTATTCATTATTCTACGCTTCTGCTCAATCTTCACCATGAACTTATACACCTCATCGAGGGTTTCTAGATTGAAGAGTTCCATCTCCCCCCATATATACCATTGTAGTCCACCATGATATTTGAGAACCTTGTGTTTCTCACTTTCCTAGATGCCCAATCTCATAGATAGAGAATAAAAAATGTCAGTGTAATCTTGAATAGACTTTTCCTTACCTTAGTGAAGTTGTTGCCACTCTATATACAGGTCATCATATGCTCCAATGGGAAGTATTATTCTTTTACAACTTATATGAAATCATCCTAGGTAGCTTCCACCTCAAGGCCAATATCATCCATATTGAATCTATTCTTTACACTTTCAACCAAATTTTGATAGGCAATGATTCTTTTAAAAGAGTAAAAGTGATCTTCTCTTTATCGCTGAATTTATTTATAGAAAAGTAGGAAGATAATTGATCCAACCAATTTTATACTACATCATCATTATTTTTGCCTTCACGTGTAAGGATATAAAATTTCACCTAAACCTTGAAGTGTTTTGGGGCACTAAAAGGTTGTGACGGTGCATATGAGGAGCCAAATTTTCCCATCAAGATTTATTAGAGAATTTGGGAGAATTGTTGTAAAATATATAGTTTCTAATTTTTGAGGGCTTCATTCACCATTTCCTTGAAAGGATCAGGTGTCTCGGTGTTGTTGACCATTTGAGGTCATTTAGAGTGAATAGGTGGATAGTTTGGAAGCTCTATTATTTTCCACACAAGCTTCTTGTAGCCTAACCTCATCCTTTAGATCATACACTCAAGATAAATTACTCTGATACCACTGATCCAAAACTCAAAAGCTTTGGCTGAAAGATAATTCAAGAAATAAGAGCAACACAATTTTAATAATGCTATCTTTGAGAAGAGATGTTTTATTGATCAAATTTATAGACCCAAACATATGCCTATCTCTAACAAGATATGTCTAATTTCCATTTTGGGTTATATATTCATTTCTACACATTTTCAAGGTAGGAGGAGGATGTGGAAGGTCACCAATCTTGAGGGAGATTAAGTGGTTTGACTTCCATGATTTACAACAATACATAATTTGAGGAATTGCAATTTTTAGACTACAATACTAAAATTAAAATTTCGGGCACATCCATTTAGTTTTTAGGGGTCAAAACTCATTGAGTATAGCTTCATGTCATCTCACAATTTTTCTCTCATTCTTATCTTTCCAATGATTTAAACGAGGAGTCAAACGGAGTTATGGTGCAAAAGTTATGGCTCCTAAAAGTTCTGCAACCAATTGGGGTAGAACCTTCACCTGAATTATCAACTAAAATATTACTTGGATCATAATTTCCTTCCCCAAAAAAATTTCTATCACAAACCTAAACCAAATATTCTAAGTCTATGAGCTAATCATGAAATTTAGCTTCACAATTTAGGAACCTCTTAATTTGTTCATCATCATCAAACACCTGCTAGTGATAAACATTATCTGGGATTGAAGGCATAACAAGCACCTCCACTTGATACTGATAATGAATTATTGTATTCATAATTTCAAATTGAGCACCTAACCCTACAAGTCTTTCATCTTCTTTGTTGAAACTTTTATCATGATAACAAAGATTAAATCCATCAAATAATTCAATCAAATCCCAAATAACATTCTAATATTATTTTAACCTTTTTCATGTGGCATAAGCATTACATGATTGACTTAATAGCTTGGAATCACCCTTCAAAATAAATATTTTAATTCTATGTTCATAGGCAATCCATAAAACAAGTAAAAGTGCCTCATACTCAAAAATATTGTGAGTGCATTCAAAGGCCAGCTGAAACTAAAACTTAAATCACTTACCATTGGGTGCATAAAACACAACCCTAGATCCATTTATAATATTAGATCAAGCCCCAAAAAAAACACATCCTCCAAACATCACCTTCTTTGTCAGGTTCAACATCAAGAGTAGAAGGCTATTCACTAGTGTCAACATTCCCAATGAAGTTCCCTAGCCCAATGTTTGTGTAGAATACTTCATTTAGAGCATGTTTTGGATTTTTAATTACATGAAACATCTTCATATCTCTATAAATATTGACC
The DNA here is from genome assembly GCA_037957365.1 of Torreya grandis. Taxonomy (NCBI): domain Eukaryota; kingdom Viridiplantae; phylum Streptophyta; class Pinopsida; order Cupressales; family Taxaceae; genus Torreya; species Torreya grandis. Next base: position 229,632 of record JARHVA010004102.1, read on the forward strand.
ATGTTATCCTCTAATGTAATGGTGGTGTAGGAAAGGTCCAGTTGTTCACTTCTACCCATGTTAGTAGTCCATTTATGTGGTAGAAACATCCCCCACTTAGGTGGAAGTCCACAATGACCACGTTCATATTCAAATGCTTACTTGGATGCACTACCGAATACACTACCAACCCCTTGACTTATCCAAAAACTAGAACTTATCATGAGTCCATGGCATAACACTTGTCAAAGGCTAATTTAATCTTAAATCTAATCTCATTTAAGACACCCAAGGGCATTCCATTACAAGAATCACCAAAATTAAACATGTAGTTATCAATAATAAGACCACTAATCAATAGGGTTATTTAAAAAATATCCACATTCAACTGACTCTCTACTAATGCAGTCCTCAAGTAGACTTCTGAAACAAGTTTAACAACCTCTTGAGATTATTCATCACTTTTTGAGGGTGTTTGGGGAAAATCAATTTCATTTGTATCTGATTTATCACCAAATTCTAAGTATTCAAAATCCATCTTTCTTTGCTAATGTATTCTTAGTAATTCAACAAGTGGCACAATGATTTTTAGTTGGCTCAACACTTGGGACATGTTACATACGCTATATTGAGGAAGAGGAGTATTTGGTAGAAGGGTAACAACATGTTCAACTAGGATGAAATCACTTAAGGTATGATGCAGAGTATGATGGGGTGGATTTACATGCTTAAAAATAGTCTTTAAGGAGTGTATTTTATTTAACATCATTCACACCCTTAGGAATACTATATATTAAAGGTACTTTATTTTTAGTGGGAGTACCTTTAGTCTTAGTAAATAGAGAAATGGGTGCTAGTTTGGAAGCATTAGGGACTGTTATAATTTTATTATATTCCTTACTTGCATCCCTTATAACATTATCACTAACACCTCTAGCTTTCTCCCACAAGTAATACATAGACTTCTTTTAAAAGCCATCACAATATTTTATAGAACACATTGTATCACTAGGCCTTATGTTCTCAAGAAATTGTACCGTAGTTATGTTGAACCATGTGTTGAAGTCTTGCATGCACTCATTAGGGTTATTATTTATGTTTCCAAACTCATCCAAAAGGATCTTTGGTTCAAATATATAATCATACCAAATTCTAGAAACATTTTGCATTTCCTCCCGTGAATCAATGCATCCATGGGGAAGAGAATTGAACCATTCATGAGTGTCTTCCTCAAATGTGTGCACAAATAACTCAATGCACACATTCTCTTTCTCAACCTCATAATATTCAATAATATTTTGAAAATATCTCATGTGTTGATCACCACACACTGTATTACTCCCTTGAAACTTTGGAGGACATTTCCTTACCTCATTTTGGATTTCTTTAGGATAAACTTCCATGTCATCAAAAGTTTTAGTCTTGAATCTAGGAAAGCAAAATACAAGATGTTCATTCTCATTTGGTTCCCTAAGCCTCAATATTGGTTCAATTGCAGGTTCAAGAATAAATGGCAAAGGGATGTTAGGGTGTGAATGATGAAGACTTGTAGGATCAAATTTGGGAGGGCACTCAACTAGTTGAGAAGGATCAAGATAATAGATAGGATTATGAGTTTTATAATGACTAAAAGAGCTATGAAAGTCCTCAGCATTAGAAATTTCAACAAAAAATTCAATATTATAAGAATCTTGGTAGTCATAACATTGTTTAGTAACTAAACTTTGTCCTTTAATAGGCCTCCAAACTTATCTCCATATTCTTTGATGAATACTTAGGGGTGAGACAAGTTTCTTGGATGGGTAACCTTTGAAGGATGATCTTAGTCCTTCCATCTTTGCAAGAAATAAAACACTCAAATCAAAAATCTAAGATATTCAAAAGAGGAACCAATCTTTCTTGAAACACAATAATAAAGTTAGAGTCACCACTAGAATTAGAATTCTAGAACATAAAATTTAAAGCATTGATTGTGATATTTTTTGAAACATACTCGCTGAATTTAATGATGAGATAAAAGGAAAAGACACTAAAATTTTGAAAGTTATGTTAAAAATGGGAGATATCACCTTCCAACATGTAAATCTAATAGATATTTGTATTAAACTTTGTAGAAGTCAAATTATCAAATATCTTTATTCCTAGCACTTTCCCAATGGAGTGATGCAATGTTGACAGCCAAGATAGTCTAAATGTAGCAAATAACTATAGAGAAATTCATAACATAAAATAATTATATCTCTCTACAAGATTTCACAAAAATACAAGTAAACAAGAATTCAATTTAATCCCTAACAACAACACCGACAAGGTGTTGGTTCCTAGCTGTACACCTAAAACACTCGACCTTGCACACTTTGAAGAAAATAACAAACAAAGATGAAAACCCCACTAGTTTGTCATTGTAGGTAGGGAACGTTTTGGCATCTAGAATTAATCGAATGTAGAAAATTACTGATAGGCAATGATAAAGGGTATGGTCACCTCCTTGCTACTTCTAGCTCTACTTAAACCAAGGTGAGAGGACCTATGGGGTAGCTTGCTCACATGGAGAGATTCTATAATTTAACCTCCATGAGGATATTTGGCATAAAGGAGTACAAACGTGACTAGGGCACAACCAAACTTACTTACTCCAGCTAGGAAGGGTTTTCACATTAAATGAATTAATACAATAGGTCACACATAAGCTACTGAAGACAAATGGGAAATTATTGCAATCTTCATTCAAAATAATTTTCAACAAGGGGCTGATTAAAATATTGCAATGTTGGTATTTAAAGCACAAAATGTAGACACATGTTACGTATATAATATTTTATGCATTTTCAGGTGAATAACACTTATGATATGCAATAGGGGTGTATTATTTATAGGGTAGGATAATTTGATAGTAATAAGAAGAGGGTAGTGTGCTGGTGGTTTTTGAATAGCAAGAATTTTTTCAATATTCATAAAAACACTTATTGCAAAGATGAAAAGAAATGACTTACAAGCTAATGGAACTATTAGGAGTAATTTACATCGGTTGGTGCCAATACAATACAAATACCCAAATAATCCATTAAACCATAGAACATACACTGAAACTAGAATCTCAAATACTTTTTCCTGCTAAATTCATGAACCCAAGATGCCCTAATGAGGTATTCAATAAAATATTTCCAAATCTCTCTACAAAAAGGGGTTTATAACCCAGATCTATGCCCAAGTTGACAACCATAAATAAGAACAAAGCTAGATATCTAATCAGCATAGCATGTAAAACATCTCATTGCATTTCCTTAACAGAATAAAGTAAAGAACCACAAGTACACTCCATTATGTTGACAAGAGATCTTACATACATTAAAGTTTCAAAATGTTGTCATGAGGACAAGCATGGTGGGTTTGTTCCATGTTAGACATGGGAGACATATGGACATGTTCTCAAAGCTTGCTAATGGTTGTACATAGACAACATCCTTAGCATGAGAGGAAAAACACACATAACAATCATTCTAAATATTTTTTAGACCCTAGAAATAAATAAAAACAAAAACTAACAATAATGGATAACCCCTAAATAGAGGAAAACCCCCTATTTATACGTTATGCACCTTTTTCAAATATGGGACTATGGGTTTCAATTTACAAAATTACAAAATAACCCTCTAAATTTTGCCAAGATGCTCCTAGCTAGATTATATTCCTTAACACACCTAAAATATTCATCCATTTGCAATAAAAATCATTGTTATAACTACCTTTACAAGGAATGATGAAGATTTGCAATAAACCCTTTGATTTATTGAGTGAAGATGCCCTTTTACATGATCTAAAAGGTGAACTTTTGTGGTTGAGGTTGAACAATCTTTGTCCAAATGTGTAACTACTTGGACATGCCCTTGACCACTCACCTATATAGTTGGAACCTCCTAGACATTTGCCTTTCCTCTTGTGCAAACCAAACAAATCCCATTACCTTGTGATTATTACATTGGATTAACCTAGTCATGGTAGAGACAGAAAATGATATGCAATCCATCTAGAAAATATTCTTTAGAATAGCCCATAGACCTTCTTATATTCTTTGAATCCTTTCCCATCCATGAAACGTTTGTCAATTTTTGTCCTAAAACCAAATTTTACCACATATTAACATATGGCATGCCACATCAGATCCAACTAGTCATTCATGGGGCTCAAAAGTGATTAAGACACTTAACTAGCTTAAATATAGACACATGTCACTTTTTCATGTAGTTTTGAAGCTTGATCAAATATGTACCATCGATCATTGAATAAGTCTTAGGGTATTGACTCTATTGTGGGATGTTGATCTTGATTTGGGCCTTCAAGATCCTGCCACTTAGCATCTCCATGGGTTATCTATGAACAATATTGATTGCTTAAATTATATCACACCATGTGGAAGCCTCTTGTTATATCTCTATTCCCATTGAATTTTTAACTCTTTGCTCACACCATTGGATCTTGAAAATGTGTTCTGGCTTTAATCATGCTCTATGAGCTCAATACTTGCCATTTATGCATTTTTTTGAGCTCTATTGAAGTGTCCAATTTCATCTTACACCCTTGATATCATTTACATGGATCAAACATTCTTTATTGATCATTTTAAACCCAAGAGTAATGTAGACCACTGATTTATATTGAGCTCATTGTCGTTGTGACACATGTCACTATCACAATCAACCTAGACCCTTTAAAAAATCTGCTCTCATTCATGTCATTGCTATGATAGATGTAAAATGAACCATGAGCCTTTGATTTACTTGGTCATTCATCAAGATTTTGAAAATTATCCTTATCGCATCCCTCTAAAGGATCTTTGAATTGATGACCTCCACTCACTATAAAATATATTAATAGGGTTCCCACGATGGTGACACTTTTCACCTTCTTTTTCATCTTAGGGCTTAGTTTAAATAATGACCTATTATACACCATTGAATAGGATCTGTATGATTTTATACATACCATTGATTGATGGGAACATGCTTAATATTTTAGTCACGACACATGATCTCAACACTTGGCACATCCATACTTGTCGCAAGTCCTTTTTGACTTTTTAAATTTGATCGTGTACCATCAGATCTTCTTTTCCTATATTCACACATGTCATTCGATTATGATCTTCTAGATTAGACATTATTGGCTCCAAATTAACATGAAAATAGTTAAGTTAGAGTTCAGGGAACAAATAACTTAGTATAAAATCTTAGCCTAAGGTTTTGGTGCATAAATAAATATGATATAAGCTTTGGCATTTTAAGCTAAGTTTATAAAAAATGGACCAAGCATTAGTTAGACCATATTTATAATAAGTAAAAGGGACTAAAGGATATAGGATATAAAATTGACCAAAAATAAATTTTAGACTAAGATTTGGTCATGTAAATAAACATGACTAAACCTTAGTATAAAAATTAGACTATGTCCATTGCATATTTAAAACATTCTCACATAAATTTATCCCACCAATATGAATTTGAATCAAAGGGCCTAATCTAGGGCAATTGGAACAAGGGTCTTAAGGTTCTTAGACATGAATTCAACATAGATTTTGATAGACCAAAGGCTAGTAAATACCAAATTAACAAGACACTTAACCTCTGATGAACAATTGAAAATAGGAAGTGGGATAAACAAATTAGGCATTTATACTTAAAAGGGATCAATTATTTTAGTGCAATTTTGGGCACTAGCACCACCTCCTATCCACCTAATGAATTAACCTTTTCCCCATGCAAGGTAGCTTGTCACAATTGAATAACTTCCTCCCCTTTGAGAAAATATGTTAGAGCATCCAAAATTTCTCCATTAAGTTTGCATTTATGAGACACCTTCCCAAATATTTCCTCCACCATGAGGGTTAAAGAAATCACCTTCATGAATCTATCTTTTGAAATTGGTTCAAAATTGGGACTTCAAAAACTCTTTCCCCTCTCATAGGTGGTAAAGGCAAGGCCTCAACAAACCTTTCATCTACCATATGTGGCAAACGCAACTCCATCTCTATTTCTAAAGACCACACATCATGTCTACAAGTTCCTCTCATGTTAAGATCCAAGGGCATGAAAGGTATAGATATTTCCATTCCTCAGATGTTAAACTCAAGGGGCATGAAAATTCTAAGCCTATGAATGAAAACCATTCAGTGCATATCTTGTGACCATAGCAGTCCATTTATTCTCCTTCCCTTAGTCATGAATTTAATGACATATTTTCATCGGGTCACCTAAAATCCTGAGAGCACAAAGGTAGACAAAATTTATGAGTTCCAATTACATATATGGTAATAGATTCATGTTAAGATAGCTAAAATAATAAAAAATGAAAAATACAATCATTAATGCCCATACTATATGGTTTTCCTTAGTTGTTTCATCTAATATTATATTTTTAATGTTTAATACACTTGGTTATCTTGATACAAACAAAGATATAGTTATGGATAATGATCTGTTGAGCTCCGTGTTATGTAACAATCATGAGGATTATATGACAATTAGGTGTTTAGGGGAGTGTCATATGGAAGGGGATGGGGAAGGGGAGGATGAGATTGAAACTTATCCCATGAATAGGAGGAGAAAAAGAGAGACTAAAGAACCTTATAATTTGTTACCTTTGTGGAGTGCTTTATATCCATCAGTTTTATATCATTTTCATCATCAACCTTTGAATATGATTCAACATTAGTCATTTGTACTAGGAACTAGGTTATCTCACTAAATTGTATCCTACTAAATAATTCCTAATCACAAGTTGAGAGAAAAGGTGGATGATTGGTGATCAGTCCAAGATGGAATGGAGGGTTGGTAGGTTTAATTATAAATCATTAGGGGTTGTTCAAGTCATACATTTGACATGGGAATTTACTCCAAAAATGAAAATAAAAAATTTACCCAAAAAGATCCCAAAAATTAAAGACACATACACACACATAATAAAATTATGAAAAATACCCATATTGTATAACAAAGAAGGTGAACCATACATATTTTTACTTATAATTATAATGGCTTGATATAAATACATTAATCCCCAAATACCACATCATAAAAATTTATTAACCTACTCACACAACATCTATTGAGTTTCATACTTTGACACATAATGCAATGTATGGTTGGCACTAGGTAACCTAGATGGCCTAGCCTTTCCAAACACCCTCGGTGACCATGATGGTCAAAATCCCAAAGATAGATCAGATGCAGAGGTTACAAATGCCTTTCAATCAATGGTAACCTAACCCAATGGGGGAGAAAGCAGTTATCGCCAAAGAAAATGAAACTCGAAGGCCCAAGATGCCATCTTGTGGTGATTTTACATGCATTCAAATCTTAGAGGCAATGTGTAGATAATCCAAGTAGATTGGATGCCTAGATTAAACATGATCATGCCATGTGGAAAATCATGAAAAAGGTTATAATCAAGTCATGATGCTACCATGTGGCTGCATCCTAGGGACCTCATTAGGATGTTTCCATGACTCACCTTTGTAGAGATCTCTAAGGACCCGTGGTGCTACTTCCATTTATTTTCCATATAACTATAGGTAGCTCCATGAGTCATTATGGATGTAAATTTGTGGTGGAAATCCTAACATTCAAATTTTTATTAATGATGTGGCCTATGTACACTGATTAAAAATCCATTCTATATATTTATAAAATGTTGTTGATGGAGGAGGAAAACTCTTTAATTCATTATATGACACCACCTCCTCTCATCCTAATAAATTAACCTCTTACCCATGTGAGGCAACATGCTATAGTGAAATCACTTTCTTATTTTTAATAGAAAATGTCAAAGCATCCTCATTCCCTCCATTAATTTGACATAGATAGGACACATTCCCCAGTCTTCCCTCTACCACTGGGGGCAAAGGCATCACCTTTTCAAATTTATCTTCTACAATAGGTTGAAAAGGTGATCCTTAAAAAAATATTTCCTCTCTCATAGGTGGTAAAAGTAGGGCCTCCACAAATGTTTCCTCTTTCACAGGTGGCAAAGGTAGATACCTCTCTATTTTTGTACAACACACATCATGTCTACAATGTCCTAGAATGTTATGGTCTAAGGACATGAAAGGTCTAAAAATTCTACATCCTCATATGTTATAATCATGGGACATGAAATCAGGAATAGAAATAGAAGAGACAATCCATTATTTCATGCATATTACTCTGGAATAATAATCTTGAAATCTTAGCACTCTGTGATATGACGTCAACTTGGCATGTTTCATTAAAAATCCTTAACGTCTATTCAGGAAAAAATGTAGTGCATATCTTAAGACCATAACATTCCATTTATTATCCTTCTCTTAATCATGGATTGAATGAAAGATTTTTTATCTAGTTGCCTAAAATCTTGAGAGTGAGAGTGTATCTCAAATCGATGAGCATGAACTATAGAGATGGTCATGAATTCATCACAAAATAGTTGCAAATATGAAAAAAGGAAAAAGACAGTCATCAACATCCCTAGTGTGTGTTTTTCATAGTTTATTTCATCTAATTTCCCATTTTAATGCTTAATGTACTTGGCTATCTAGATGAACAAAAGGATGTAGTTGTGGACAATGATGTGGTATGGTTTGTGTTACCACCTGGAGAGTGTGGAAAGGGTTTGAGAGATGTGGTATAGTCATGAGGATTACATGACAAAAAATTCTTCAGGAGACTATTATATACATAGGGATGGGGAAGAATGAGATGGAAACATCTCCCATGAGCAGGAGAAACAAAAGAGAGCTTAAATAACCTCATTAATTATTTCCTTTGTGGAGTGTTTAAGGTCCATTGGTTTTATATGTTTTAAATCTTCAACCTTTAAATGTGATTCAACATTAGTCTTTTTCACTAGGCATTAGGTTATCTCACCAAACCATATCTAATCCCTTCAAATGTTAATTGGACCTTTGGTCCAACTATTAGTACTTCTTATTGTCTTTTTTTCTGTTGACTCTTTTCCATTTATAAATATTATTCTTATAATTTAGATTAAAATTGTTGGTATTAATAGTAAACTAATATATCATGAGATGTAGATGGATGGATTGAATGAATATGTATTTCCATCTCCATCGAAATTCAAATCTTAATAAATGTTCAAAACCACTTGTAGTTATATATACATACTATAGGATAGTATACATTATGAGTCCTTATAAGCAAGTCACTAAAGAAACAATAGGAAATATTAAACATGCTTTACAATATATGATTAATTGAGAGAACGTTTTTGGTAATTGAATATTAAATAATTTACCGCCCATTGACCCCACAGAGATTTACTTTCATAAATAAGTGTCTTTTCACAAGTGCAATTATTTATTTATTTTGGTTGAGTGTAATTTGTTCATGATGATGGAGAAATGCATGATTGCTTATCCATGCACAGCTTGCAAGATTCAACCAAGAAAATGTGGATACAAATGTCTTCTTGCTCCCTATTTTTTTGCCACTAGATCCTCACAAGTTCTTAATAGCACATAATGTTTTCTTGCTCCCTATTTTTGGGATGTTGAAGCATTCTGAAAATCCTTCAAGTTAAGGAATACCAGTATGATCTCTAGGAAAATGTGCAATTTAATCAATGTTGGAGCCAATATATATTTCCATAATTTGAACTCTATCTTGGCATTCTAAATGTCATTGACTCCAACAATCCACATTTAGAGTAAGGAGTTTAAACTCCATCTCTTATTAATTTTATCGAAAGCTAGATAAAAGAAGGCTTAAAATTTAATAGAGGAGTCTCAGAAAATAATTTAAGAATGTAATATTGCAATTCTACTACTAATCCTTCCACCCGACCAATGGGGATTACATGCCCATATAATGAAGAGTGAAAGGTTGCATCAACTCCTTAATTTGATTAAAAGTAATAAAGTGTGAATTCAATAGTATATTCATAATTTGTAGAGTATTCCAATGGATATAATTTTTAGAGGAAACTAAATTACTTACTTTGCAAATTCTTATTTTGAAGAGTTAAAGACATTTTATGCCCGACATATTCACCAGGGGGATGTAGGTGTTTGTGATAATAAGGGACCAATAAATATCACGTTTATATAAAAAGAGATATTATAAATTCATCCTTGATCCCTTAATCACCTCTTGACAGTTTAGATACAATCTTAACTATTAGTGACTATTCTATTAAGATAAATATTGAAATAACAAACACTCTTAACTATTAGTGACTATTCTATTAAGATAAATATTGAAATAACAAAAGAAGTGTGAAAATTAATATTTTCAATTTCAAAAACCTACATAATTTTGAGGCCTTAGGAAAATTTTATAAGTTCCATACCTTTAAAAAAACCGAACACTCCATTTAACACAAAACATTATGATTTGTCTATAAATGTTAATATTTACTATATCTCCTTCGTCACAAAGAACACAACAATTTTACAAAACCACTATGTGTAAATCTCGAGTGTGCTTGAAATTGGAATAGACAACACATCGATGTAGATTTGCTAATATATCATTGATTATTTATAAATATCCCAACAAAATGAATAATAAAGATGAATAACTATAAGAATTTCAATGTAAACCTAACACTTTTCTTCGAGGCAAAAATGATTTGTATTGTAGTAATAATTTTTTTCCACTGTTTTGATTAGATAACTACCATAGCTCAAAAGGTAACCCATGAAAACATCAAGTATTTAAAAATACAGAGATTTTGAAATTTAGTACTAAATGTTGATTCCTTCACATTTCTATTATTGTTAAAATTGGATAATTTTAATAGAAAATGAAGAAATAAAAAATAAACACAATATCGATGAGGACAGGAATTGTATATCGAGTACTGAATAAAACTGAAAAAAGTGCATTAAGAGGTTTTCGGGATGGAATTAATTTATTTTGTGGATAACACTCTCAACATCACCCATAATTTAACTATATTTATAGCAATATTTTGAATGTTATCTTTTTTGCTTTTTTGTAAAGAGGGAGGGAGATGGAACAATGTTGCAACAAAAATTGTGTCAATAATATTCTATTAATTTTTTTTATATGAATAATGTCAAATATATTATAGTTAAAATAAGATATATCAATATATATATTTTTAAATATTTAAAATTTCATATAAATTTATTGAAAAAATATGTAAATAAATTTAAAACTTTTAAAAAATATAAAAATATGTGAACTGACTAAAACTAAAAGAATGTGAACTGACTACTCCACAATCCAATGACTGCAATAAATTTTTAAGTGGAATGACCTTGGCCACTCATTGATGTGAATGATCACATCCAAGAAGCACCATTTTTATTACTAAAATTTATTGTAAACCATATTCATCCAAGTGTTTATTTTCTCACTTATAAGTATTTTTTTTGGTTCAATCAAGATTCAAGGTTATACCAATAACCACTCAGTATGCTACACATAGTCAAAATAATTTTTTAGAAAGGCTTAAAAGTTATAAATAATATAAAAATAATTTTAATCAAAAAAATTAATTATCATGAAAATGTCTTAATAAATAAAGACACTGACTTATGAATTATATAATTTGAATTGGAAAATAAAAACATTATTATTAGAAACCTCTAATTTTGAGTAGACCAAGTTAGTTATAAGTCATGATTAAATTGTTTACTAGTGAACTCATATTTGATAGACATTATAATGACTATTGAAGTCATTTTTTTTCTAATGGACTCATATTTAATTGATATTATAATGACTACTGAAGTCATTGTCCATTTTGTAATGGAATAGGTGACCTTAAGCACATATATTTCATATGTAATTATCATTTTGTAATTTTTAATTTTTATTGGACATAAATAATAAAGTTTTATTCCATTTTATTCTCTTTTTATTTTATAACTATGGTCATGCATTTATCTAATTCACAAGAACCATTTATTGTTAGTTTTATTTGCCTTTAATATGAACATAAGAAAATCACAAGGGTCAATCACTTTCCCATTTATCAACATGTACATTCCATACAAGATGACTTAAAAAATTATTACAAAATACTTTAATCATTATGAATTATGTATTAGATAACCAAATATTTTAACATCCTAGATTTCACGCACGGTCTATAAAAACAATTATAACATAGCATTATCATATTATTATACATACATTAATAGATGTTATTTTAAATTAATAATTCATAAACATTAGTAAAATATGGAAGATAATTAGAATGCATGTAACATGTGTTTTATATCATCATTATTCATTCCACATGTTTAGGTAGATTTGGCCATTATGAATTATCAATCTATTATAACATAACATCATCATCATCATCATCATCATCATCATCATCATCATCATCATATTATTATTATTATTATTCATTATTGTTGTTGTTGTTGTTGTTGTTGTTGTTGTTGTTGTTGTTGTTGTTGTTGTTGTTGTTGTTATTATTATTATGTAAAATAAGATGTTATTTTAGTGTATTAATTATTTAATATGTAAAACATAGAAGACAATAAGAATTAATATAGCATGCGTTTTATATCATCTTTAATTGTCTCACATGTATAGTTAGATTACAATGATTATGATAAAATTTTATACAATGAGATTTATTTGGTGCCATGTTCTAACTATACACTTTGATAGCATTTTACACACATTATATAAGGTGAAAATGAGGAATTGATCTCACCATTTGTTCCATAAGGTCCCACAAAAAATCATAAAAGTATACTTTATTTACTAAATACAAATTACTATCATACAAGATTCCTATTTCAATTGAACAACAATTTATTATGATATCACAACTTATTATAAAATTTATACTAATTTTAATAATTGTCTCTCTTTATTAATATTATTCATCATTCCAAGGATGGATGATCATCCTTCTCCAACTATCAAAACCTTTCCTTTATGATTTAATCATTTATTAATACATTTGTTGTGGTAATTAATTCCTAAACTTTCTTTAGGTTATTTTTATAAAAAATTAAAATCGTATTTGACATTATTTTTTGGATTGTAGATCTTTCCTCTACTCTCATTTAATTATTATATGATGCATGATCTCTACTTTTTTTTTTTTTTTTACATTTTCTATGAAATATGAATTCTATATGGCCATCCTCAGTCTTCTCTACCTTTATTTCCCATATCTTCAATGACTATATGGTCAACCGAGTTTACTTTCCACTATCCATATTTCTTTTAATTCTTTGTGGCCACTCTCCTTGTGGCATTCACTTTTTTATTTCCCATCTATAAATGTGGTCATCAATTAATTTTTTTTTTGAGTATTTGTTTACTATGACTATCATTATATGGTTTACCGAATAATAATACATACATATTATTTAATGGATATCTCTATTTATTTTTAGTAAACATATTTTGTTTTATCTAAAATTGAGGGTCAAAAGGTCTCTCATTCATAATAAAGATGGAATACAACCAACCTCTATTTTTCTTGGATGAAAATTTATGAAGGAACACTATCATAAATACTTGTCTAGATTAACTTAGAACCATCAAATGGAAAATAGACTATTCATAAAATTAGTTGGCATCATCCTAGCTAAAATCCAAACCAATCAAGAGGAAAGACAAAAACACCCAAACAAGGCTTGACTACCAAAAATTAAAAAACACAAGAGAATCCTAACAGTCATCAAAACTGAAAATGCCATCAAAGCCATTAAAATATTGTACTCTATTTTTAATGTTTATAAAGTTTCCTACAAGGGTGATCCAAGGCACCTGACATTTTATCTTATTTTGAACAATAGTCTGCCTATCCATAATACCTAAGTTACTAGAATCTGAATTAGAAGAAGAGGGGATTCCATTAGGAAATCATGCAACATCGACTTCCTTAGTAGTTATGTTCAAATTTATGCATTTCCAAATAAAATGTAATGATTACAATACCTCAATGTGTAAGTAAGCTTAAGGTGCCACTTCAAGAGATCCATCATGACCAAAACATAAAGGGGAAGGGAAAGGTAGTGTTAGTGTAATTATAAGGTGATCACTAAGAATAGATTTCCATCATGAAGAATCCACTTCATGGTTTGAATAAGAATAAGAGTAATTCAGATTCCCATGCACAAAGAACCTATGACATCTAAGGGTCACACCTTCATAATCAAGGTTTTGAGACCATCTCCAATCTTTAATTCTTAACTCAATCCATGCAGGTAGATCCTATGACAAATCCAAGTTGACCAGGATCTATGCAAAGGTGGTGTGGGAGAATATAAAATTAGAGGCCTTGATTTTCAGCATTTTTCCAACAGAAATCCCAACAGTTGTTAAGATATAAAAGGCCCAAAACTAAAGAGAAAGATATGGTAAATTAAACCAAGTCTAACAAAAAGGTTTTAAAGCAAAATATTGTAGGAAGGGCACAAGGGTTTTAAAATTATTATATGTTGATCCAAAGACTAGGATTTAGAAATAATTGCCTTATTTTTATCTTCCAAATCATCAAAGATGACAGTAAATAATCCCTTAATACAATGGTAAATCTCCAAGTTGTCTTCTAGGAGAGGATGTCAAAAATATGACATCCACTAGTGTACATCATGAAGTATCAGCCATAATATATCAAATTTGTAGATTAAACCATGCTCCCAAAACCAAACCTCATTATGGAGCACCTCCTCCAAAGTACCATACTCTTCAAATAAGGAGAAATAGCCTATTTTATAGGAGAGACTACCTAGATACAAGAATTGATATGATCCTTTCCAACCCTTTCAAACTCTTGACAATCACAACCACCAATTTCCACTTAAGAGAGACAAATTAGATATCAAAGAGACATGTCTCTTAATAAAAGACCAACAACCTACTGTTGAAGAATCCCTATGGTGGGCCTAGACTTCCCTCTAATCTTTGTCAATGACACTTGCATTGAGGGAAGAGTAGGAGTTTTGAGAACTATCATTCCACAAGAGTTGGTTGAAGAAGGAGATTGAACACAAAGTGATTCCATAAGGAAAGGCTTATCACTAATATATTAATGCTAAAATCTTGACTTCTTCATGATTACTTTAGAATTATTCAACAATTCCATCTCTTAGTACTTAGATTTCATCTCCTTTATTTTACACATTTATTATTTCTTATTTATTTTATGAAATACATTTTAACAAAACTTTTAAAATAGTGTATCATTTAATTTATTTCCATATATATGAATAATGTTCCACATTAAACATACAGTCCATTCTTGTTCATTCCACAAAGGCATACACTTCTTACTTTCAAAGTGATCTATATACCACATAAAAATTTGAAGGCTAATCTTTCCACAATGAAAATGATGGTTAAATTCCTCGTTTTAAAGCATATCACCTACCATCAGCTTTTGAATCTTGGAATTGAAAGTCGTGTTTAAATATAAATTTTGTACTTTGTTAGAAAAATTAATGGATTTCTCTAATCTTTGGTTGAGAGAATATACCAAGCTATATCAATCTCATTTTTGAAGATCGTAACAACATTGATTTTAGAAGTTTCATATACTTATAAATTCATGATAAAAATAATGTGGCAACAACACATGATATATTCATCAAAGGTAACTCCATTCTCAAAATATTATAAACCCATTGAAAGGAACAGATTTGATAAACTAATAGTAACTGGTGGTTTTGCTAACCCAAAAAAAATTAGATGAAGTGTTAAGTAAAAATAATTTCTTGTTGTTTTTCTGACAAAAACCATTATCTTAGATGAAGTGTTAATTAAATATAAATTCAATACATTTTTTCTCAAATTTTTGTGGGGAATTGGAATCCATTGATCTTGTTTTCTTTAAGTAAATAAATATAAAAAAATTCTTATATAAAAATAGTGTTCTTACTAAAATTTTCAAAAGATTTTATATATATATATATATATACACACACACACATTAGATATTTACAAGTTTAGATCGATAAATATTTAAAAATAGGAATGAAAAAGATTTATTTTAGTTTTTATCTTCTTATGACTTGTTATGTTTTTAGGTCTGGTTGATACCTTTTTATTTATTGCTCATAAAATTTGGGACATTTAACATAAATTTTTAGATAATGTATAATATCTCATTTTATTTTCTTTTTATGGTTATAATTTTTTTCAATGTTTTTCCTTAAAATTTAATTTCTTACAATCTTTTAAAAATTTATTATATTTTAGTTTATATTTAATTTGTTATTTTTTTTTTGGCTTTTTCCACATATCATAGAAGGAAGGAATGGTTTTAAAAAATTTAAAACTATCAAGATGTGTCAAAGGTTGTTATTTTTATTATTTTGTACATTTTTAATACATTTTTTTTTTTTCACTTTATCATTTGACATTTATTAATTATATGAATAAATGAATCATTTTTTTAAAAAAAAATCAAATAACTTCTTAGAACCTCTTGTTCATATTTCTGTGCTATCATCTTTTCCACCATTTTGAAAACACTTATTTCAATCCATTAGCATCTACTTTACACGTCCTTTGTAAACTTGCTAATATTATACATTAAAAAAAATAACATTTCATTATAATATATAAAGGGATGAGTTGTTCATGGAAAGTTCATTTTATATAAAATTTGTGTTAAAAAACATCACTATGCCATATTTTTTGTAATAGACATTGTACATTTTATTATAAGTTTTTTGAAGTTGATTGCCTTTTGTTTTATTAAAAAATAATAGGTGACTTATTATTAGTATGTTGGTGATATATATATAAAGGTAAACCTATTTTTTATTATTGGGACACAGTGCAAACATATTAGGAGGTTTTGGTCTCTCCTTTCATACACAATATACAAGAAGGTACAACTCACCAAGAAGATAAAAATGACCAAACAAAAAGAGGAAACAATAGTGAAAAGAGAAATAACCACTTCTGACTAGTGTGCAAGATGGCCAATTTTAGTTGAATCAAAAACCAATGTAGACTAATAGAGTGAGAGGCCCAGGTCTCAAAAAGAACCATCGAGATACCCAAAAGAACCAAACCCAAGAAACACAAAAAAATAAACCACTAATCTTGCATTTGTTTGGATCTAAAACTGTCCAAATAGAGTCATTTAATCCCTTTTAGATTCCAAAAAAATTCAATGAAGAATTTTAGCAAGGCATGCAAACCATCCTTCCCATTTCCATGAATTTTCTTCCATAGAGTTGTAACATATCTTTGATACCATACTGTAAGATATATGTCAATATCCTTCGAATGAGTCCCAATTTGGGGCATAAATTATATGAAGGACCACCCCTCAACCATACTTTGGCAAGGTTCAACAAGTAGTAAATTAATGTTCATGATGAGATAAATCTCCCTAACCAATCACTTACTCATTCATGGTCTCAATCTGGGATGTAACAAAACCAAGAATAAAATACAATTCCATAAGAATATATATGCTCTAATGCATCTAAAATGTTTAATAAAATCTATCTAAACCAAATCCCAACATGAGACTGCCCAAATTATATCTAGTATGCATTAATATATAATATAGAAAATACATTTAAATATTATCTAATATAATATATAAATCGTATGAATGGAAATGACCTCACAATTGTTGTGTTGTTGACACAACCCCTGTTGACTTCTTTTTTCTTGGCCCAACATTAAATTTTCCACTGTCAGTTGCTACAATACCTACCCCAAAACATTACTAATCAAAAACACTACTAAGAGAATTTTATTAAGTATTTACATTCTAGAAGAAATAAGCATAGTTGTTCACCTGTCAAATATCATCCTCGCACATAGACTCACAGAAAACCTCATTGTTATAGACATAAACATTTAGCGACTCTGAGTAAAAATTCATCTTTGAAGATAATTTAGAGTCCAAATGGTTCATTATAATACACAGTGCATCAACATCAACAACATGGTCGATGAAAAAACCAAACTCTTCATGAATATCATAATACAATCTTTTGACTATTGGTTGATGTAAATAGCATGTAGAGCCCTGAAGGTGTAAGAAAACCTAGAAGAATTGTACTTTTATTTTTACGATTATATCTAGTAAGTGTTTTATTCTAATACCACAAAGCTCTCAATAACCTATAAAAAGATCTAAACCTTGTATTACAATCGACACTCCACTTACAGCTTAGAGTGGGTTTAGGCATTAATAAAAAAAATGCAAGTGGTGAAATATTTCAAAGTGTGTTGGGTGGTGATGATGAGGGGCAATGAAAAATTATTTTAGGTGATATTGTATACTAGATGGCCCATATCATACCCATGCCCCAACATCAAGGTAGTTGTTGGATTTACATGAATTGCACCCATTACAAAGGGGTCTATAGCTTACAGAGTGCTGGCATATTTTATTGATTATTTTTTATTTTATTACATGAGGACTTCACATTCGATGTGTGAATTGAATCATCAATACAATGTTGTTAATGTGGGTGAAACACATTGAGGCTAGGGAGTCTATTTTCTTGCTTTTGTTGTGGTTAAGGTGAGTACCAAAGTTTTTCTTCAAAGTGCATGCCAAGTTGGTGTATAATGAGGCATTATTGGTGATTCAATGTAGATGTTGGGGTAGAGTCGTTGTCTATTCAAGAAAAAAATGATTGACTAACGATTGATCCTAAATGATAAATAGAGTTGATAAGTTTAATTCTCATACATTAAGGGGTGTCCACATCATATGATTAAAAGAATAATAAACTTTAACAATACAAAAAAACACCTAAAAAAATATTGCTAATATAATATTATATCATAATATATATTAATATAATATTGATATTTTTATAATATTATAATAATCATATATTAATATAATTTATTTATAAATATTAATAAATTAATAATGTTACATATAATTAATATAAATATACTTAATATTATTTTTATAAATTATAATATATAAAAATATATACATTATATTATTATATTATAATAATATATCAATTATTATTACTAATAATTAATTCCCATATTTGTGAAATAGCTTACATAATACATCTCGATTTTCTATTGGGAGAGCTATAAACCCTGATTTGTTTATATTTTATGATAAATTTTTAAAGCAATGCTATGAATTATTTTTTATATTTATGCATTTATTTGTTGGAGGAGAGCATGTATTACTATATTGGAGTAGATATTCTATTATGGTATTTGTTACTAATGTGTTTAATGGTAATTGTTTTGATTAACATAGTTTTCCTTAAACCCGCAACGTTTACTTATTACGTGTACTTATTTAAAGTGTATTTGGGTTTCATGGAGCCAGTTTAACAAGCTTTTTCTCCAATTTTCTGACGACTTTGTGTTCCGTATTGGGCTGCATAAGACCATCTTTCTTTGCTATCATGTGCAACGAGGGATCCCATGTCTTGGTGCGATTACCCTTATCAGACGGTAGCGAGTTCGAAATGACAGGGCTCCCAAACCAATAAATTCATTTATACTCATCTACAATCTCAATGACCCAAATGTTTCTTTTTCTTCACCATCTCTTTATTTCCTTTTCTGAGCTCCTTCTAAGACACTATATCCATTATAAAGATATTGGGGAGAAGCGACCTGCTGCAAACAAAACATATTTCTGTTGGATAAACATGCAGACAACTGTTTAGATGAATGATAATGATGCTGCTTGGGCTGTATGTTTTTCACCGTGCCGTTGATTTTCACCTTTTTCATTGCCTTCACGCAATCTTTGTTTTATCTAACAACATTAATGTTGTTATTATATCACGTTCTATTCTTTTATTTTCTTTGATTCAACCCAAAAGCAACACCACCACGATTCTTTTTATCTCAACTGTTTCAACTCAAGTGGAACTGCATTCCATTTCAATCAAAGATTTCAACGAACTCAAAAAACCCCTCTATACTTTCAACAGACTACAAATATGCATTTATCTCCATGTCCAGATAGGACATATATAATGTATATGTAATGTGGTCGTGATTCTTTTTGGGAGTACCAACCGCTTCATGTCTTTTTCCTGCAACTTCCCATTGCCCAACTGAGAAAGAGGAGGAATATATATAATAAAAAAAGCAGTCCAGCAGTGGGAGTGGAGAAGATGGAGACGGACTCTTTGGAGCCGCGCTGTTCAATATGCGTTGCAACGCATGCGATTTAGAAATATTTATAGTAACTTTTTTTAGAAGGCGGCTTAGAAAAACAAGTGGATGATAATGATAAGTGGGGTTGCATGGAAATAAAACATTCCAAGTCAACCTTTCGCACGTGAAAATGATTCTACTACTCGCTTTCTTTTTTCCATTGTTGTTGGTTCACAAAATTATCGTGAAATGAAATAATTTTGTTTGTTGAGTTGAATGGTAATTTATTTTTATATAACATTCTTTTCCTTATTGTTTTCATTTCACAAAGTATATGTTAAGTTACATATATTAAAATTGTGGATTAGAATTTTACAAGGGATAATTTAATTTAGGTTGTCCAAAAGATATTTTTGATTTTATTTTTAAATTAAGAATATTTTAAAATTTATAAAGTGATTATAATCATGTTTTAAGTAGACATTGGATGGGGATTAAATTTGATTGTTGATATTATGTCTTAAATTTTTTTGATGATAATTATGTATTCAACATCAACATTTAAATGTTAATATAATTTATTATTGATACTTAATTCAAAATATAATTCATAACGCAATTTATACTTAAAAGTTAAACAACAAGGGATTTAGTTAATATTATTGTGAGTATGTGCATAGTGAGAGACTCCAAAATAGTGACACATCGTGATCATGAATGATATACGATCCAACTCCAATGAAACTTAGGTATTTATCAATGTTTATAGGGTTCATGAAGTCATGAAGTCTACAAGATCTACAAAGTCCACATAGTCCAAAAATTGTAAGGAATTCACGAAACCCATGAAGTCACGTATATCAATAAAGTTTCATGAAGTATTATCTTAAAGGAAAAAGTATTCACTTTGTTACTTTGTGTGATAGGATTGTGTGTTGTGTCACAATCTCATGTATCATTGTTAAAGGTCACAACGAGTAGTTGTGATAAATAGTGGTTAGTTTTTTTTCACACAGAGACAAATAGTTAATCTAATTATTCATAGTAACCATGTGAATAAAGCAAAAAGGTCAATGACAAAGATATCATGCCTTGTTTGAATGAGACAAGACAAAGTCGTTAAGTCAAACATAAAATTATAAGAGAGGATTTTAATAGTGATCATTTGTATAACGTTAAGCATGTAGTGATGAAACTTCATCATTATTATATATGGTCACTATTATAAACTATTATTTGAGTCAGAATTTGTATAACCTAGTCTTGTTGAAATGCGACTGAAAAGGAAGCACTTTCATACTATGGTCTCTTTGCAAAATTAAAGTGAGAATCTCAATGACAAAAATATCATGCTTTGGTCGAAAGGAACAAATCCATTAAGTCAAAGCTCTAGCTATAGGAGAGAACAGTAACGAAGATCATTTGTAGACCATGAAGTATGAGGTAATGTCAATTTCATTGCGATTATATATGGTCATGGATGTAAAATATTACATGAAACAAATTTTATATAACACAGTCTTCTTGAAGTGTGATTGGAGAGGAACCACCTCAATACTATGGTCTCATAAAAAATTTACTACCAAGTGGCATGTAAATATAATTGTTAACAATGTGAGTAGTTGTGAAGTAATGAAAGAATCAATTATGATATATTTTAGTTGTATAAATATCTAAATGTTATAAAATTTTAAAATGCCAATCCATAAGTAAATGAATATATGAATTAATGAGAGGGATTATATTTTCATTTTAATTACAAGCGATCATCACAAATTCAAGAAGTTTACTAGGATCTCCCATAGTAGTAAAAGAATTACACAGTAGAGCAACCTAATTTAGTCACTTAACGAGTTCCTGAACACTACCTAAAATATATATAATGTCAATTTTAGATATCATGGAGGCCAAAATTACTAAAACTTTGTGACTTCATTTAACATATCTAATGGTCCATAATTACTATAGTTTGTATTTTAATCAACAGTCTTCTAATTTATGAAAATTAGTTTTGTTATTCTTTGTCTAGTCATGTGGCTAAATGAAATATACAAACTCTTATTATAAATTTAGTCTCTCCATTTACATATAATTATGTTTTTGACAGTATTGTCTACCACCTAAAATAGGATCATGAATAATTAATTTTAATAATACATTTATGATATACATAGTAAAGAGCTATGCTGAAATTTAATGAACTATTATAAGTTGAATATAAATTATAATTCAATGTTATTATAACCTCACTTTTTAAGAGGATCTGCTATACAAGTTATTATATATTAACAATATTATAGTTTGTATTTTGAGTAGCGTTATTCTAATTTATGAAATTAGGATTTGTTATTCTTTGTCAAATCATGTGACTAAACAAAATATACAAACTATTATTATAAAATTTAGTCTTTCCATTTATATATCATTGTGTTTTTTATAATATTATCTTCTATTTAAAATATGATCATTAATAGTTAATTTTAATAATACATATATGATTTATAATAATGAGATATGTTTGAATTAATAAACTATTATAATTTAAATGTAAATAAAAATTAAATGTTAACCTCCTATTATTATAAATTAATGATACATCAAATGAATTTATTCACTATAAAGAAATGTAAGATAAATATATTAAAAGAAATTAATTAAATATGAATGTTTAACTAATATATTTCCTTGTTTCCTCCTAACATCCTAGTAACAAGGAAACGTAATAATTATCTATAAGTAATTAACACCCCGTTGTACCATACATACCTACAATCTAATTTCCTATTAACAATTATGATATTTACTTTTCTTATTATTAAAATTCTATCTCTCATTCTTATCCATTGAATTTTCTTGTTACAAATTTAAAATTAAGAAATGCATAATCCCAATTTATTTATGGAATGAAATTAAGTAAATATCAATTTAATAATTTTAGTCATTTTTGCACACTTAACAAACATATATATATATATATATATATATATATATATATATATATATATATATATATATATATATATTAAAAATTTCTATTTAATTATTAATATATAATTATATGTTAAATTATTTGTTTTTATTCATAAAATAATATTATATAAATAATTATTATTTTTAAATTAAAAAAATAAATTCAATGTTAAAAGTTTATTATTTTTATAATTATTTAATGAAGCTTGTTTGCTTAGTGTTAAAGTGACAATATGTTTGACGAATATATGATTTGGTACCATGATTCCTTTGATTACTTATATAATAATGTATGTGTTCATAATAAAATAATGAAGAATACTCTAAACTACTCTCTTAATTTATTGGATTATATGTATACCATTGAGAGAATGTCAAACTTCACTAGATAATTAATATATTGGTACCAACTTTCTACCAAAAATGGAGAATTCATCATTTTTTAATTTTGTAGATGTTTTTTTTCCCTTTCTCCACCTCTTTTAATAATATTATCCTTTTTTTTACAGAGTTTTAGTATACCATTGATTTCAGAAATGATTTTCTCTCTGAAAAATCATATTTGTTTGAGGAATGATGATTATACAATATCTTATTTTTGGTTTTCATGTGGCCACTTATTTATTGACTACTTTTTTTTTAATATATGATTTATCATGTTTTTCCCCAATCTCTCTTATTTCTATATATACAACCCAATTTCATGTTAATTCATTATTACTTTTCCTTATTGTTGACTATTTTTCATATATATTTATTATTCCTATTATAAAAAATAAGTATATTAATATTAATAATAAAATATTATATTAATAAAATGGATAGATTGATTAAATATGTAAATTTCCCAACACCATCAAGATTCAATTATCACTGAACACTTAAAACCATTAATAATTGTTTATATAAATTTATAAACTAATAAACATTATAAATTATGAATCCCTTCATAAGGATGTCATGAAGGAAAAAGGGGAAATATCAAACATAGTTTACAACATATTAGTAAAACCTTTAAAAATTTGTCATGTTGCATGGATATGAAAACTTTTAAAAGTTTATCACGTTACATGTAATTGAAAATGCCAATTTTCAACTATATAAAATAATTTATACCCCTGGACCCCATAGAGATTTGCTATTCAATCCATTCACACAGTCCAACAGTTTATATAAATTTCTAAACTAATAAATATTATAAATTATAAACCCCTCTATAAAAATGTCATGAAGAAAAATGAAAAACATCAAACACATTTTATAAAATATTATTAGAACCTTTAAAAGTTGGTCACATTGTCTAGATATAAAAACCTTTAAAAATTTGTCACGTTTTATGTAATTCAAAATGCCAATTTTCAACTATATGAAATAATTCACACCCGACGGAGATTTGCTATTCCTGTCCATTCACACCGTCCCTAACTTTGATGCCCATGGCGCAGGTTCCTACTATGTCTCTAATCTATATGGGGCCCACTCTAGATTGTGATTGAGTTGGCGATTAAAGATAGCCGCCGCCAGATAATGTATAGGGCCAGGGCGCCCCTATATATCTATGAAAAACCCATCTCTGGTATATTTTTTTGGCATCCATATATAAATGAGAGAGGGGAGGGACACTCAACCTCTCACGGAGTAATATTGACCGTCTGGAATTCTCAACAGCAAGGTAATCTTTCATAAGTGCGACTACTTGTTTATTTTGGTTGAGAGTATTCTGTGGTTGCAGCATTAAGCATTATTTGTTGCAGCATTGAAGATGGAGCGATGTCCGATTGCCTATCCTTGCGCAGCTTGTAAAATTCAACGAAGAAAATGTGGAGACAAATGCTTGCTTGCTCCCTATTTTCCACCACAGGATCCTCATAAGTTCTTAATAGCAAATAATGTTCGGGACAAGGAGCATTCTGAAAATCATTCGAGTTGAGGAATCCCATTATAATCTCTAGGAGAATGTGGAATTTAATCAAAGTTGGACACAATATAATTTTCCATCATTCAACGACCCTCACACATTTCTTTGTTTTGGTGTTTCAGGATCTTCCAGATGAGAAGAGAGGAGATGCTGTGAGCAGCATGGTGTATGAAGCAACTGCCAGGCTGAACGACCCTGTCTACGGTTGCACAGGCGTAGTGTGTAAACTGCAGACACAAATATCTCATTTTCAATCGCTAGTGTCCATGATGCAAGCAGAGCTTGTGAAAATACATGATAATCTTGTCTCTCTCATGGCTGATTATACCGTGAAAACAGGACGTACATCGAATGTCGGGCCCAACGTATTACCTAGAAATAATGCCAATGCTGAAGACATATTCGTTTTAGAGGATGTTGCGGATCCCTTGTGCTTGTGGGGGCCAATGCTGGCTTAATTTGGGCTTTGAAGTAATGCCTTTTTATTTTTACACTCCGGTGGAGCCATGCTATTTGGATTGTAAAAAAGGGTGCACAAATTGACAAAGTGTTCCTTATATGGATTTATATGAATGTAACCTTAAATTTAAGAAATATTAGATGAAAGCAATATAACTAGTAATTGCCTCAAAGGTGTAAAGAAAGTCGGAGGAATTGTAACTTTTTAAGATTATATTTGATAACTATTAATATGATATATTATATATTTTGAAAATTAAATTGAAATGATTAAATAAAATATGCAACTGCGATAGATTACATATTTAACATACCTTGATCTCTAAGAATTTAATTGGTGAAGCTGAAAACCCATTACTCAGATTTTATATGATATTTTATGTTATATTTTATTGTCTTGTAAATGTTAAGATTATACTTGCTAATCAAAATGGACATAGCTTAATAGTGTAAGTGGCATGATCACTGATTGTAAAGGTGATTGCAAAACATAGAGGATTATACAGTAACATATGATTGAAGTGTTAGGGTGTAGAGCTAAAAGCTTCACCTTAAGGCAAACAGGGACGTTTTTTAGCATGACAGTCGCCAGCGTCAGCAAGCCACAACCGACATTGGTCAGGGAAGTGTAGAAGGAAACTGACATCGGCAGGGATCGGCCAGCGTCGGTCACCTCCAGTCAGATAGGGACCGACGTCGGTCGCCTGTGGCAGTTTCAGAACTACTATTGACAAACAGTCAGTTAAGTGAATGCGTTGTTTGCATGATGAAGACCAGTTAGAGTCTTGAACTGCAAGTCTAATCATTATATGCATGAGATCTATATAATAGACTCATGCGATGTATTGTTAAGTGGTGAACTTGAAGAACTTGAAGAACTATGGAGAGTTCTTCCCCTGGAAGAGCATGTTCTTCCAGGTATGTAAGATCAGGGTTGGTCAGTAGGGGGTTGCTAGATCATGGTGGAGATCTACATGTGATAAGTAAGATCAGGTTGGTCTGCTGGGATGTGTGTATGCGAGGGTTAAAAGGAGATCGATGGGGGAGCAAGATCCAAGGTGATAGCAATACATCAAGGAGCAGGATCATGGTGAGATCTACTTGGAGTACGGTTCGTACTCGATTGTACAGGTGTACAATGAGGTGAACAACAGCTTGTGTTAGCTATGTGTTGTGACATATTGAGAGAAAATTACTCTTGAGAGAAGATTACTGTAAGCCCACGAAGTGAAAGAAAGAGTGTTATCTCTTTGTTATAATTTCTTTCTATAATGAGTTGAATACAATTGTGTATTGCCTCTCACATTCTGTGTGTTTTTTCATTGATAGTTACTTGTACTTCTGTGTAATTCCGCATGTTTAATTGCTTATACATTGGTAATCATATGTGCTCTTAAATCCGACAAGTTGTGTCAAAACTTTGGGGAACTTCGGTCCTATCAATTGGTATCAGAGCGAGGTTGGATGTTCTCAGAGCGAGTTTGACTAACAGATGTCTCAGATCTGGTTAGTGATTTTTTATTATAGGTTACTCACAGGGGTTTATGTTTGAGTGGGAGTATAGCAATGACAGAAGAAGGTAAGCTGAGAATGAAAATATTCAGGCATAGGATTAACACCACAAGGAGTGTGGTGGGTAGTCTTCAAGATTCATCTTGAAGAGGAATACAAGCCAAGATGCAGATTAGACAAGGTACTGGTATAGGTATAGGTGCAGTTGTTTATCTCTAAGTGGGAGATTGTTAGGGTGTGGAGCTAAAAGCTTCACCTTAAGGCAAACAGGGAGGTTTCTGAGCATGACAGTCGCCGGCGTCGGCAGGCCACAACCGACATCGGTCAGGGAAGTGCAGAAGGAAATCGACATCGACAAGGATCGGCCGGCATCGGTCACCTCCAGTCAAACAGGGACTGATGTCAGTCGCCTGTGGCGGTTCCAAAACTGCTGTTGACGAACAGTCAGTTAAGTGAACACGTTGTTTGCATGATGAAGACCAGTTAGAGTTTTGAGCTACAAGTCTAATCATTGTATGCATGAGATCTATATAATAGACTCATGGGCTTCATTGTTAAGTGGTGAACTTGAAGAACTGTGGAGAGTTCTTCCCCTAGAAGAGCATGTTCTTCTAGGTATGTAAGATCAGGGTTGGTCAGTAGGGGGTTGCTAGATCATGGTGGAGATCTACATGTGATAAGTAAGATCAGGTTGGTCTGCTGGGATGTGTGTTGCGAGGGTCAAAAAGAGATCGGCGGGGGAGCAAAATCCAAGCTGACAGCAATACATCAAGGAGCAGGATCATGGTGAGATCTACTTGGAGTACCGGTTCGTACTCGATTGTACAGGTGTACAATGAGGTGAACAACATCTTGTGTTAGCTGTGTGTTGTGACCTATTGAGAGAAGATTACTCTTGAGGGAAGATTACTGTAAGCCCGCAAAGTGGAAGAAAGAGTGTGATCTCTTTGTTGTAATTTCCTTCTATAATGAGTTGAATACAGTTGTGTATTGCCTCTCACATTCTATGTGTTTTCTCATTGATAGTTACTTGTACTTCTGTGTAATTTCGCATGTTTAATTGCTTATACATTGGTAATCATATGTGCTCTTAAATCTGACAAGTTGTGTCAGAGCTTTGGAGAACTTCGATCCTGTCATAAAGGTGTGACAAAGATTTGATGATGTTATGAACAATACCGCATCAACCATCTTACATTGTAGAAACAGGAGAAATATATATATATATATATATATATATATATATATATATATATATATATATATATATATATATAAACATCGACTAACACATTACCATTTGGAAGATGATCATCTTTCTCTACAGTGCCATATAAATAACACTTATTCCATACAAATTATACCTACCTGTACACGACTCAATTAACTTTTAAATTGACACATCAATATAACAACGGTGCTAAATGATACACATTAGTTATATCAAAGCAATGTGGTGACAGACTTGAATTTATTTTACTTTTACCACATCATGAATTTAAATGCATTGGCTATTTCTTTGCCTTTTTCAAACAGATCTTCTACAACTCCCCGTGCGGCTTCAGGGGACTTGTCAACATAACCGCTCATGGGAAGACGGTGATCAAGCCATTTCCGCTCCTTCTGCAACTTGTTTAATAGTTGGTTGGCGGCTTTCATAAGGACAACAGCTTCACTATCAGAGTATTCAACAACAACCATTATGTTCCATGCCTGACAACAAACTTTAGTAGCTCTATCTGCCACATTTTGAGGCTCAGTTACATTATCTGTAAATGTGGAGAGCTCAAATATGAGAGTAAGTATTGTGAATATGGTCATCTTGCAAGAGCATTTGCAGATATTTAAATCACTTTCTACCTCCAATCCCTACGGCCGGCCTGCGTTCACACATCTTTGGCCGTGGAAACCTGGAAAGATTTTTCAATGAGCAATGCTATCAATTTGTTACATCTTTCAACCTCTTCTTTCCCTTTTGCAAACCGCTTCGTAATTTCTTGTAAGGATTTTTGTTGGCAATCCATAACCCAACTAGGTTTTCCCTCTGGATGTTTACAAACGCTCTTTTATACTTATCATACTTTACAATTTCCCGCTACTCCAACCAGCCAAGGAAGGTACGATATGTCCGCTCCACGGGCCTGGTCCACTCCACCTTCTTCCGCGGCAGCAATACCCCTGCGCGATCGATCACTCGACATTCACCGCTAGAGCGGGCCCCTACAGGTATGCCGCCATGGATGAAATATGGAAGACGCTCGACTTCTGCAACGCCTCCATAGCGTCTAATGTACATCAATCTCAACCGCTCTGCGTGGTGTCAACATTAGAATAGTGCAAATGGAGAAATACTAGATGAAAGCAATATAAATATAGAGAACTATAAAATAAGGAATGCCATCCACGAACCAGCCCTTCCCACCTTTCTATCCATGACATTATTTTCTGATGTGCTCTATCTTATTATTGGTAAATGACAGGGTTTTGAAAGGGACTTTGATGTGCTCTAATGTGCTCTATCTTATTTGGCTTTTAGTAGTTGTATATAAAAAAAATATTATTTAATTTCTAATAAATATATATTTTTACAATTTCATTTGAAATATTATTTTGTGAATTGATAATTTTTTTTAAAAAAATATAGGATTTATATTATGAATATAAAAGAAATAAAAATTTGGAATAATTTTTTTTATGAATTGATTGAGAATAAATGTTTCAGAATCACTTTTCTTGGATAATATAAATAATGGAAATGTATGCAACAAATCTTATAATATCAAAAATCCATTTCCTTTAGAAACTCCAATATGCAACATAGGGTTATTAGTAAACCTTTTTGGAATGTACTGTAATAACCTTGTTTTCAAAACTACTCCCACATGGGTTGATATCGAAAGAGTGTCGATTCAACTATGAAATTTTATTTCACGGGCATTTAAATCCCTCTAAAATTTTTTGAGAATAGAGGATATTAGATTGTCTCTTATCCACATGAATGTAGAGTTGTAATTTCTTTAGAGCCCTTGAAATTTTTGTCAAAATCCCTCAATTTTAAAATTAAGAGAAATTCCCATACTTGTGCTCTCAGAGGACTAGGTAGATTGAATGCTTAATTTTTTGGAAAAAGGATGACCATCTTAGGAAAAGTTATCTTATATTGGTTAATAAGGGTAATATACCTAACAAACAAAAAGAGAAGGAAGACCCGAAAGATGAGACTGTGTTGAATAATTTATAGGTTTTTGAAAATCCTTTGTTTAATATTGTACCTGTCAAAGGTAGTGCCCCCCTATTGAGGCTTATGTAAAAGATGGTCTTGAGAATTAAAAAGAGAAGGGTCTTGATGACTCCTCCCTCAATTCTTAGGTGCATGGCCCCCAACAACTTTCTATTAATAGCTTGAGTCCCCTGGTAAGCATGATAAATTGCCTACCTAATACCTTGGATGATCTATTTCTTCAATAAAAACCTCTAGTGGATCCACATTTTGAGGAATATGTTAGTATCCTTGTTGAAGCCCCTGATCAACATAGTGCTTTATCTATTAGATTTCCCATAGACAAACTCAGCAATCCTTCTAATGAAGTTTCTCCTAAGGCTATCTCCTTGAATAAAGAGAAATTTGATTGACCTCACTCTAAGATGGATATATCAAATGGGGATCCCTTGACCCACAAGGATACTTCAGATGCAAATAATTAGATGTCTAAAGGAGGATGAAAAAGACTTAAAACTAATTTGGGGTCTTCCCTATTAGAGCATGTAGCACCTAAGGAGAAAAAAAGATGGTAAAAGAGTCCTCTTACAGTAACTAGGACCCTTCTTACAGAAAAAGGGGTAATAAAAATAAAGTCCTAGACTACATCACTAGATTGTACAGTATTGGGGGTAAGCCCCATGGTCAATCCAATTGACCTCTATCTACCCTCCCCAGTTGTGTATGTGGATTTTTAGATGGAATGTGAGAGGGCTAAAATTATTTCATAGAAAACCAATTGTAAGATAGTTTAGACACTCAAGAGAAAACTTGGATTTTCTATGTTTGCAAGAAGTTAAGGCTATTGGACCCCAATTGTCCTTACTCTTAATCTTTATTTGGCATAATGCTCAATAGTTCTCCACTAATCATCAAAGAGGAAAAGGTGGTGCCTCTATTTTGGTCAACCTATGACTGAAATATATTATTGTTTATCATGGTGTCTCTCCCTATAACATAGTTTTTGGGATATTGCTAGGAAGTCAAAATGAGACTTTTGTCCTATGTAATATATATGCCCCTAATAAATATACAGAGTGGTTTGAGCTATGGAATTGGCTAGTTATAAATCTTATAAAATTTCCTTGGGTCTTTCAGGGAGACTTCAATATGGTAGAAGAAAAAGAGGATAAAATTAGGGGAGACCACTAGGCCTAGAAGGGTAATGCCTTATTTTTCTTGTCCAAATTCAAAATATTGTATGGATTTGAATACCATTTCCAGAATGGTAAAATCTCAAGAAAATAAATCTAGTATATTTGGTGTAATAATCAAAATAGTAACAAAATGCAATACTCCAAACTTGACATATTTTAATTGAATAAGGAAATATTCACTTTGACCCCTAACAAGGATGGCAATGTGGTGCCAATGTTTCCCTTTACTATGTCCGACCACCACCCTATTTAAATGGATTTTTAATTGGATAGTGAAGAGAATAAAGACATCTAGTCCTTCAAAGGTTTATATAAATTAAATGTGTCACATTTAGCTCATAGCCTGTGTTTGGATGGTCTTCAGTGATCTTAGAAAATTAGCAAATTTGCATGTAACTCCAGTTCCAAAATTGACTAATGGAACTCTAGTGTGAAAAATTCAAAGAAATTTACAAGAACCTATGGGCAAATCAAAGAGAAAAAATGCAAAACACTTGCAAGGGACACTCAAGAGAAACTTATTCATGCTGAAAGCTTGCCGCAACTTTATCTAGCCAATGGAAAACTTATAGAATAATTTAAGCTCTTAAAAATTCAAGTTAGATAGTCACATAAATATATTTCTAGGGGGCACAGATCTGATCTAGATTAACCTCGCTGAAGCTTGGTGATAGAGGCTCTAACTTCTTCTTTAGATTCTTGAAAGCTAAGCACATAAGAAGTAAGATTAATGGTATCAAAGTTAATAGGCACCTTACGTAGGATGCAACCAACATAGAAGAAGATTTTTTTGAGTTATATTCTAGTGTTTTCCTTTTTGATGGCTCTTATGACCATATTGAATAAAACTTGGCTCTATGTGATTCCTACATTCCTAAAATTATGTCACAGACTCAGGCTTCTTTCCTTGATGCTTGTATCTCACTTGATGAAATTAGAAACACTATTATCTCACTCAAAGAAGATAAAGCACTTGGGATGGATGGATTCCCTCCTAAATTCTACAAACAAATAAGGAGTGGATTGATAAGGACTATCTAGAGTTCTATAATGAGGCCATTGATGTCGACACACTCATCCCAGACATAAATAAAGGAGTAACTAATCTTATTCCTAAGGATGGTAATATATCTTCAGTGAAAAATTGGAGACAAATTACCCTCTGCAACATGTGTTATAATACTCTAGAAATTATCCTTGCTAGGAGACTGTCTTCACTTCTACCGTTTATTGTCTTGAAAACTCAAACTAGCTTTGTTGAGGGGAGATACATCCTAGAAAATCTAATTACCAACTAGGAAGGTATGTACTAGAATATAAACTCAAATCAAGATGAAGGAATGATCTTTTTTTACTTTAAAAAACATTATGACAAAATTGAGTGGCCATTCATTGAGAGAATGATGTGTGTCTTTCGAATCCAGGATAGATTTCATAAAATGGTTAATGTCCTCTTCAAGGAAGCTTTTTCTATCATTGAAGTCAATAGATAAATAATAATAATATCTTGAGATGCAACACTCCATTAGATAAGGATGCCCTCTAGCTCCATCACTCTTTGTTCTTATAGTTGAAGCATTACACTATCTCCTTAGATTCTCTGACCTAGGTCCTCTAGAAGATATCTCACTTCTCAATAATGATGCTCTCATTAATGTCCTATTTGTTGAAGATACAATAATCTTAGTCGCCTTAGAACAAAGCAACTTGGCTCAGGTAGTGACAAGGTTGGATTTTTAATGTTCTACTTTTAGGTCTAAAGTAGAAATGCATAAATCACACATGATGTGTTGGACTGAATAGTCTCAAGACTGGTTCATAAATTATGGTTGGAATTGGAAAGAAATGGATGAAATTTTTAGGTACCTAGGTATTCCCTTTGCCCTATCACCCTTCTTTAAAATTATGTGCGAACATATCTTTTATAAAATTAACAGGAAAATTGTAAAATGGCAGGGACATTTATTGTCCTTACTAGGATGGATTCAAGTCTATCAGAAGGTCCTCTCATCATACACTATTTACTATGCCTATTGATATCTCTTTGGAAAAACACAAATCAATATGATCCACATAATCATAAGATACTTCCTATGGTCTTATGGGAAATCGTGTAAGAAAAGGCATGCAATTTCATAGAAATTTTTCTCCAAACCTAAAAATATTAGAGACCTAGGGATAAAAGACCTTCAGTTGCAATGTATAATGTTGGTAGTTAAGTGGAAAATTAGACCATGTAAAGGAAACGATCGCTAGAAATTTTTGGTTAGGAATAATGTTTTAAAAGGCTTTCCTAAAGGAAAGCTAGGGTGAGAAGGGTTGAATATAAATGATCTAGTCATTGGGCCCTTCACTTTTAAGCGGTTGACTCTCTTATATTTTATTCTATTTGGTCAACCTAGGATATTGTCAAGCCCTTCATCACTGCTAAGTAAGTATTGAATTAGTTTCAAATAACTTATAAATGGTATAGATCATTATGGTATGATTTGATTGTCAATAGGAGGTCCCTTGCCCTCATCAGGGGCTATTATGTCCTTGATTGTTACATAGGGGTTGAGATATTTTAAGGATCTCTATTCACATGTGAGATGGGATCCTTGGTTAGAGCTTAAAGATATATTTTAGATCACTGACTCTCAGTGTAGAACATATAACATGTTATAAAAAACACTGGAGGGAAATAATATTGTGGTTTTTATTGAAGAGGATGGTGAGTTATGGAATAGATTGAAGTGGAAGAATGGTCCCCCTCTACTTGAGTTTACATCTCAAATTATATACAAGCATATCTCTTTCTATAATGTCCTCTACCTCACCCTCAACTATATATAGTATGTGTTTGATCCTCTGTCTACTTGGTCCTTTAGGTTTGATGTGATTTGGGCCTCTTATCTTGAACCCAATAAATCCTACTTCACTAGTTATTAATGTGTAAAAAGTTAGTTATTAGTTCTATATTGAGTAATTGTGATCTTGATAAACTTTTTTATTATTTTTGAAGTGAAATTAAAATGATTGAGCATGTTATTTTATACTGCCCATGTGTAGCTAAGATGTAAAATTGTAGGCTTAATGATGGGGGATGCCCCAAGTATGATATTTATTTTATGGGAACTCTGTAAATGTTTTTGGCATCTTTGATGCTTATATTAGTAATCAATTTTATAATATAAAAACAACTCTATTTGATAAAAAGTTGGCCATGGATTACTGAGGTGGTTATAATATTCTTTTTCATACAATATTATAATGAAAAACAACATTAATTAGTAATATTATTTTTTGTTGGCATGTCTAGTCATTCTTTGTATGGAAATATGCCATGCACTTTGAATGATTTATTATTTCAACTTTGCAAGTATGTATGAACACATGTGATAATATGCTTTGGATTGCATGAATGTATGCTATTTAATTTTTATCTTCAAAATTTTTAGCATGCATAAGTAGTTACATGTGTTTTAGGAATGTGGCTAAAAATCAAGAGGGTAATAATGTAAGCTTAGGCGTGTTGTGGTTGTATCAAAATAAAACACTCAAAGACGATTTTTGAATGTAGAAATGTTGAAATCATTTTTTTTAAAAAAACAATTCCAATGTTATTGATCCACAATAATATTGTGACATTATTAAATCTAATTATTTTTATTTAGGTTAATTATTTAATATGATTGTTGGTCCAAGAAAATTTATTCAATGTGCAACACAAATATTTAAAAAAGTAAATTAAATATAAATGTTTTACTAATACCTTAGTTATCTCCTTATAATATAAAGGTTAAAAATTTATTAACATTATAGAATACTAGAATTTATTTGTATGATTAAACTATAAAGCTACTATAAATAACTTTAAAATAGGGAACATTACTTCTCAAAGGTACCAAAAAATGCTATCAATGAAACATACCATTATGATGCTAATGATAACAAATAGAATCAAGGGCATGGACATTTTCATCACTAGCTTCAAAGGTAATGCATTCAGGACTTGTAGGATCTAACTTGATTCATAAGATAGCAATAAAAATGAAAAAATATAAAATGGGGTCAGCTATGGGAAAATGTGATTAAAAATCATTGATAATGGATTTGATAAATGATGTATATTGAGATTTAGAAATTGGTTGCCTTACTTTGTTAACAACAAAATATTCTAGATTCAATTTATGTATAATCATCATCATATACACATACATGTGTTTTTTAAAGATGTAAATGCTTTATTGTAGTTCTTTGCATTTTGAGCTAGAATGGATTAATGCCTATAATGCTTTATTTTATTTTAATCAAAAACAAGAATTGCACTAGAAACATGGTTTTAGTTTTTCAAAATAATTAATGATATTATGCATGCTTGTGTAATTGGTTATTGATATTTGGAACATAAACATTCTCTATTTGGTAAAAGCACCAGATCATGTTCCACTAAAATTATGTTTCTCTTTTTTCAATATATATTTGTTTTTACTTCATTCCATTCTCTATGTTTTATTTCAAATCTTTTACTTAGATTTATAAACCAATATTGAATATTAATGACATACATGTTATCATTTAAGTGGATATAGCATATTTAATTTGCTCAATATTTGAAAATGTCATTGCACGATGTTATAAATTACTAAACTCTTGCTTCAAAAGAATTATAATTTCAATGATGAAACACATGTTGTTTGTATTCATCTAAAATCATTTAATTTTTCCCTTCCTACATACTATGCCTAGATTCAATAGTTTTTAGCTTACTTGAAATATGTTGAATGCAATTACACATGGATATATAGATTCTTTAAAGAAGACACAAAAAAAAAGCATTTATTTAGATCTTTATCTATGATTGCTTTAGATCCATAACTATAAACAACTTATTAAAGGTTGTGTCTTATAAAATATGACAATCAATACCTAGTTAATCGCAACTAAATACATGCACATCTATTTCTTAGTTTTTCTTGAACCCCATTCACTTTACTAAATTCACAAAACCATATAAAGTTTGTAAAATCATTTAGATCTTTATGACCTCTATCCATTTTATTTGGTTAACGTATTTAACATTTAATGTAAATTATTCAAATGAACTAGTCTACACCATGCGAACAAATCTTACATTGAATGTTAGAGCATGCCCACCTTGTAAAAATCTCTCCTTTATCTACCAAATTATTAATGCCTAGTCTCAATCTAAGTAATGTTTCCCATAACATTAAAAAAATAGCAAATTATCTTCAACTAAATATTATTATTTTGTTATATGCCATTAAAAAAATTATATTTCAATTTACAAAAGCCTGATATTATATCTTTATCCATTAATCAATGAAATCTGATCGACCATGACACTCACCAATAATTAAAAGATAGAATTAGTTTGTAATGAATTTAACTATGTATTAGTGCAACATGCATCCATAAGAAAGTTAAAAAAAACTTGTCTGGTCTCTTTTATTCTATATTTTCCCTTTGATATTTAAATTTTAAGGCTTCATATCTATCAATGAAAACACAAAGATTCATTATAAGTATCTAGACACATTTAGAAGCTTGTTATGATTTACTTCATTTTTTGAAGCAACAATGAATAAAGAGAAGCTGATGGATTAGGACAACAAGATATAAATGGATTTCATACATTGCATATTTTTTATGAAGAGGTTCAAAATAAGTTTTTTCAATATGAGCTTTGTTGATTTAGGATTCTAGGTTTAAAATCTGAGATTTCTATGACTTTGGTTAGGGTTCAAAAGTGTAAACCAGTTGAAAGTTTTACCAACTAATCTATTCATACACATATGCCTATTTTGTTTCTAGTATAAATTAAATACTCTAATATTAGTGACATTTTTTTTGTAATCTGTTTAGTCTCTTCAATTTCAATTTAACCTCATAGATCATGTATTAAATATCCTACATATATGGTCTTCCATAACTACAATATAAGTAAAAATGTTGTTATAGATGATCCACTGGTATTGATAGTGAATGTTTTCAGGGAATCATTTTAAAGGGATCTCTTAGACAACACTTACATATTTGATCTTATATTCAAATAATGTAATCTTTATACTAAAATTTATTTGTATTTTGTAATTATGATATTAACTTGACCATACAAATGATTTTATCCCTTAGATTATCAAAAATGAAAACCCTAGGTGATTCAGATTAAACATGTAGGCACACATCTTAATGAAGAGATGTGGGAGGTAGAGGGGATTGAGTAAAGATAGGTTGATCGGCTTCATTTCATACTATAGTATGGGATTCCTCACCTCTTGGAGTATTGATATCATGGACATATTTAGAATAAAATTATCTATCACTCTATTGTAGGTAAGGATGAAGAGGAAGAGATTCTATCTTATCCATAAAATATGACACTAAAAATTAAAATATTATTGCTATAACAAAATATATCAAATATGGAAAACCTAGAATAATAACTACAATATAAGTAGACAAGTAGTTATAGATGATCCACTGGTATTGACAGTGAATGTTGTTGGGGAATGGTTTTAAGGGTTCTCTTAGACAACACTCTTACACATTTGATATTATTTTAAAATAATGTAATATTTATACTAAAAATTTGATTTTGATTTTTTAATTTTTTTATTAACTTGGCCATACTCATGATTTTATCCCTTAGATTATCAAGAATGAAAACCCTAGGTGATTCAGATTGAACTTGTAGGCACACATCCTAAAGAAGAGATGTAGGAGGTAGAGGGGATTGAGTAAATAAAGGTTGATCAACTTCATTTCATACTATAGTATGGGATTCCTCACCTATTGGAGTCTTGATATCATAGACCTATTTAGAATAAAATTATCTATCACTCTATTGGAGGTTAGGATGAAGAGGAAGAGATTCTATGTTATCCATAAAATATGACACTAAAAATTGAAAGATTGTTTCTATAATAAAATATATCAAATATGGAAAACCCATAATAATAAATGGAAATAGTTAAAATAAGGATAAAAACCTAGAAATATGTGTTTAATGTTTATAATTATTCAAATAAGAGATGGATTCACCAATATGTTTGAGCAAATTTGGGATTTGTATAAAAGATGTAGGTGACAACACTATAGTGAAAACATAGGAGAATAACACAAAAATGATAAATTTAACTGATTTGGAGCTAATTTATTCTATAAACTTACTAAAAATAGAAAAGTGTAATGAGAAAACAAATACTTGGCTATAAATTGTGCCTCTAAGAGAATCAAGGTCTAAAACATACTATGCAATGAAGTCTAGGGATTGTTAGAATTGGATTCTAGCCTAGATAATAATTATGTGAATAGGACACTAGAGTGCTTGTGCTTGTGCCCAGCCTAGGGTATTCTTGTCTACTTATAGTAAGGAAATAAGGGTTTATGGCTTATTTATGCCTTGGTTTAGAAATCATATGTTTGGTGTGGGATTTTATGATCACTTTTGGAGAGCACTATGTAAATAGTTTTTTGTCAAAACCTTAGATCCTTGACATGTGAAGACAAATGGAAATTAATGGGGGAAAAGGAATTAGAATTTTAAATTGTGGAGACCTCAATAACCCATATGTTTATTCCTACCTACAACCAATACTCTAAAGAGGGATCAAAATTCATGTAGTTCTCCCATTCTATGGTTGTATGTGAATAACCAGTGAAATATGCTAGATGCTAATGAAATACTAATGTTATTAAGTACCTTAACCATGAATTTTGACATATAAAATATATTCATACTTGATATTTGGGAGAAAGTGGTATTTTTATCTAAATGTACAAGTGTGATTCTAATACTTTTTGGTGTCGAATCCTTCTATGTGCCAAATTTTTTAAAAATGGTTTATATAATCATATCATAAAAAATTCCTTCAAATATGGCTCATTAGGCACATGGTACAACCTTATTAAATCTTTGGCTTTTGAAAATTATTCATTATTTAATAGGGAGACTAGAGTAGTGGACTCGTATCCCCTTGGAGGCTCCTATCTAAAGGATCATTTTACCATGTTGAGGGTTGGGAAAGGCCTAAAAGGTGTTTAAGTCTAATAAAGATAGGGATAGGTTTAAATGGAGTCATATATTAGTTTAAAAGAGTGTGTAATATGGTAAAAATTTATCAAAAGAGGCCTTGAGATAGGTCTAGAGCTAAGTATGCAAAAAAGTGGTCACAAGTGCAGTATTTAGATTAAATGTTAATTTACATGTTTAAATTATGCCAAAAATAGAAATTAAAAATATTTATTTATATTTTAATAATTTGAAAATAAAATAAATTAGATGATTTACTATGCACATGTAAAGATAGGCTAAAATATGATAGAAGTGTACTAGACCAAGATCGTAAAACAGTCATCAATTAATGCAATTTTCCATCTTGTGGTCTCATAGGCTTGCACTAGATTAGGATAATTATGTTGCTAAACGTGTTTAGATGTGACATAGGTGTCCTATATGAAATAATAAATGGATCCATATGTGACCAACTAGATATATATATATATATATATATATATATATATATATATATATATATATATATATATATATATATATATATATATATATATATATATGTATATGTATATATATATATATATATGTATATATATATATATGTATATATATATATATGTATATATATATATATGTATATATATATATATATATATATATATATATATATATATGTATATATATATATATATGTATATATGTATATATATATATATATATATATATATATATGTATATATATATATATATATATATATATATATGTGTGTGTGTGTGTGTGTGTGTGTGTATATATATATCACACATACTAGATGTTTTCATCTAATGATCGAATCCCATATTCCTCACGCTTTGAATGATTATAAAAAAATAGGTTAGTATGGGCACAATGATAATCTTCCCTAAGGACACATAGATTAATGGGTGCTACCTACATATCCAATACTTTAATGAGGGCCTCCAACTAATGTAGTCATGCCCTACATGTTGGATTCTATGTGTACAAGGGTTAGTTATGTGATTAAAAAATACATATAATAACCTCACTTGTAACTTGGAAAATATGGCTCATGGACTGCTCCTTTAGATACTTAGACATTATTTGGAAATAGGAGTGAATATGGTATATTTTCTCACTTAAATAATTTATTGATAGTTAATTTTTTGAAATGCATGTGATAGTTAATAATTTTCTTGGAAGTAAAGAGAGCAAGGCAAGGAGTACAATTGTATGTTGATGAAACCATCTTTCTTTATGGCAATTTGATTTGAAGAGATGCTATATTATTATGAATTGGAGTTGAGCTTAGGATAAATGTGAACCTTGAAAGCAAGTACGTACATACATACATACATACATACATACATACATACATACATACATACATACATACATACATACATACATACATACATACATACATACATACATACATACATACATACATACATATATATATATATATATATATATATATATATATATTGGAGGAGCACATGCCCCCAAACATGGAAAAAAGGTGAGTTACTACACAACCATTGATCTTATCTCAATCGTGCAACCCAAAAATGTTAATATCCTGACAAACATGAGTGATCATTGTTATGTTTCCATGATGTTCCCCCACTATATATATAAAATTACAGAACTAGTGTAGGTGTTTATAACATGTTTCAATAATATGCCCCCATTATAATCTAGAGATTTAGTGTATTGAATACATATGGAAGTCATGCCTTATTGACATACCCAAATTTAAATATGAAACTATGAAAATGTGAAATCCATGCCTCTATAACATGACCCCACTAATAATCCTCCCACTTTTAAGGTGAGGGAAGGGGAATTTGGTAGTTACATCATCTAAAAGTGATAAGATAGCTACATAAGATATGAATGGATCATGTAACATTCAGGGGTAACATGTATAGGTATATATAGTCTTTAATATCGCATAATGTTATCATATAAAGTATTAATATGCATGATATAGATGATGGAAATGTTTATAGAGTAACCATAGAAGCTCATCAAGAAATCAAGTTCACACAAAAGAGCACTTAAAAGTGAAAAAAGGCAATGGTCCAAGGACACTGCATAGAAAGGGCATGTTAAAATGCTGCATAATTGAAGAGACACGACTTAGTCAAATTTCAATAAAACATAAAATGAATTATAAAAATGTCCACATATAATGAAAAATGACAAATTCAAATGTCAAAATAGGAAAGTATAGGTAGGGGTCCCACAATCAATAGACCATATTAAAAATGGTCAAACAATAAATAAAGGAGTAAGAAAGGAATGACACTCAACGAAGTTCAAAAATGAAAAATTGAAATCATAATCAACAAGCATAAGCATATTATATTAGTCCTTGTATATATGTGTTAATAAAAAACATTAAGTGCATAGCATATCAAGTATATTGCCAAAGATATAAGCATGGGTAAAGGCACATGTAAGTATGTAAAATCAAACATGATAATTGAATGTGATTATAGAATAATATAACCTAGTTTTATAATGATCAAAGAAGTGGATACCCCCAACATACTAATGCCCTGAGTAAAGGGAAGGCCTGACATCAGTACCTTCATTATCATGTGTTTGGGTATGCCTATATCACACTCAAAATATGAATGCAACATATGTGTACATATATAAAAAATATTATATGTTATCTACCAACATGGAACCAACACCATAGATGCCAAGGAGATAATAAGACATGGAAATGCTAAATATTTTTCGTTTTTTAATCTTAGTGGTAGTTTCAGAGTATTTTACTAAGGGTGTTATGGAATTGTAAATATGCTATTATAAGTCAAGTTAATCACTAAGGAGATGCCTTTGTGGAGGTCATATATCATGTCTATCATATCCTATGTTACATAATAAGTATTATCATGATCATAATAATCCCTAGTGGTATTAAGATAAGAATAATCTCTAGTGTTATTATTATAGGAAATATGTATCCTCTTAGGTTATCCTCTAACATTTGATATGTCCCATTGATCATATATATATGAACAAAAAACTACCCCATATTATAGTTGTCCCTTTTATTTAATGTCATCATGTGTATCTCTATGCACCTCACATGTTAATATCCTATTAACACCCTGATCTATGTGGTTCCCCTTGCCTTTATCTGTATTTCATTCTATACATTATAGAGATGGATTTTGTTAATAAGTAATATGACCTATAGGTATGAATAGATAATTCGGTATGTTATCAATCATATCAAAATGATACTTGTTCAACTGTTCTTCAGTCATTTTGATATGAGGAATAATATTATTACTATCATAATCATTTGGAATTTTTGAAACCTTTGGTAATGGTATTTTATATATTTATTTATTCCTTTGACCCTTCTCTTTATTTGAATCATCATTTGGTAACCATATTTATATTTTTTTTTTACTTGTGCTTCTAGAGAGGTATTCATAATGTGAGTGGGTTTATTGATAGATGTATCAATGATAAGATGACCACTATATTTGTGACTTTGTATTTTCTTATTTTTTTTAAAATAATAATCGGTATGATACCCATGAATTCTATGATATACACAATAGTATTTGGATCTCCTTATAGGATGTAGAGGAGGTAAATAAATAAATTTGTTTCGAATCATTTTTCTTAGTATTTCACTTAGAATATTAGTATCCTTTTGTATAAGATTTGAATCACTTATTTTATGTGTGTTTTGTTTTAGATTTTCGCTAGGACATTTTTCATTCTATAGGAACGTAATCTAATTTTTAAATGATGTCACTTATGTTCTAACATATTTATTTTTATTTTTAAAATCTTCCATTAACATTCTCATTGTGGTGATTTGATATTTTATGGCTTCACAAGCACATACTCTAGGTAAATTTTATTGAACATGAAAACATATATTTTTCAACCTTACCCCTTGAAAGAGTGATAACATGGACTTTTTTAGAGTGATTTTAGGGTTAGGAGAAACAATAAGTTATTTTTAAACATATTAAACATGATTTTAGGAGAATAAAATACAAATTTTCAAATAAATTTTAACAAACTAGATATTCAAAAAAATAGAATAACCATAGATCACACTAGGAGTTGCATGGAAAAACATAGAGGTTGGATTAACAAAAACATTTAACCCATGTTTTATTTTACAAGGTTAAATATGGTTATGAATATATAAATTAATAAGCACAAGGGTGATAGATAGTTTTATAACTGGCAAATTAATTTGCAAACTCAGATTGACAATATTATGAATTTAAATAGTGAGATATGCCAAAAATTGAAAGAATAACTATTTATTAATATTGAAATAAATTGAAAATAAGAGAACTCAGTTGGTTTAATATCCACAAGTATATCTATGATTAAACATGATATAAATTTTTTAGATCAAGATTCTTAGATATTTGTCAGATTTAATAATTTTACATCCTTTGGCCTCATACGCTCATGTTGAAGTAGGTGTTTGGTTTAGATGTAGGTGTCCT
The DNA here is from genome assembly GCA_037957365.1 of Torreya grandis. NCBI lineage: Eukaryota > Viridiplantae > Streptophyta > Pinopsida > Cupressales > Taxaceae > Torreya > Torreya grandis. The sequence continues at coordinate 273,475 of JARHVA010004102.1, forward strand.
TTAAAAATAATAAATGTATTCATATTAAAATAAATATATCCTTTTAGGTTTCTATCACCTTTTATCAGATGTATATAAATATATCTTACTAATAGGATGTTTCTCTTCATCAAATTATCAAACCCTAACTTGTTCACCCTTAAAGTGAATATGGAAAAATGGCTTAGTGGGCACATAGTGTCCATGTACCCCAAGGATCCATTTTTCAATGGGTGATACCTAAAAATCAAATACCTATAATTGGGCCTCTAACTTTTGTATTTATCTCCTAATTGTTGGCTTATGTGTACACAAGGGTGCAATATGCGATAACCAAGTATATACAATGACTTAGCATTTAACTTGGAAAATATGGATCATGTGATGATACTTCATTACTTTACACTTGTAGATAGACTGATCTAATGAGTGATATGTAACTATGAATAAGTAGGAAAACACTTCTCACTTGAATTCTTGATTGATAGTTCTTTTGTTGTTTTGCATTGAGAGGTATGAATTTTATATCTAATGAATGAATGAGGGTTGATATAGTATATATATAATGATATTTTTATAAATTATATTTCACTAAATTGCATATAAATACCATAAGTACATGTTACCTTTGAAAATTGAATGGATTTTAGGCACTACACACATAGTTTTAATAGGCACACTTACATCGACATTGGTGTTTAGTTGTGATATAAATGTTTGGGAATCTTGAAAAATGTTGCAAGGCCAAAACCAATAGATAAGTATAATGTTCAAGTTTAGATAAATTTTCATTGTATATAAGGCCTAGTCATCAAAATAACATATGATCAGACTAAGAGATTGTGGATGGTAGAAATAATATATTAAAAATAAATGTTATAGCCATGATAGCTATTTTCCTAGAATACAAGGTTAGAGTGCTACATAATTCATATTTATTTTCTATAATTGACAAAAACCGTTGACACCATATTTTTAACAATCACTTTCCACCAACCGTGAAGCAAGATACCTACTATAGGAAACTACATGATTTACTTTAGATAGTTAATGATCATTGTTCTAAGAAGTGGAATTATGTATCCAATATCCACACAAAGCTCCACATGAGCACCAATTTAGTAAGCATTTTCCAAATATTCACTCTAATAGATAGTAAATTCTACATTATTACATCCTGCATGGGCACTTGATACATCAAAGGCCATGATCCAATCATCAAAACTAGAAATCACATCAAAAAACATTGATAAACCAATGTGAATAAAGTTATTGTTGAGATCCTTCTTATTGGATAATAATGGTTTTTTTCTCACTTATACATTTTAAGTTATGTTTCATGATCATTCAAAGTAATAAGACCAAATCTATTGGCTAAATATTGACCAAATATTTCTTTATAAAACCCACTTGTCCCATCAACCTTTATTGTTTTCACTTCTGTCACATTCGATTATTAATTTTGATACACATAATCTACATTTATAAGTTAGTCACTCAAGGATGAGTGCCACCTCAATTTGGAAGACTATTCCATGGGATTTTACATGATATTAATCAATTATAAATACATGTGGAATGCCATATTAATGCAAGGTATATATATTCAAGCATTAAATTGAGGTAAACTAATGATCACTCCTAATATATATAGAATTTAGAAACTTATAATGAGAATATACACATTACACACCACATAATTCAATGCTTACATGATAACAACTAGTAAAAAATACCTTCCTTAATACACAAAGGAATAATTTGTGCAAACAAGAGTGGTGATATAGTTAGATCAGAGGCAAGATACCTCATGCCATTGAGATAATATAAATAAATTGAAAGCATTTTTAGGATGCATGATGGGTGAGTTACTTTGAGATATTGATGGGGTATGATGATGAAATTTTAGAGGAATTTTCACAAACCATAATAAATTATGTGGCTATCATGAAAGGGATGTGATTTGACATATCTGAATAATTTTTTGTAGGAGTCCCTAGATTACCATGAGAATAAGAGCAATGGTATAATATATACAATGATTCAATGGTAAGAAACGTCTTATATAAAGAATAAAAACAATTATATTTACCCAACAAGGTACATTAAATTCTTCCTTTCCTTTGTCATAGGTTGAGGTTCTCACATATATCATCAAATACTTAAATTGTGAGGGTAGGCAGTCCATGATATATGAAAACCAATTCATGTTTTTGAATCATCTTATTCATGATATCAATATCAATATACTTAATTTATAGTTGAACATTGTTATGAGAATAGGATAGTGTTATCAAAAATTGAAGACAAAAGTTTTGCTTCATAATAGTTTTATCCAATTAATTATGATTTTTTTTAAAACACAAAAGACCCAACATAACCTGGGATTAATTATTACCCCATGTATCATCTACCTAATTAGGATTAATTTTTTAGTGAAAAACATAAGAAAGTATATGGGGAATGAAATGTTGAAAAATAAGTAGAGTATATATAATAATAATAATAATAATAATAATAATAATAATAATAATAATAATAATAATAATAATAATAATAATAATAATAATAATAATAATAATAATAATAATAATAATAATAATAATAATAATAATAATAATAATAATAATAAATACCTGAGAAGATAAGAAGTTTATGTTAAATAATCCTAAGTCTTTATCAATTTTCATAGAGTTCATGAAGTCATGGAGTTCATAAGATCTAAGAAATACTTATAGTCCAAAATTTTGGTGGAGTTCACAAATATCACGGAGTAATGGAAATCCATGAAGGCTCATGGAACATTATATAAATTAAAAAGTATTCATTACGTTACTATGTGTGACAATATTGTTCCAAGTGTAATAATATCATGTATCATAGAAAAATGTCACAAGTTGAAACTAAAATAAATCATGTTTAGTATTTTACCATGCAGATACAATTATCTAATGTGATTATTAGAATGGTCATGCATGTAGATTGATAATTTAAACAATAAAGACATCATACATTGGTTGAAAGAGAGGATTCTAATAGAGATAATTTGCATAACATTAAGCATCTAGTGATGAAATTTCATCATGATTATAGATTTTCCTTTTTATAAACTATTATGCAACATTGAATTTATATAGTCTAATCTTTTTTAATTGCAATTAAAGAGGAATCACATCAATACTATGGTCTCTTAGAAAACATTGAGTGACAATCTCAATGAGAAAAACATCATGCCTTGGTAGAAAGGGAAAAAATCATTAAGTCAAAATTATAGTAATAGGAGAAAACTCTAGTAGAGATCATTCATAGACCATTATGCATGTGTCAATGAAAATTTCATCATGATTATATATATCCATGGATTTAATCTATTGTGTGACTTAGAATTTATATGGCATAGTCTTGTTGAAGTGGAACCACAGAGGAAGCACCTCAATACTATGGTCTATTACAAAAATTTATGTCATGTGGCTTGTAAATATAACTACTAATAATGTGAGTAGTTACGAAGTAATGAAGGCATGAATTGAAATCTATTTGAGCCATATAAAAATATAAATGTTACAAATTTTCAGAAAACATATCCATAACTAAATGATATATGACTTGAAAGGAAGGATTCTAGTTTAATTTATATTACAAGCGACCATCATAGTTATAAGAAGTTTTCAAGGATCTCCCATACTAGCACAAGAATTACATCGAAGACTAAGCTAGTCTAGTGACTTAACAAGCTCCTCAAAACTACTTTCCAATATATATAATGTCAATTTGGGTTATCCCATAGGCTGACATTATCTAATCCTCATGACTTAATTCTTCAAATTTAATGGTGCATAAATACTATAGTTTATATTTTGAGAAATGCTCCTCCAATTTATAAAAATTAGGGTTTGTTATTATTTATCTAATAATTTGTTTAAACAAAATATACAGATTCTTATTAATCAAAATTGAGTCTTTTCCTTTAAGTATCATTATATTTGTGACAATATCATCTTCTACATAAGATTTGATCACTAATATTACTTTTTATTTATCTATATAAATAAATAAATATAAAATTTACTAAGGAAACATGCTCTAATTAAAATTAAATTAGAATTCAATATTATGTTAACTTTTCTTTTAAGAATTCCCATTATACAAGTTGTTACACAGTAATTATTAGAGGTACAATCACTAAGGGTCGGGGGGGAAGGGGGGGGTAGAGGTGAATTAATGAGCCCAAATAATCCAACTTTAATTTTGACCTTTACAAATACTTAAAAAATTATTATAAGTATTCATGAAGTATATTCAACATTCATAGCAATGAGTAAGAGAGATCATGCAAGATCAATCACATAACACATGACATACATGGGAAACCCTCTTCGGGAATAAAATCCACTAGAACTTGTAATTGGACTAATTTTGTATAATAATAAGATCCAATTTAAACCATCTAAAAATTACCAAGGAACTAAAATCCCTATTTAGTGAGACTTCAATCCCACAAGGTGATACCACACCTGTCTAGATGAGCTACAACAACAACCAGACCTTTTAGAAAGTTTCACCTTGAAAGGAGGCTACAACCACCTTAGATGATGAGATACCAAAAAAACACCTATGAACAAATCCACATTTTAAATGGTATCAATAACACCTGATGATGAACTTCTGCTTATCACTCTTTACCTTCACTCACACTTGAACAACAAGCACACAATTCTACCAATAGAATTATGATCAACAGGTAATACAAATAGTCCTCAATCCATTCAACTCTTCAACTCATCATCATGGAAATCAAACCCTCCTTATCTCAACAACACACATGCAAGCCTCACTCAAAACTCTCCCAAGTATCGCATACCAAAAATCTAGAACTCATCATCTTTGGTTCCACTATTTATAGAGTAATTTTGATAATCACTACCTTGGTTAGACATTAGGCATGCCTTAACTCTTAAGGAATATTTCACATAAATTCACATCTCCATACATTATTCATAGGTCAGCCATAGAATCTATTGGTCACCCTTAAGGAAGTACAACTTTTAATAAGGCCCTTGTAGCCCTTATATGTCTCATGTGAACCCATTCACTCCTTTAGCACTTTCTTGAGTAAAGGAAGAACACATGGTAACTTTAAAATACATGGATCTACTCTTTATGTCCCCTTTGACATCCTCAAATGATCATATTTAACTTAGCTCACCTCTACATATGATCCAACAACCCAAAGATTGACTTGGTGCACACCATCACTATGAATAAATACATAGTCAACTTCTTAATCATTGTTCATATTCAAGATAGATTGATCACACCTCTAAAATCCACATAGATCATCCTCATGATATATACAACATGATCCAATAGCTAATTCATCATAATACATCAAAACACCATTAATATAAACTTGAATATCCTTCTCGGGTCAGTTGCAGAACAAGCATGAACACACATTAAAATTTTAGGCTTAATATATTTGACTATACTCACTTTCAAATCTTCAAATCTATATATCCAGATGTGGTTTTGAGTCCTCTACCACTTTTATTTTTACTACATGAGTAAAATTATCTTCTATAGAAATATATGGTTGAAATATAGAGCACTGGTTTTCCCCTATGTAAATTCAAATATTTGAATAGCAACAGTCACACTTATCCTTCAAACACAATGTTTGAATCTCATGAACTTTCATCTCATGATCAATCCTGGACCATCAATCTTGTTCAAGCTTTAACACATAGATCACCAATGTTGAATGTTAAATATCTATCACATTGAATTCATCTCGTGCCATGTAGTAACTTTGAATCAATGCACTCTATCAATCTCTATGGATCATTCAAGACTTTAACAATAAATACTCAGCATTGATCAAATTATATGAATGTCTACTCACCATTGGATGATTATCCTATACCTTTGCACCTATCCTCATCTTGTTGCCCCCTAACTCTTTGGATCAAATATGCACCATTGATCTTACTTGAGATTTAACAAATGCAAAAATGACCAAGTATGGAGACACTTTCAATATGTATGAGTATCCATTTTAAATGCTTAATAACTTATTTTGTGCTTTGATGCAGGATCTCAAATTTTGACCAAATGATCTCCTCACATAAGAAAATCCAACCATGTGACACACTACTCCTAGAAATCTTGCACGTGTGAGATATAATTCCATTAAAGTACATTCTGAAAATATTTTATCATAGAGTCAACCATGTCCAAATCTGCCTGAGAGACCAAATTTGAGCATCCATAATTTTTGCCATGCTTTAGTGCATGTATTTAAATTTAGCAAAAATGATCTATACTCAAAACTAAATAATCACATATGATCAGATTATCTTGAAACCTTCACATTTTCAAGATATAACACCATCAAGTGCTCACTCGGCTCTTTCTACCTCATTTAAAAATTAGCCAAGTATAGGAAAACACAATCAAATTGCTTGGGAGCCCAACTTTACATATGTATATCTTTTGATGCACTAAATCACATGATCAAAAAATTAGCACAAATAAACTAGGTCTAAAACTAAACAAACCCATATGATTACTTTATCCAGATACCTCCTTGTGTGTAAATACTAACCTCATCAACATGCATACTCGGCTCCTTTTGGCTAACTGCAAATTTGGCTAAGTATGAAAAAATAATGAATTTTGACTAAGAAGTTATCTTTACACCCTCATATCTTTAACTAGTGATTTGATGCATGATTTAAGATCTACTTCATAAAAACCAGGGACTATAGTGATCATAACCATATGACCAATTCCCCTTGGCTGATTCGCACATAGCAATGATGATGTCATCAAATTGCATACTTAGATTTTATGCCACTAGACTCAAAGTGTCTAGACTAAAAATATGATCAACTAGATGAATTCCACTTATGTACACAAACTCTAAAAGTATAGATAACATCTTAGCAAGCTATTTCACATGCTTCAATTGCCATACTCATCCTTGAACATCTATAACCAACCAATTAAACACTAGAGATCAACCAAACATACTTGAAGCATACAAGAACAAGCACATTACACACTTTATCAAGCATAATGCACTTTTTGTCATTGTCACATAGGCTATCATAGAATGCCATCTACTCACTATGATACCTCCATGACATGATTGACAACACTCCAAAAATCTCCAGTTTATCATTGATGTTAGCACCCATCAATATAGAAATATATTGCTCACCTTCTCTCTCTTCAAAATACTCCCACAAGAACTTTCTCCCCAAGAGGAAATTTCTCCCCTTTTGACACAATGATAAAGTGGGAACCAACTGATTTTGAGGACCTAAAAATACCACCAATAGGATTAGACCATATTAGAAAGACATTATGTACCTCTCCTTACCTTGAGCTTGCCTCTTCTTTCCTTGACAACATCATCTTGCTCCATGTCAACACTCTCCTCAACCAAACACTAAAACCAATGAATAAATAAAAGATAAATGTACTTAAATATAATGAAACTTATTAGGAAACATCTGAGAGGAAATCCCATAATATCTTTGAACCATTGCATCTTCTGATCATCTTCAAATCTCCAAACACCATGAAGAGCCAATATACATGCTCGCTAGCCTTATCTATCAAAAAACTCAAGGACAAATAATATAACTTCATGTCACTCACCAAACATAAAAAATTCTCTCAACCAACTTGATAAATCTCCATGAAATAGACATACCTTTCTCTTTTGGTTAAATAGAGAAAAATACACTCTTCTTCAAACTAGGCATGTCTAGCCTCCTTATAGACCTACCTAGAACTTGCAAATCCCACAATTTCTATTAGACACATCTTTAGGACCTATATATATATATATATATATATATATATATATATATATATATATATATATATATCACTCTCATATACCCCCTCAAGAAAATCAAATTTAAACAACAAGATCATCCTCTAAAATATAATTCCTTAACAAATTGACTATCCAATTAGGCCTCCAACTTGACAAAAACTTGAATAATTTGAGAACTACAAACCTCAAAATCTATATGAAGGTTTATTTGATCCCTAATTTGTCCCACTAAACATATTAATAAGCCTTATACCTCAACTCAAAAGGTAAACCACCTTTTTAGTATAGCCCAAAACCCTAGAAACTCAAAACAACCATGGTCAACAAACCTTCTTTTGGTCAACACACACCTCTAAAACTACTTTAAAATCTAGATACACCCATCATGCACTTATGGACCAATAATTGAACTTCCATTACTTTGGTAACCTATACATTCTATAACCCATTTTATGCTTGCTTGCCCTTAATCCAAAAACCTAAGAAAACAAAAAGCACTCAAAAAATATTCAATTGGTACATATATACCTTCCAACCTCAAAAACCACCTTAATCACAACATAAAGAAATGAATAGAAATTTATGATCACAAAATACTTCCTTACATTTATATCAATCTCATTAATCCACCCGAAACCACTCATTTTGACTCTATACTACAGCTCCTTGACAAACCTTTGAAACAAGCTCATGAACTTGTTGTTTACCTTAACAAAAGACATTATCTAATTGAAATTATAATCTTGAGCACACAAAAATTCTTCACCACTAAAAGGAGTCTATTAAGAAGCATAGATAGAGACACATTATATACCTCAATGCTCTAAAATAAAAATAACTCATCATATTCCATCTCCTCCTACTTTTTTGATGTTTGTAGTTCTTCTTTTTCTTCTTCTTTGGCTTAGGAGAAACAAATTCCTCATCCAATACAACATTATCCTTTTCTTCTATGATTAAATTGAAAACATGTAGAGACAACATGGATTCATTACATACTTTTTCATATGAAGAATCTTCTTTGTAACTTGGAACCTCATCATTAGGCATAGATAGTTGATGTTATTCAGATGATACATGATCAACAATAACATGATATTTACTTGGATCCATACATATATCAGCACTGGCCTCAATCAATACCTTAGTCTTCACTTTGAGATTGATTTCTTCATTCTTAACATGAATAGACAATAAGACATGAAGTATCATCATGACTCACACTTATCACCTTTGGCTTCCATGTGTTAGCTTTCCTTCTTCTTTGAACTCTAGGATCCTAATTATATATATTTTGACTTGTAGGCATTTACTTGTAGAACCTAACAATGTGACATCTCTATTCATAATTGTAGCACAACATACCTTTTTCAGGAAATGTATCTTGCCTTACCTTATTTGGATATAAATATGAAATGTTTCATATGTAATGACAAACAAAAAAAACCTCCCCTTTTTTAATAGGATTCACCTTGTCTAATCTTATGTGGATAATGGCTTACAAAGTGTCCCACATCAAGACAAATAAAGTACTTAATTTCTTTCCCCACTTTTGGACTGATGACCCCTATCATAGTCCCATGCAAATTCATTTCCAATAGGTCTCTTTCACTCTTTATACCTATGAGAATTGATTACATGTATAATAGTAACCATTAAATCATGCATACCTCATAGTATTTGGCTGTCTAGTCTAATTTGTCTTTATTCTGCGAGCACCATTACTCCTTTTCTAATCATTTATCTTAAAATTATGATTATCTTCATTCACATTAGTCTTCATCTTATCTTGAGTTATAGTCTTTTATTATTCTTCATATTCAAGACTAGTTATATCACTAGCATGTTTTTGACAACATAGAATATTATCTAGAGCACATGATGTATTTTTAAATTTACTAAATGTCTTCACTTTAATAGTTGAATTTTTTAACTAAAATTTCAAATACTCATTTTCAAAAACATACCTTAAATATTCATCTTCTTTATCTTTTAGGATTGTAGATATAATTTCAAATTGACAACTAAGTTGCTTGATCATATATTCATGCTCTTTGGCATCTTCATTCACTCTTTCCTCATACACACAAATTTATCCTCATAGTCTTTAAGATTATATTTCATATTCTTATTGATCTTATTCTCAGTCTTCAACTATTCAAGGGCATTCATTAAAATAGTCTCATAGTCCACCTCAATTTCATCATCATCTAAATCACTCTAAGTAGACTCTTTCTGATGTGAGAAACTTCCTTATTTATTTAGACTCTTTCTAATGGATTCATCTTTAGTAATAAAATCATCTTCATGATCATATTTTAAGTCACTATATTCACTCTCATCGGATGAGCTACAATATTTTTTGATGTAAAAGTTTTCTTATTCTTGAAGGACCTCTTCTTATTTTTATAATTTCTAAAATATTTCTTTTTGTATGTCTTCTTGTCATCATATTGGACTTCACCATGATCTTCATCATCTTTCTTCGCATACATATGAGGTTACTTCCAAGTGAAATGCCCTATTTTTCCATAGTTGAAAAATTTGAGGTGTAGTTTACCCTTATACTTCCCTGAGCCAGTGTTTAATTTCCTAGTAATCAAAGTAATTATTTCATCATCATCATCATCATCATCATCATCATCATCATCATCATCATCATCAATATCAGATATGTTATCCTCTTTGGATTTATTATTTTGGAGCTTCATCTTAGTCTTCATCTCTATCTTGAATGTTGTTTCTTTATTTAATGATATATCGTAATTCTTTCTGCTCTCATAGGCGGTAAGGGTGTCATGTAATTGATCTATATTCAATTGAGTAAGGTCATGAATCTCTTTTATAGTAGATAATTTCAAATGAAACCTGGGGGATAAATAAATTCATAGATTTTGAACCATAGTAGACTCTTCAAGATTTTGTCCAAGACCTTTGATGATGTTCACAATCTCATCAACTCTTTATAGAAAGGATGCGATAGTATCTTCTTCATTCATCTTGAGACTTTTAAATTACCTTCTGTGAGTCTATAACTTAGAAAGCTTAACCTTTGAATCTCATTCAAAAATAGTCTTCAATTTATACCATATTTCCTTGAAATAATTGCAATGAATTACTTTGGTGAACTCATTTTTGTAGGAACACAAATGTTGGAATTCATTTCCCTAGAGTTATTCTCAAATATCTTCTTGTCTACAACACTATATGGATGAACAACAGGAGAAAAATAACCATCCAAAACTAAATTCCATACATAAAAACCTACCTACATCATGTAGGTCCTCATCCTAGCACTCCAAAATGCATAACTAGATCCATTGAACATCGGTGCTTGCTTAGTAGGAAAACCACCTTGCACATTTTGACTAGCCATTGTACCTTGGATCACCTTCAAGTTGTTAAGCATTTACCAAAGGACCTTGCTCTGATACTAATTATTAGAGGTATAATCTGTAAGAGGGGGATGGATGAATCAGTAAGCCCAAATAATCTAAGTTCAATTTTGATCTTTATAAATACATAAATATCTACCACAAGCATTCATGAAGCATATTAAACATGCATCATAATGAGGAAGAGGGATAGTGCAAGATCAATCACATAACACATGACATACATGGGAAAACCTCTTGGTGTATAAAACCCATTAGGATATGCAATTAGACTACTATCCTATAATAACAAGATCAAATTTAGACCATCTATAAATGATCAAAGAAATACATTACCTATTTAGTGGGACTCTAATCCCACAAGGTGCTTCCATAGATGTCTAGTTGAGGTACAATAATAACCAAATGTTTTATAATGTTTCACTATGTAAAGAGGATAAAACCACCTTAGATGTTTATCTACCATAACAAAACCTATGAAAAAATCCATATTTGAACTGATGTCAACAATAGCTAATGATGGATCTTTGCTTATCACTCTTTCACCTTCTTTCACACTCAAACAATAAGCGAATAATTCTGCCAACAAAATTATGACCAATAGGTCATACAAATAGTCCTCAATATGTTATACTCTTTAACTCATCCTTAGGGTACTCAACCCATCCTTCTCTCCATAACACACACATAATCCTCTCTCATAACTCTTCCAAGTCTCGCATACCAAAAATATAGAACTCATCATCTTTAGTTGTATTATTTATATAGCAATCTTGATAATCATTACATTGGTAGGCCATTGGGCATGCCTTAACCCTTGAGGCATATTTCACATGAAGACATGGCTCAATACATTCTTAATATATTGATCATAATATCTATGGGTAACCCTTAAGGAACTACACCTTTTAATAAGGCCCTTGTAGCCTATATAGGTCTCATGTTAACCCATTCGCTCATTTAGCACTTTATCAAGAAAAAGTAGAACACAGAAACACTTTACAATACATGGATCCACTCTTTATGTCCCCTTTAACATCCTCAAATGATCATATTTATCTTAGCTCAACTCTTCCTATGCTCAAATAACCCAAACACTAACCTCGTGCATAGAGTCATTATGAATGAACACATAGTAAAATTTTAAGCATTATTCCTACTTAAGATAGATTGATCGCACCTTTAAAATCTGTACAGAGAATCCTAATGGAGTCTACAACATGATTCAATAGCTAATTCATCATGTGACATCAAAATAACATTAATACAAACTCAAACAACCTTCTTGGGTCACTTGTAAAATAACCATGAACACACATTCAAATTCTAGGATAAATATACTTGATTTTACTCATTTTCAAATCTTTAAATCTATAAAGCTAGATGTATGTTGGAGTCCTCTACCACTTTGATTTTTATTGTATGAGAAAATTCGTCTTCTATTAAAAGATACGGTATAAATATAGAGCACTTGTTTTTCCTTGTGCAAATTCAAATATTTGAATAAAAATGGTCATAGTTATCCTTCAAGCACAATGCTCGATTCTCATGAACTCTCAGCACATGATCAATTTTGCTATGTCAATCTTGTGTGAGATTTAATGCATAACCACCAAAGCCAAACATTAAACATATGTCATATTGACCTCATATCACAAAATATGAGAACTTTGACATAACACACTCCATCATTCTCTATGGATTGGTCAGGACATTAATGATCAATGTTTATCACTAATCAAACTATACAAATGCATGCTCATTATTGGATGATTATCCTATACATTTTCACCTATCCTCATCTCATTACCTCCTGAATCCTTGGAGAAAATGCACACCATCGATCTTTCTTTACCTTTAACACTTCCAAACATGACTAAATATAGAGGCCCTTTCAATATGCATGGGTAGCCATTTTTTGTCCTTAATAACTTCTTCTATACTTCAATGGAGCTTCTCAAAATTGGACTAGATGATCTCTTCACATAGGAGAATCCAACCATGTGACACGCTACTCTTATATCTATCATGTGTGTGATATATAACACCATTAAAGTGCCTTCTCAAAATATTCTATCACAAATCCAACCATTGTCAAACCTATTTGAGAGGCCAAATTTAGGAATCCATAATTTTTACCACACTTTAGTACATGAACTCAAGTATACCACAAATGATCTATGCTCAAAACTAAACAAACCCATTTGATCAAATTATCTTGATACCTTAACATATGCAAGATATAACACCATCAAAGTGCTCACTCATCTCTTTCTACCTCATTTCAAAATTGGCTAAGTATGGAAAAACACAGTCAAACTACCTCGGAGCCCAACTTTTCATATTCATATCTTTTGACATGTTATATGGCATGATCTAAAAATGAGAACAAATAAAGTAGGTCCAAAATTAAGGAAACTCATATAATTATGTTGTCCAGATTCCTCCTTGGGTATAAATGTTGACCTCATCAACATGCTTACTCAACTCTTTCTGGCTAACTACAAATTTGGCTAAGTATGGAAAAATAATGAATTTTGACTAAAAAGCCAACATTGCACCCCCATATCTTTAACTATACTTCATCAAATGAATAGAGGTCTGGCACATAATAACTTGGGACTATAGATATAACAACCATATGACCAATTCCCCTTGAATCATTCACACATGGTAATGATGACATCATCAAAATGCCTAACATTTTTTACCACTAGACCCAAAATGTCTAGGTGAAAAATATGATCAACTAATTGAATTCCACTTATACACACAAGCTCTCAAAGCATAGATAACATATTAGGAACCTCTTTCACATACTTCAATCACCATACTCATTCCTAAACATCTCTAACCATTCAAACTCTAGAGATCAACCAAGCATAATTCAATCATACAAGAACAAGCACATTGAACACTTTGTCAAGTAGAATGCACACTTTATTATTGGCACATAGGGTATCAAATCACTCTATCTACTCATTAAGATACATCTATGACATCAACATAATATCATTAACAACTCTTCAATAACATCATTAAACACTTTCTAATAACAATAATACTAAAAAAGAACTCATTTAATATACAAAAAATTATAATATATATATATATATATATATATATATATATATATATATATATATATATATATATATATATATTAAAAAACTAATTAAATTTAAATATATAACTAATCCCTTTCCTTTTTTTCTTATAATATCTTATTAACAAGGGAACCTAGTAGTTATCCAATAGTAAATAATATCTCAATCCACCATCCTTGGCTGGAGTCTAATTTCCTTTTAAAAATTATGACATTTTCCTTTTTCATTAAAATGTCATATCTCATTCTTATGGAGTGAAATTTGAAATTAAAATATGCTTAATCCTAATTTATTTAAGGAATCAAATTATAAATAAATCCATTTAATAATTCTATAATAATTTTCTGAATACCTTACATTTTAAAATAAAAATAACAAATATGATTGATATTTAACTATTAATACATAATCATAAGTGAAAGTATTTGATTTTCTACACAAATTAATATTTTTTAGATAATTAAAAAAATATTAAAGAAAATTAGTAAATGAAGTGTTAAGTGTTTAGAACATTTGTAATTATTTAATGAAACATATCTGATTAGTTTTGATTTGATCATTTCAACATATTTGATGGAGATACGGTTTGGTGCCATGATGTATCTAGTCACCTGCATGATAGTGTACATATTTATAATAAAATAATGAATAATACTTTGAACTAGTCTCTCTTGACTATTTGATATATTGACTCTTTTTAATTTATATTTATTATTGTTATAATAATAATTAAATGTATCAATATTAATAATAACATATTTAAGTTGATTATATATATATATATATATATATATATATATATATATATAAGTTGATTAATTGAATGGGTATTTCAGCAACACCTATATTCTAATCTCACTAAATACTTAAAACTACTTGTAGTCATTTATATAAATTACCGATCTTGAAAATATAAAATATTATAGATTACATATCCTTTATAAACAACACATGAAGGAAAAAAAGTGAAATATCAAACACATTTTACATATTATTAAGTGATATAAAATATTAAAATTTACCATGTCTTTTGTATTTTAAAACATTTAAAAGTTCATCATGATCTGTGTAATTGAAATTGCCAAATTTCAACCACAAAAAAAAATTTATGGCACATTAACACCATAAAGAATTAGTTTTCTTCCCACTCTCACCTTCTCTAACTTTCATGTCTTGGTGCAATTTCATACGTAAAGGTATATTCATAGAGTAAATGAAATGATGTTGATGTTAAAGACATATATGAAAATTTCTTGATGTGCATGCAGGCTCCATCAACCCCCAAAAGATTAATCTCGCCTCCTCTCACCCCAATAATGATTGCTAAGTGAAATCACAATATCCCAATTAAAACTAAAAATAATATTAAACTTGACTAATGTAATTTTAAATCAATATCACACATAAAAATTGTAACATAAATAAAAAGCAAGTCTCGATTATAAACTGGAAATGATCTCCCTCAGGCTCCCAAGAAAACATATAAATAACCTCATCACCCCATATATATATGGAAATACAAATCATTCACACCTCACTATATTAAATTATACCCTTTGTAAGCATGCATATAAAACTAGCTATAGGTGTGGAAGTGAAAAAAAATGCAAGTAAGAGCTATGGATATATATTTTTGGGGTTGGGTACATATTAAAACCCGTAATTTTATATTCTAAAAGTATTCCCTACTTCATATATCCCACTTCATGCGTATTTACATATTGATAGGGTGAATGACCTAGACCTTATATCATTTAGGGGGATAGGATAACAATGAACTGGTAGGATCTTAGGTCCTTTTCATACATAGGTATAAATTATATTGAGTTAGAGTCCTCCCCTTCTAATAAATAATGTCTTTAAAAAATACAAGCATATGTATCTTTTAAATGAAATAGGAGTTTAAGAATAATTATATTATTTTTATATAAATTTTATAAATATATATAAATTAATTTTATATGAAATGTAATATTTTTATCTCTAATATGAACAACAAAATGGTACACTATAATGAAAGTAAGTTTTATTAAAACTAAGGCATCTAATAAGTATACAAGTAAATAATAATGGTTTTTTTGGGTGCTTCCCAAAAAAAAATATTAATGTAGACATTTTAAAAAAATTGTATGGAGAAAATAAAACATTTACAATTATCCAATCGTTTATAATAAATTATAATATATAATTATTTGAAAGTGTTTTTTAAATTAAATTTTACTTTTTTAATTTCAAATGATTTTGACAATTTGTATTTCATGAAAATAAAGTGATTATCAAATAATTTTGTAATTAGATAATAGTATAAATATTTTATAG
The DNA here is from genome assembly GCA_037957365.1 of Torreya grandis. Classification (NCBI taxonomy): domain Eukaryota; kingdom Viridiplantae; phylum Streptophyta; class Pinopsida; order Cupressales; family Taxaceae; genus Torreya; species Torreya grandis. Next base: position 290,124 of record JARHVA010004102.1, read on the forward strand.
GTTTTTATAAAAATTAAGATTTGCGAGGCTCTACCCAATGGTATAAAAGAATTAAACAAAAAAATATGAACCATCAACTATAGGATTAAAAATTTAGGTTAAGTATTGTCATGACATCATAAAGGACAGTATCAAAAATAAACAAACTATTAATTACATCAAAATACAGATAGAACAAACCTATGTCTCTCTTTTATTTGTTTTATTTTAAGACCAAAGTATCCTATAAGGAGAATTAGGAGTAAGGAATCTTTTCTTATTACTTCTCACTATAGTCCATTCCTCTTGATTAATTTTTTTACTAAAATCACTATAGGAATAAATTTACACATATATCCAAAAGTGATCCTTTAGAAACCTTGCTCTTGAATTCTAAAATCATGTTACTACACCCAACTAACCCAACAAACTCAAATCAAGAAGTAATAAGCTTATAATGAGGAGAGTGGGATAAAAGAACCCCCTCAATAATTGCTTTCGAAACTACTCTTTAAGTTGTATCAAAAATGTTATCCTAAAAAATAGTGATAATATCATTACAATAAACCTTCTCCCAAAAGGAATCCATTTTTTTCTTGGAGCTCTAACAAGAAGCAGATAGATGACCAAATTTAAAATTAATTTTGACACATAAAGGGAAGCCCTTCATAATTGAGGGTTTGAATGCAACATCAACCATTGAATTTTATCTCAATCATTGTTGTAAGATCATGAGAGACATCCAAGAAAAAAAGAATCCTAGCAAAGGTTGTGCTGGAAAAGTTTGAGGTAGAAGCATCAATATCCAAAAAAGCACCCAAGGTTCCACCAATGGCTGACAAACAAGGATCCACTAAAAATTGAAGATGAAGATACAGTAGTCAAATCCAAATCGGTCTAAGAGAGGTTTTCAACCAGAGGGTTAAAATATGGGAACCATGGTTTCAAAAATAGGAGGTGTTGATTCCAAATCCAAGATATGGGTTGAATGATCTTATTCTGATTAGCAAGACAATAAAAAACCACAACGAATAATTGTTTCGTGTAAGGCTAAATTTATAAGTTGTCCTCAATTACAATCCACCACAATTCAAAGATCCATTAATATAATGTTAGGAAAAAAGGCCAAAACTTATCAAATATGCAAACTAAACCCCTAGTCACAAAGCATTCTTCATTACGGAGCACCTTCTCAATTACCTCCTTCTCAAAACAGATATCTAGCGAATCTTTTGTGGACCCTTAATGCCAGGTCTTTTTTCCACACACTTCTCCACCTGTGGAGTTGAATTCAAAGAGAAAATCCTTGACACACCTATTACCACCCCATCAAAGGAGAGCAGGTGAGCCAAACCCTGTGCCCCTCCATCCACCTCTACAATGCCCTGCATTAGCGTAACCTAGCCGAAGAAAAAATGTGGTCTTCCCAATCCTTGCTGACCAAGACATCTATCTTGACCTTACCATCTAAAACATCTGCATTGTCTACCGATTGAAAATAACCCTAGTTGTAAAATATTGCATAAAATTCATCACTACATTTATTATTTTACATGCTTCTTGAAAACCTAATAATATTATCATTAATATTTACCATTTGAAATTTTATTGAATAATATTGTTTAAAAAATTCATAAATTATTGACATAATTATTTTTCTTTAACAACACTCAGAAAAATTTAGATGATATATGTCAACCATTTCATCAAACCCTTCTATATAATAATATGAAATTGTAGAATGTATCTACCAAATTTTGTTCTCCATTTATTTTTATTGGCACCTCCAATCTTTTACAAAATATACACCAAGTCAAACCCTATTTTTGCACTATACAAATAAATAATAAAACATATAAAATAATAATATGTAACTACAAAATTTGTCTTACAAAGATGCAAATTTTATAATTTTCAATTTATGTATTTTATATCATTTCCAAAATAAAAATAAAAATTGATCATGTACTTTTTTAAATTGTAATCCTATTTTAGTAGGTAAGGAGGTATACTAATAATCATAGATCCCATTTATTCTCAATGATTCAATGTTAATACCTTACACATGTCCTCATTTCTATTTGTTTTCATATGATAACAAGGAAAAAGTCGTTTTACTCATGGAAATGTGTAACATAAAGTTTTAGTTCTTTTATCTTTACTTCCCTCAAAATGATTATGTATATCATTCATTAGACATATTTATTACTTTATTAATACTATTTATTTTTCTAGAATGAAAGTAAAAAGATTCATATATGAATTATCATGATATAATAACTAAATATTATTAGATGAACAGATGATTTAGTGTAATGATCTATTTGACCAATTGTATGACAAGTTTGTTATTCCTATAAAAATATGTTAATATATCTTCTTAGTTATTTTATCCATTAAATTTTATATGATTTGTTTAAGTAAAATTAATTTTGTTAAACAACAATATATTATATTTAAATCTATTATAAACTTTGAAAATAAATATTTCTTTATAATCTATCATTCTTTAACAAAATCTAAAATAGAATCTCTGTCCTAATTCCTTATATCTATGCTCTTAATTACTAAATGTTGTCTCTATTAAAATACTTTTTTTAAAATAATGATTTTACTTTCTCTACATGATTATATTTAGGATTCTACTTTACTGATATTGTAAACATATCATTAAATTGAAAAAGAATATCCCTCTTATTGTTTCTAACTTCAGTAATTTCATTTACACTTATTTTCCAATTTACTTTTATTTTTCCTTGCAACAGTCTCTCTTCTTTCAGTTGTATGCCACCCATTTTCGCAACTTTTATATTTGTTGGTCACTTCTGTATTTAATTCATGTTGAGTATTGATCGATGTTTAAAGGTCCACGTAAGCAATTTCTCCACCCACGTGCCATAGCATTGGTTACAACTTACCTGCATTTTTCTCGGCGCCCACAACCAAATAAAAATCAAAGATCTCCTTCAAAAAAGTATCATACGGAATCTTTATAATTAAGTCAAAAACAACGGGCCACAGACTGTCAAAAATCGAAAACCTCGGACTCGAACGTGTGTGTTGGACGTTGACGCCCATTTATTGCATAAATCAATGTGTGGCCGCATATCGAGGTTTCGTATCTTGAACTATATACACGAATCAGCGCCACACATATGTTGCTGGAATGACACTATGCTCGAGGCGGTATACATGGACTTCTTTTACTGAATTATATTATTATAATTGTGATAACCTTTTTGTGTCACCCCTTTTTCACTTATATAACGTTAAGTGATCATAAGGTTTTTATATATTGCCAATATTTTCGGAATTCAAATCACATTAATATTGATTTATAAAATCTACGTATCATTTTCTTAATCTATATAAAATTATTTCAAAACTAGGCATTATGTTGGAGGTGAACAAAATACGTAATCAATTTATAATTATTAGAGATTAATTTATTAATTTAATATTATATTATATGGTTGTCAACTTATATAGTTATGTATTGGATATAAATTTTTATTAAAATAAAGGTTATAGATGAACATAAGATCATAATTTTAATTAATTACTCATTTAATTAGTTTTCATTTGAGTATATTTAATATACATTTTACGTAGTTATAAAATATGATCACTATATGTATTGAGTTTTTTGGTTCATATTATTAATAATTTTTAATGGAATGATCTTTACATTATAAATTGGTATTCATTTAACTCCCAAAACTGTGTGTGTGTATGTGTGTGTGTGTGTGTGTGTGTGTGTGTGTGTGTGTGTGTGTGTGTGTGTGTGTAAACATACACACATCCACACAATTAGTCTCTTTTAAATTTAGATACAACTACTAAGCCTTAAAAGGGTCTAAAACCTCACTAAAAAATAAAATATAGTTTCTCAATATATACATGTACAATTTTGGGATCATAACATATATCATGACAATGATATTAATTTGTTTAACATTCATAAGTCTCACTAAATAACTTAACACGAAATGTAAGGAAATTTTTTATTAAAATAGTTGCACTACATATATGACCACCAACTGTCACTTTCCATAATACCAATGTGGTGATAATTACTTTTCGACATTGTAATCCAAGATTTCAAAAGTCAATATAATGGATTCTTAATATATTGAACCACAACATATACTCTTCTCAACTCCATTCTTCATAGAATTTAAGCCCTTGCAATGCATAAAAGAGGAATGTTTTGGGGCCATGGTGCCTTGATGGGTGCCATGTTTCCAAATCACATATCATCTACAAGACTTCACATATAATTAATTAATATATGTTTTCATGATTATGTAATTCTAATGATTTGATTTAATAAAACATGATAAGGTCACATGAACAATCTAAAAATATAAGTGGAAAGTAATAAGTTGCATGTTATTCAATATACGATGGCATTACTCATTTTTATGTATGGAAACATTCTAAAACAATGAACAATACTTTAAACCTATGTAATATGTGATCAGACCTAAATAGTTTAAATGGTAACATGTTTCATCATTCTAGGCTCTAGGATTATTGATTGACCAATGGTCATAGGATGTATCTTTAGGCTACAATTATTATATCGAATGTGATTAGTTATCATATACACAATCAATGGGTCCTATAATTTGTAGATTCCCTAAGAATAAAAGGAAGTGAAGCACAATCCAATAGTTCCATAATCTTCTAAGTGGAATTATCTTGGCCACTCATTGATGGGAATTGATGGGAATAACCATATTTAAAAGGCTCAATTACTATTATTGAAAGTAAATTTAACACATATTCATCTAAGTGGACCTATTTTCTTATATATAAGTATATATTTTTGTTCAATCAAGATTCAAGATTATACCAATGACTAGTGAGTATGATACACAATCAAAAGTAGTTTTGACAAAAGCTTAATAATTATGACATAATATAAAAACAACTTTAATCAAGTAAATTAATTATGATAAATATGTCTTAATATGTTAAATCAATCAAATATAAATGATATAGTTTAAATTGGACAATAAAGGCTCATTATTATTAGAGACTCTTAATTTTAAGTAGACAAAATTACTTATAAATAATAGATTAATTGAATAATGGACTCATAGTTAATTAACAATATACTAGCCACTAAAGTCATTATCCATTTTTTAATGGAATAAAAGACCTTAAGCCATTTTTTAATGGAATAAATGACCTTTAGCCATATATATTTCATGCATATAATTATCATCTTTTTACTTGTTCATTCTTATTGAACATATAACACAAAGTTCTATTCCATTTTATTCCCTTTTCAATTTCCAACTATGATCATGCATTTATCTTATTTACAAGAAGCATTTATTATTAGTTTTATTTTCCTCCAATATAAACACATGAAAATCTTGAGGATAAATTATTTTTCCAATTATGAATATATACATTTCATATAAAGCTGTATAAAAAAATGATCACAAAAGCTTTAAAAGGGTTCATTATTTTCCCACTTATCAACACATACATCCCATATAAAGATGTATAAAAAATGATCATATACTTTAAACATTATGAATAATGTACTGGATAACCAAATATTTTAACATTCCAAATTTCACCCATGGTCTATACAATGAAAAAAAATCCTGACAAGATCTAGTTTTCATTTTAACCATTATGAATTATCATATTATGATATGTACATTATCAAATGTTATTTTAGTTTACTAATTCTAAAAAATTTAAAACATGGAAGAGAATTAGAATGCATCATGGAAGAGAATTAGAATGCATGTAACATGTGTGTTATATCATATTTAATTGTCCTTCATGTTTGGTTAGGTTTGAATGATTATGCATGAAATTTCATGCATTGATATTTATTTGGTGTCATGTTTTAACTAGACACTTTCATAGAATTTATACACATTATATAAGGTGAAAATGAGGAATCCATCTCATTGTTGATCCATCAAATCTCATAGAAAATCATAAAAATATGCTTTATTTACTAATAATAAATTACTACCATGTGAAGTTCATATTACAATTAAGCAATAATTTAATATGACACCATGACCTATTATAACATTTCTAATAATTTTAGTTATTATCTCTCTTTATTAATATTTTTATCCATTCCAAAGATGGATGATCATCCTTTTACAACTAGTCAAACCTTTCCTTTATACTTTATTCATTTATCATGACATTTATTGTGGCCATTAATTACTAATTTACATTAGGCTATTCTTTAAAAAAAATAATGGTATTTGACATTATTTTTGGCTTAATTAACGGTATTTGACATTATTTTTGGCTTATAGATCTTTCCTCTACTCTCATTTATTTATTTTACGTTGCATGGTCTACTATCACTTCTTGTTTTTATCTCTACCATTTTATAAATTTTTTTTATGAATTATGGTTTCTATTTGGCCATCTTCAGTCTTCTCTACCTTTACTTCCCTTAGCTTGAATGATTATATGGTCAGTTGAGTTTACTTTTTGCATATTAATTTTAATTCTTTATGGCTACTCTCCTTAGGACATTCACTTTTTTTATTTCCCATCTATAAATGTGGTCATCACATAATTTTATGTTTTTGAATATTTGTTTAATGTGACTACCATAAAATGGATTATGAGTTACCTAATAATAATATATACATATCATTAAATGGAGATCACCTTTTAAATATATTTTATTTTATAGATAATTGAGGGTTAAAGGGATTCTCACCTACAATAAATATTAAACCTAATAACCTTAATTTGTTTTAGATGAAAATTTATGAGGGAACGGTATCACCAAAATCTACCTAAACTAACTAAGAACTACCAAAGGAAAAATAGATTACTCTTAAAATTAATTAGGACAATCCTAAGTAAAACCTAAATAAATAAGGGCTAAAGATCAAAACACCTAAACAAGCCCAAAATAACAACAAAAACAAAACACAAAATAATCTTAATAGTCATAAGAACTAGAAATGCAACCAAATCCATAAAATTAACATATTATAATTTTTTTACAAAGAGTCCTATAAGGGTGATACAAGGTACCCTGATATATTTTTTTCTTTTGAACAATAGTACAATCATCCATAATACCTAAGTTTTTAGGATCCAAACTGGAAGAAGAGGGCATGCCATTAGAGTCTCCCCCAACATCGACTTCTTTAGTAGTTGTGTTCAAATTTACAAGAGCCCGCAACCCTCTTTACCACTCGACACTACTCAGCAATAGGCAATGAATACAATACCTAACTCCTTACCTGAGCCTGAGACACCACTTCAAGAGAGACATCAGTGTTAAAACTTAAAGGGGAAGGTGGAGGAATTAATTTTAAAATTATAAGGTGATCATCAACAATAAACTTCCACCATGAAGAATCTACTTCATGCTTGTAAAAATAATATGAGGAATTCAAATGACTGTGGACAAAGCACCTATGACATCTAAATAATAAACCTATGTTATCCACAAGCATCGGGTAGGAAGGCTCAACCAAAATCTTTCAAATTTATAGTTTAAACCCTTCTCCTCAAACCATACCTCATTTATAAGCACATCATCCAAAGTAATATCCTCAAAGGATACCAACAAAAAACTCTTCAGATAACTAGCCATCGCTTAGTTTCTTGGAGAGATTACCCAAAAAAAATAATTGATTTTATCCTTCCCAACCCCTTCTAACCCCTAACATTCACAACCACTAATTTAAAATGAAGAGATACAAGCGGTATCCCAAGAGACGTGTCTCTGAACAACTACCCAACATCCTACTCCTAAAGGATCCCTATGTCAGGCCTCCATTTCCCCTCAAGCTTAGTTGATGACAGCTGAATAGAGGTGAGGGTATAATGTGTCCTTATAGATGTCATCCCATAAGAGTCAATCGAAGAAGGAGACAAAATGTAGGGTGATTTTAGGAATAAATGCTTTGAATTGATGTACTAATGTCAAGAGACTAACATCTTTTTGAATACTTTGGAATTATTTGAGAACTGCATATTTTATTGGTAAGGTTTTGTCTCCTTCTTTATATAACACATTTATTATTTATTATTTATTTTATTAAATACATTTATCATTTTTTTTAACAAAACTTTTGAAATCTTATATCATTTTATTTTTTCCCATATATCTATGGATAATGGTCCACTTTAAACATAAATTACATTTATGTTCATGCCACCAAGGCATACACTTATTAGTCTCAAAGTGACCAATGTGCCCCATATAAAAATTTGAAGGACAATATTTACACTATGAAGCATATCACCTACCATGAGCTCTTTAATCCTGAAATGAAGGCCATGCTTAAATATATATATGTTTGTACTTTGTCATAAAAATGGATCCAGTATTATAATATTTGGTTGAGAGAATATCCCTGGCTATATCAATGTCATTTTTGAAGACCCTAACCACATTGATTCTATAATCTTTGTCTGAGAAAACATCCCTAGCTATATCAATCTTAACAACATTGATCCTATGGGATGAAAATTTATGATAAAAATAATGTGGGAGAAACCTATGTTATGGTCATTAAAGGGAATTCCTTTCACAAACCCTTATAAACCATAGAAATTAAAGGGTTTGACATAATAGTATACTTGGTTGTTTTACCAATAGAAAAAACTTATTTTGAGTTAAGTGTTGAGTAAGTATAGATTCAATAGGCTTTTTTTATACTTTTTGTGGGGAGTTAGAGTCTATTGATCATGTTTTCTTTATGTAAAGAAATATAGAGTTTTTATTTCATTAGGATAAGGTTCTTATTAAGGATAGAATTATAAATTTCTCAAAGTAATTTATTATATTAGTTTTATATTTATATATATTTTATAAATATTTAAAACTAGGGATGAAAATATTTTTTAGTTTTTGTCTTTTTATGAATTGTTTTGTCTTTAGGTCTCACTAATACTTTTTTATCTATTACTCCCAAAACGTTATGAAATTTAACTTAATGTTTTAGATAATGTATAGTATCTGATTTTTTCCTCTTATTTTCTTTTTATAATTATAATTTTTTCAAATTTATATTTTTCCCTAAATTTTAATTTAAACTTACATTTATTATTATTAGACAAGTAATATTATTTATTACAATATTTTAATAATTCATTCCATTTTAGTTTATGTTTCATTTACTATTATTTCCTTGGCTTTGACATGTATCATAGAACGCAAGAATGGTTTTCATTTTTTGACCACTATTAAGATGTGTCAGAGGTTGTTATTTTTATTAGATTCTATATTTGGAATCCATTATATTTTTTTAACTTTATCATTTGACATATTTTATCATATAGATGAATGATTCATTTTTTTAAAACTATTTTATGTCAAATAACTGCATAAAACCTCGTGTTCATCTTTTACCTACTCCATATTTTGCACCATTGTGGAGGCATGTATTCCTATATATTAACATTTGAATTACACCTTGTTTGTACACTTGTTAATATTATACAAAAAAATATCATTTCATTATAATATATAAATGGATGAGTTGTTCATGGAAATTTTACTTTATATAAAAATTGTGTTAAAAAACTTTAATATGCCATATTTTTTTAATACACATTGTAACTTTTATTATAATACTTTTGGAGTTGATTTATTTTTATTTTCTTTAATATGATAGGTAATTTATTATCAATATGTTTGTGGGTTTATATATGTGTTCAGATTAAGGTAAACCCACCTTTGACTCATGTGGACACAGTCCAAACACATTACAGAGTTTAGGTCTCCCCTAACATACACAAAATAGAAGGTAAAATTCATGAAGAAGAAAAAAAAGACCCAACAAAAAGAGGAAACAATATCAGAAAGAGAAATAACTATTTTTGAATTGTGTAGGTTCCAAGTAATTTTAGATGGATCAAAAACCAACCTAAACTAATGGAGCAAGAGACCTATGTCTCAAAAAGAACCATTAGGGTTCTTAGGGGACCCAAACCCAAAAAATACAAAAAGATACCACAAATATAGTATATATCAAGATCTAAAAATAACCTACACACAAAGGTAGGCCTAGGTCTCCATAAATTTGCAAGCAACTAGTGCAGGAGCCACCTTGGACAAAAGAAACAAAGTCCTAGGTCTCAAATGGAACCAAAGCATCTCATTTTTACTAGGTTGGGAACCAACATGGGCATAACATAAGGTCCAAGTGTACAAAATGGAATTTCAAAATGGAGAGGGAACCCATCATGGAAACATGAAGCCATATAGAAAGTGATTCTAGGGGAATCCATAGTCATTGAAATATCCAAATAAAGACATCACACAAAAGAAAGCAAAATTTTAATGTCCCCTAAGGACACTATCCCATTAAAATTAACCATACAAGAATATATCTAAATAATCTCCCATAAGGGAAAGAGAGAAACTTTGGGAACGTTTAAGGATGCAACACTAATAAATCTAAAAATTGGACCCACTGATTGCCTACATGTAGTGGAATAAAGTGAATCCATAAAGGGGAATGGACTCCATATGGAATGTCCAGCCAACCCCCCCACCCCCCTCTCCCCACACCCACATCAATAAAAAAGAATCCTCCTCACAACTGTCAAGATTAAAACCCATAGAATCCATAAAGGATCTAAAGAATGAACTAGAGAAGAAATTCATAGGGACTCCACCAGTCCTTAAGTAGAAATGTAGTCTAGAATAGGATCCCCTAAAGGATCACCAAACCAAACAAAAATAGAGCACCATCTCACAAAATATGGGACCTAGAGAGAACCACTTATCCTTAGAAGAGCCCTTTCCATCCTTCCAAACCCTGACTAGAATCTTAAATAGGCTTAAGTTCTATTATAGATAAAACTTGATCCCTTCTCTTTTAAGATGACAAGCCATTAAATGCCATAACTACATTTTAGATGCACACAAAAACCTCTAAACAAGTTAATTGACTAGATTTAGCCCACCCTTGTGTGCCATAATAGAGAACAAGCCCATTGAGCATTCTTGAAGGTCAAAAACCCTTTCATAAAAATATCAATCTAGGAGACACCCAAGGTAAATCATCCAAACAAGGGACATGCACCTAAAAATATCATGGAAGGGAATCGACCAAATTAAAAGTAATAGAGAAGTTTGAAATAGTGGGATAAAGCATACAAAGGACAAGACAATCCTTTCATCCCTTCCAGGTTATAGAAACTTCAATGAGGATTCTTAGTAGGGCATACAAACCATCCTTCTTACCTCCACATATTTTCATCCATGTTGTCAGAACATATCTCTGATTCTATACTCTAATAAGTAGGCCAAGAGCCTTCGAATGAGGACCAATTTAGGGCATGACTTCTAGGAAGGGCCATCCCTCAACCATACTTTGGCAAGGTTCAACAAGTCACGGCTTAGTGTTATTGATGAGAGAGATCTCCGTAACCAATCCCTTACCCGTTCTTAGCTGCAAGATGGGCCATAAAAAATCCAAAAGAAAATCCCATTCCTAAAGAAGATATATGCTCTAACATAGCTGAAGAGAGTAACAAAATCTATGCAAACCAAATAACACACTAATATAGCCCAAAAAACTTATAAACACAACCGCAAAGGGCATCAGGTGTTGAGAGACCAACTAATGCCATCAAGATAATAAAATCAAGTCAATCTCTATAGATATGTAAATATGCACTCCAAGCATACAATGGAGGGTCAAAACCAACATCCATGAAATCACTAACGAGGGGCCTTTCCAGTGAAGGCGCATGCTTAGATCTGGTCAAAAATAAGAAAATAACGAGTAGAACTAGATGAGTGAGGCAAAACCAAATCCAACAGTTGTGTGGACCTACCAGACCCACTATAATCTTCATGCACATGATAAATGCCTTTCATATTCCAAATACATAGCTTCTAACAGAGAAAAAAACCATTCCATGACTATTGATCATCATCATCTCCATCTTCATCACCCTTCTCATCTCCCAAATTTGAAAACTTCTCTCTGTTCCTATTCCCGCTCTTACCCTTTTTACCATTGCTAATCATTTCATGGGTTTATATATATGTTAAAATTTTAAAAATTAATAATTTATGTATAAATAATATTAACTTAAAAAATCTCATTTATCTAATTTTATATTTATTTATTTGATAATATTAAGATTGAAATTCATTTTATATAGAATAGATATGAATATTTTAGTTTAATTAATTTTGTTTATGTATAAAAATAATTAATTCTAAAATAATAAGTTTTTAGAAGTTGATGTTGTAAAAATGAGATGATATATATTTATAGAACCAAACTTGTATTCACTTAATTTATAAAATCAATAAAAGAGGAAGATAATGGTATTTATTAAGTCAAGGCTTTTACGGTGGGGCAAGGGCCTAAGATTCATCTCAAAAGAGACAAAAATATAGAATATGTTATTTTCTCCTTTTTTCGTTTTCTCCATTCAAATGATGACACGTGGTTTGGATGCCCTCTACAGTTTTTGAAAACCCTCACTTCGGGTCACATTCCTTCAGTTGAGATAGAACATTGTCAATGGTTTGGTTATAGGGATCTACCTATCTAGCCGTCGACTTCCCAAATGGATTGACAATCATCTGGGGCTGAGAAATATAGACTGAATAGGAATGTTCTCTTTAGACCAATTCTCAAACCCCATGTGAAGAGGTGAGGCAAGGGTTGAAGGGATGCATCCGAGGACAACAAGGAGACCACCTACCATGTCGAAAGCTTGAGAGTATAATGGTACATTGAAAGGATAAAGTACAATGCAACATTTAATAAAAAAAATAACAAAATAAAAGCAGTAGAGACTGTCCTAAAATTTTCATCAATTCATCATAAGATGCAGGTTTCTCTAGCCTACAGGTGAAATCCACGACAGAAACATTAGGTGTTGGAACACGAAATGCCATTGTAGTTAGCTTCACATTCAACTCTGGAAGAACCTTTTTGACTGCCTGCAGAATACATAATTGCATATAAAATGCTAATGCCAATATCATCCTACTAAATCATATGATATCTTACTCAAATGCATGGGCAACTCGGCATTATAATTTCACAATGTAAAGAGATTACCCAAACCGAAAAACAAAGGCACCTACATGACCTGATCCAACTATGCAAATTGGAAACACAAAAACCTTATAAAACCTCTTCTACTTATACGCAAATAAAAATAATCTTGTTACTGTAGGTATCAGAAAAAGATATTACCTCAGCTTAAAATAAATATGTTCAATGGAATGCTTGTGAACACTGCCCTCTTTGTAGTCGTGGTCACTATTGCGTTCCTGGTCATGGTTAAGAATCAACTTCACACAGAACATTTTCTGTAAAAAACCCTTGACACAGCCTACAAAACAAATCTCTAATTTAAAATGTCGCTGGCATAATAGGTGCTCTACATAGGCTGCATGTTGAAGACCCAACCATGCAGTTAACACACGTGTTGGAGCTGTCAAATGGATATCGGTGAAATAAATTTATAGTGCAGCAGCCAAGAAATTTGTAACAAAGGCACAACAATTGCACGTGTCACTATAGGGGCTATCACAGATGATGACCATGCTCGATGTCAACATGTATGTACGGAAGGAACTCAATGGCGTGATCTAGATCCGGACGCAAAAGATGAAAAAATGTAGATAAGCCCTTCTTACACGTGTTAGCAGCTAGGAGGAGAAAAAACTTTACCTGTGGCGGTCGCATCTTAACATCCTAAAAACGATGTGGGCAGAATATTCTATGCGCTTTTATACATAAACCCAGTCTAATAATTTGTTAACTTTGACTTTGAAAGAGCAAGCATAATGGTAACGATAATGAAAATGAAAATAAATATTCAACGAAGAAAATATATATATCAGAATAAATTATATTTTTTAATGTTCCGGATATTATCATATTTATTATTATGGTATATGATTATTTTCTATTTAATTTTGAAAAAAAAATTGATTTTTACTTTTATTTTTTTAAAGTGCATATTATTATAAAAGTAATGTATTTAGTTAAATGTTGTAAAAATCTAATATATAAAAAATAAAGTTATATATTTTTAATTTTAGTAAATTACGAAAGTTTGGAGAGAATTATATGTTTTTTTTGAAGAAGTGAAATAATTGTTCATAATTTCATAGGAGAATATCTAATATAAAATGATTTTCGATTTTAAATTCTAAAATATAACTTTGACAAATATGATATACTTAAATAATGTATGGATTTATCTCAATACAAAGGTGATGTAAACAAACTCTAAATTGTACAAATAAAATTCTCAATTTACAAAATAATTGAAACCAAATATAACACAGAGATTAGATGAACCCACTCTCAAAGTGAAAATATGTGTCTTGGTAATTTTAAAACTCTAAAAAAACAGATTATAGATTACATCAATTAATATATCAATTGACAAATCATGTGAAGAGAATATTTTAATATCGAATAACTACAAAGCGTAATAAAGTTGAAGCCCTGAAATAGAAACCAAATTTGATTCTATAATTCAATTACAATGAATACAATTTGAACATCCAAATCACTGAAAGATATTTGTTTAATTACACATTATGAAGTCCATTGTTTATTTTTATGTTTTATTTTAATTTTTTTACGTATGAAATTTAGTATTTTGTGTATTATCAGAAAGAAAAAAATTAAAATACATATAATTTTATAATTTTTATTATGTCATAGATTGATAAACACTTATAGGTGTAGGTAGTGGTTGGTTAATTTGTTATGAAGTGAATTATTTATTTCTATGTTTAATTTTAAATTTAACATATTTTCAATTGTTATATGTCAATTTTAATTTTAAATTTAATTTTTATTTGTATCTCATTTAAATCATCATATGTCAATTTTAATTATCATATATCAATTTAAACATTAAATTTAATGTCTATTTATATTTTATTTTAAAAAAATTATTTACAAAAATCTATTTTAAAGTCATATTACCTAAATTATATAATATAATTTAGAATTCCTTTGACTTTTATTTTACATATTTAGGACAACTGCTACTTTATTTAGTGTTTTAATTTTGTATGTGATTTAAGTTTTACAACTACAAGCTGCGTTGTTCAATATGCTTTGCAACAGATGTGATATAAATTGTTCCTTTGCTGGCATGCGCATGTACTTACACATATTTTTACAAAGCGGCTTAAAAAAATAAGTGGGTGATAATGTAGCCTTCGACGTGCCGGCGTTTCATGGAAATAAAACATTCCAAGTCAAACTTTCACATGTAAAAATGTTTCTACTACTTATTCTCTTTTTTTTTATTGTTGTTGGTCCACAAAAATATTATGAAAGGATTAAATCATTTTGTTTGTTCAATTAAAGGGTAATTTATTTTTATATAACACTTTTTTCCTAATTATTTTCATTTCATAAAGTATATGTTAAGTTGCATACTAGTGGTTGTTTTGAAGGTGCAAGTTAAGCTGAATGAAATGTATGTTTAATTTTCATAGTTTTATTTAGTAACTTTTTTTCTTTTATTTGAAGAGTATATTTCTCTTTTAAGTATATTATTTGGGCACCTCCTCTTGCATTAGTATTAAACCTATCAATTTTCCTTATCTTTTGGGAACAATTATCAATCAACCACTATTTCTTTTTATGAATGATTCCTCGACCAAAACATTCACATTGTATCATGAGTGATATCATCTTATCTATCCATATGACATGCACTTTATAAAAAAATTGGCATTTATTTTAACTGTAATGAAATAATGGATTTAAGGATCAAATGCAACCCCTTGAAACGCCACTTTAACTGTGCATAGTCTAGAGAGAGAATAACAACATAAACTAAAGTTGAGGGTATTGGGTGTTTTTATCAATTATGTTAGGTTGTGGAGCTAAAAGCTTCACCAGGATGCAAATAGGAGAAGTTATGGAGGATGCAGAGTTACGGGGAGTTGCAGAATCAGTTGCAGGGAAACCGGCATCGGTCTGATCAACTGGCGTCGATCAGATGGCAGTGAGGAAGCAACCGGCGTCGATTACCAGTCGGCCAACATCGGTCATGGAGGAGCTGACATCGGCAGCCTGTGCATGAACAGGCAGTTCGCATGTTGATTCCAGAGAGTCTATTTTTGGACTGTTTGTTTGCATGTCAAAGGCTAGTCTTAGTCTTGAGTTGCGTGTCTAATTATTGTAATTAGGTTAGTCTAATTATTGTAAGCATGAGATCTATATATGGACTCATGGGATGTATTATAAATGTGTGCTAGAAAGCCATAGATATTTTAGAGAGAGCTAGTGTAGCTCCTCCTAGTTCTCAAGGGGTGTTGAGTGTGTATGATCAGGGAGAGTTGCAAGGTCTGCAAGGTCAAGGAGCTGATCCATCAGGGTACTAGTTGAAGAATCATAAGGACTTGGTGAGGCAAGGACAAGGGTTCTTCAGGGGTGTAGAGAGATCTACATTGGTGAGTAAGGTCTAGTGATTTGTAGGTAGCAGCAGAGAGCAGGGGATCTACTTGGAGTACGATTGTGTACTTGGTGAACTGGCAGTGTGTTACTGACTGGTTTGAGAGGTGAACATCAATTCTATATTGGAGTTGATTGTTGTGACCGAGAGAGAGAGGGAAGAAGGTCTTGAGGTGTGGCGAACCTTTGAGGTGGAGGAAGAAGTGGCATCTTCCTTATTGTATATTTTTCTGAGTGATTATTAATACAATTGTGTATTGTCTCTCAATTCCTGTGTTGTTTCATATTTCTAGTTACTTATTGATTCTAGTTAAATTCCGTGTTTAGTTGCTAATACAAGAAGTAATCATATGTGCTCTAATTGGTAGAGCAAGATCCTGACTAAGTAGGCATCAGAGCATGTTTATTGTTCTAGGTTCCTTGACAAGTGGTATCAGAGCTTTTGGTTGGGTTGACTAACAGGTGGTTTCAGATTTGGTAGTGTTTTTGATTATAGGTCACTTGTAGGGGTTTCAGATTGAGTGGGAGTATTACAGTGGCAGAAGGAATTAAGCTACAAATGGAGAAACTGAATAGCACGAATGTTCTATTTGATGGAAAGAAAGAGCATGTTGCAGGGGATGTTGCACAGGATGTTTTGGATAAAGTGGAATCTTGGTTCATAGATTCTTTTGCCTCTTTCCATGCAGTTTGAAATAGAGTATCTTTTCATGGGTATGTCTTTGGAGACTTTGGAGAGATTTATTTAGGAGCTAGAGAGCCTTGTCAAATGATTGACAAAGGGGAAGTGAAGCTGAAATTGTAGACAGACGACACACAGTGGTTGAAGGAGGTCATGCAGGTACAAGTCTTGGAGATGAGTCTAATTTCTTCAGCAAATTTTGGTGATGAGAGATGCATTGTAACTCTCACAGCGGATACACTTGAATTAGATGGTGGTAAGAAAGTAGGTATCCTTTATCTATCTACTTATATTACTGATTCACCTTATGTTAAAGAGATGTGGCTTCGTAGGCTTGGTTACATATGTAGGAGGGGAATGCATGTTATGAAGTGGAAGACAGATGTTTTTGACAAGCTAAAGAACTGAAAAGCCTTGGTGTTCATGGAGGAGATGACGAACAGAGATCAGGTGAGAGAACTAAATTATTTTGAGCAGGGCTATGTTGATTTGAACAAGATTTTGATCCATGGAGAGCTCGTGGGTAAAAAGTTATCGCTCACAAACGAACACAGGTATCGGCATTGGTCAAAAAGTAATCGACGTCGGCAACAAGAAGACCGATGTCGGTCATGAGGGAATCGATGTCGGCAGAAAGGATACCAGCGTCGGCCAGGGAAACGACGTCGACAGTCAGGGTCAGTGTAGGAAATTGACATCGATCAGGAGCAGACTGGGAGATGGCTGAGATCGGTCACTGGAATGAATATTGGGCAAACAACAAGCTGTCAACAAGTCTCAAATGCTCATGTCGAGGTCAGAAAGGGTAAGTGAACCTCATATTCATTATTCACCTTCTTTATATTGCTTATTGATGGTCAAGAACCAGGAAGATGTGAAGAGGCAATGCAGGTAGAACCTAGATACAGTGGGAGCTTGGCATGGATGAGGAGTGTGAGTCCTTGGAGAAGAACCAAATAGGTGTTTGTTGGTAGAGTTGTCAGCTGGAAGTAAGCACTGAGAGATGGAATGGATTCTCATGTTAAAAAAGAGAGTGGATGGACACAAGAGACAGAAGGCCAAGGCATATAGTCTTGAGGAAGTTGCAAGACAGTGGTACAGGTTTTGACAGGTGGATGACTAAGCATGGCTTGAGTCAATGTCAGTGTAACTATTGTGTTTATCTTACCAGGTAGATGATGGTCGCAACATCATCTTGTTACTGTATGTGGGTGATTTACTAGTAGGTTTGTACATACAGGTATTTGCTGAGCTAAGGGTAAGATTAGTTCACAGGTGTGTCATGAAGAATTTGGAGCAGGGAAATTCTTTGGCATAAGAGACATGGAGATTTTATTTCCAGTGGGAGTTGATGTGAAGACGGTGTTGGTGGGGTTCATGATGCAGGTTGCAGAATCAAAAAGCACACCAATGGCTGGACAGTTCAAGCTTAGCTTAAAATAGGGTTTGAAATCACATGAGGTCTAGTGTAGACCTGAGTTTTCCCAATCAATGGGGGTTGTTAGAAAGTATGGAGCCAATTTAGAGAAGGAGTACTAGAGGGCAGTTTAGTGGGATCATCAGCAGGGATTCTTGTTATGCAGGGTCAAGGTCTTCACTACATGGATATGTAGGTTCGGATATGGCAGGTTACTTGAATGACAGGTGTGGTATCATAGATTGTGTGGTGGTTGGTCTTCAGGATGGATCTTGAAGAGGGATACAAGCCAGGGAATAATTTAGACAGTGTACAAGTATAGGTACAGGTGCAGCTGTTTATCTCCAAGTGGGAGATTGTTAGGTTGTGGAGCTAAAAGCTTCACCAAGATGCAAACAGGAGAAGTTATGGAGGATGCAGAGTTGCGGGGAGTTGCAGTGAAACCAGCGTCGGTCTAATCAACCGACGTCGGTCAGATGGTAGTGAGGAATCAACTGGCATCAATTACCAGTCGGCTGACATCGATCATGGAGGAGCCGACGTCGGCAGCCTGTGCGTGAATAGGCAATTTGCATGTTGATTCCAGAGAGTCTATTTTTGGACTATTTGTTTGCATGTCAAAGGCTAGTCTTAGTCTTGAGTTGGGTGTCTAATTATTTTAATTAGGTTAGTCTAATTATTGTAAGCATGAGATCTATATATGGACTCATGGGCTGTATTGTAAATGTGTGCTAGAAAGCCATAGAGCTTTTAGAGAGAGCTAGTGTAGCTCCTCCTAGTTCCAAAGGGGTGCTGATTGTTTATGGTCAGGGAGAGTTGCAAGGTCTACAAGGTCAAGGAGCTGATCCACCGGGGTACTGATTAAAGAATCATAAGGACTTGGTGAGGCAAGGACAAGGGTTCTTCAGGGGTGTAGAGAGATCTACATTGGTGAGTAAGGTCTAGTGATTTGCAGGTAGCAGTAGAGAGTAGGGGATCTACTTGGAGTACGATTGTGTACTTGGTGAACTGGCAGCGTGTTACTGACTGGTTCGAGAGGTGAACATCAATTCTATATTGGAGTTGATTGTTGTGACCGAGAGAGAGAGGGAAGAAGGTCTTGAGGTGTGGCGAACCTTTGAGGTGGAGGAAGAAGTGGCATCTTCCTTATTGTATATTCTTCTGAGTGATTATTAATACAATTGTGTATTGTCTCTCAATCCCTGTGTTGTTTCATATTTCTAGTTACTTATTAATTCTGGTTAAATTTCGTGTTTAGTTTCTAATACAAGAAGTAATCATATGTGCTCTAATTGGTAGAGCAAGATCCTGACTAAGTAGGCATCGGAGCATGTTTATTATTCTAGGTTCCTTGACAAATTCAACTATGTTATCTCCAAGTTCAATGGAGTTATTTACAAAGTGGATAAGTGAGGCTTACTACAAATTCCTTTGTATCCAATCCACGGTGATTCGTAACCACATCAAAAGAAGTTTTGTGAGCAAAATAATTCAAAAAAGCATTGTTGTGAAAATTGAGTCCGTCGACCACCCATCGACATCCACGATGGGAAATCATCTTTATCAAATGCAATGAAATCCTCTGACATTAGATGGCACTGACTGTTGTCTAGCAAATCTCAATCACCAAGGGCTTGCTTTGCTTGGCCAAAAATGTTGCACACCATGGCAAGTGAATTACTCACCAATTGCTACACATTATTTAGCCCCCTTTTCAAGTCTTGTTTGATATTGTCGTTGCAGAGGTGGAAGCCCTCGAGACACGTGTATATTGTTGATATTATTGTGAGTGGGTGTATATTGGAAGACTCCCAGATAGTGACACATGTCATGGTCATGAATAATAAATGACCCACATGCAATTACACTTAAGTATTTATAGATATTCATAGGGTTCATAAAGTTATGGATTATTCAAGATCTAAGAAGTCCACATAGTCCAAAAATTATATGGAGTTCACAAATCCCTCAAGGTCATGGATATACATAGACTTTCATGAATTATTAGCTTAAAGTATTCATTATGTTACTCTATGTGATATGATTGTGACAATTGTCACAATCTCATGTATCATTGTAAAAGGTCACAACGAGCAATTACAATAAATAGTGGTTAGTTTTTATTCACACATAGACATATAGTTAATGTGATTATTCATAGTAGCCATGTGAATAAAGTGATAAGGTCAATGACAAAGATATCATGCATTGATTGAAAGTGATAGTGCAAAGTCATTAAGTCAAAAATACATTTATAAGAGAGGATTTTAATAGTGATGATTCATAAAACATTGAAAAGCATGCAGGGATGAAACTTCATCACGATTACATATGGTCATTGTTACAAACTACTACATGAGTCAAAGTTTTTATAGCCTAGTCTTGTTGAAATGTGACAAAAAAGGAAGCATTTTCATAGTATGGTCTCTTTGCAAAATTATAATGAGATGTTTAGTGAAAAAAATATCATGCTTCGGTCAAAATGGAGGAATTTGTTGTGTCAAAATTTTAGTTATAAGAGAGAGCTCTAACAGAGATCATTCACAGACCATGAAGTATGTGGTGATGTAAATTTTTTTGTGATTATATATGGCATGGATTTAAACTAATATATGAATCAAAATTTATATAGCATAGTCTTGTTGAGGAATGACTAAAGCAGACACACCTCAATACTATGCTCTCTTAATAAAATTACTACCAAGTGGCATGCAAATATAATTATTAACAATGTGAGTAGCTGCAAAGTAATGAAGGCATCAATTACAATTTATTTTAGTTGTATAAATATCTAAATGTTATAAAGATTTAAAGTCCATATCCATAACTAAATGAAGATATGAATTAAAGGGCAAGATTATATTTTTCTTTGAATTACAAGCAATCATGATAACTACAAGAAGTTTAAAATGGTTACCCACAATAGTGAAAGATCTACATAGTAGAACAAGTTAGTCTAGTCACTTAACAAGCTCCTAAACAATACTCTAGAAATATATAATTTCAAATTGAAAGATCAAGGTGGCCAACATTACATAAAATTTGTGACTTCATTCATCACATCAAATAGTGAATAATTACTATAGTTTTAATTTTGAGTAGTGCTCTTCTAATTTATGTGTTAGGGTGTGAAGCCATTATTCATAGTGATATGGCATGCTGAGATGACATCTTGGGGATGTGACATGTGGGTGTACATATTATATATCATTTAGGTGATATGATCCAAAAATCAAAAGCTTTGGTTGAAAGATAATTCAAGAAATAAGAAAAACACAATTGTAATAATGTTATCTCTAAGAAGAGATGTTTTATTGATCAAATTTGCAGACCCAAACATATCCTTATCTCTGAAAAGAGATGTCTAATTTCCATTTAGAGTTACATCTTTATTTATACAAATTTTTAAGGTAGGAGGATGATGTGGAAGGTCACAAATCTAAAGAGAGATTAAGTGGTTCAACTTTTATGATTTACAACAATACAAAATTTGAGAAATTACTATTTTTATAAATATACTATTTTTAGACTACACTACTAAAATTGAATTTTGGAGCACTTTAATTTAGATTTCAAGGGTCAAAACTCAAAAAGTAGATATTTTTGACATCTCACAATGTTCCCCTCATTATTATCTTTCCAACGGTTCAAACGGGGAGTTAAACGGAGCTATGGTGCAAAAATTATGGCTTCCAGACGTTCTACCACCAATTGGGGTAGAACCATCACCTAAATTGTCGCATGAAATATTGCCTGGACCATTCCTCCCTTCTTGAAAATAAATGGTCCCCATTGAATCAATATTTATCATCAAGTATGGTAGTTTTATTTTGATTTGATTCTTGATGCATACATGGAATGGACTATGCTTTATGGAGCTATGTTTTGTGGAGCTACGCAGGGCCCGATTATTCACCATTTCTATCTGACCACTAGTCTATAGATAGAATGCCATGAACTTATTCATCTTGGTATATATTTAATTCTATTTTTGTGTTATTTATGTAGTAAAGGCTGCAACATCAACCCTTTTGGATTCCTTTGGCTTGACCACCATGAGAATGAATTTCTTGGTACTAATCAGGGAGATAGATGTAGTAGTTGGTACCTTTGGTAGCTTATATCATCATGTTTTAATAATGATAGTGATCCTTTGAGTTCTTGATTCATATATGTCATGTTCATCATACATGAATGGTTAACCAAAGAGTACATCACAAACATTCAGATTGACCGCATCACATAACACCTCATCTTAGAAAAGTTTGATTGAATATGAGAGAATACATTGGTGGGTGACACAGAGGTTTCTCACTAGACTCAACCATCCAATACTGTATGACTTTGGATGAGGATTCATGGATAAATTTAAACTTTTCACAACAATAATAGAGATTAAATTCTTTTGACTCCCACTATCAAGAATTAAATGTAGAGGCTTACCTTTCACCCATAACTTAGAGTGAACAACCTTTCCCTGTCATCTAGCCTCTCCTCATGGGTTCGTGATGAATCAATGATGGCATCGCGCTCAATATATATAATATCTTCTTTATCCTCTTCAACTGCAGGGTCTGTATTAGGTCAAGCAGTAGATGTTGAGGATTGTGACTTAGAAAGCAAGGACTTGATGGATCGACATTTTTATTTAGAGTGCATTATATATTTATGGTAATCACATTACTTCCTAGTAATTCATTCCTTTTACTTCTAATTTTGCCCTTGTGTTTGACCATCTTTTTTACTTTTTCATTTTATAGGCTGACTCTTTGTATTTATTCTTACATTCTTCTAGTCAATCTTCAATGTGAACTTGTACACCTCACTGAGGGTTTCCAGATTGAAGAGTTCAATCTCTCCCCATATATACCATTGTAGTCCACCACGATATTTGAGAACCTTGTGTTTCTCACTTTCATGGATGCCTAATCTTGCAGATAGAGAATGAAAAATATCAATGTAATCTTTAATAGACTATTCCTTGCCTTGGTGAAGTTATTTCCACTCTATATATAGATTATCATATGTTGTAATGGGGTAGTATTCTTCCTTTACAGGTTCTATGAAATCTTCTTAGATAGGTTTTGCCTTAAGGCCAATATCATCCATACTAAATCTCTTATTATACACTTCCCACCAATTTTTGATAGGCAATGATGATTTCAAAAGAGCAAAAGTGATCTTCTCTTTATTGGTGAATTTATTGACATAAAAATAAGAAGACAATTGATCCAACCAATTTTATACTACATTAGCAGTGATTTTGCCTTCAAATATAGAGATATCAAAATCTACTTGAACCTTGAAGGGTGTTGGGATACTAAAAGGATGTGGGGGTGCAAATGAGGAGCTAGAATTTCCCATCAAAATTTGTTGGAGAATTTGGGTGAATTATTGTGGCATATATTCTTACTATTTTTGGAGGGCTTCATTCACCATTTAATTGAAAGGATCAGATGTATCGATTTTATCCACCATTTGAGGTCATTTGGAGTGAATATTTGGATAGTTTGGAAGCTCTGTTACTTTCCACCAAAACTTCTTGTAGCCTGACCATGTCCTTAGTATCATACACTCTCAATACCAACCATTCTGATACCACTGATCCAAAATTCAAAATCGTTGGTTGATAGATAATTCAAAAAATAAGAACAACACAATTATAATAATGATATCTCTAAGAAGAGATGCTTTATTAATCAAATTTATGGACCCAAACATATGCCTATCTTTGAGAAGAGATGTTTGATTTATATTTTGGGTTACATCTTCATTTATATAAATTTTAAAGGTAGGAGGAGGATGTGTAAGGTCACCAATATTAAGGAATATTAATTGGTTCAACTTCCATGATTTACAAGAATACAAAATTTGAAGAATTACTATTTTTAGAAACTTACTATTTTTAGATTGTACTATTAAAACTAAAATTTAAGGGACTTTCATTTGGTTTTTGGGGAGTCAAATGGAGCTATGGTGAAATATTTATGGATCCCTAAAGTTTTACCACCAATTGGGATAGAATTGTCACCTAAATTGTCACCTAAAATATTGCTCAGATATACAGGTGCACATATGATATAGCATGTAGATGATAATTCATACAAATGATGCGGTAGGTTATTAATGTGGTCTGGGCCCATGATGGGTCCAAATATATGATCAAGATGATGTGATAGGTGTGGGGAATAGCACTCCACTAGTGGACATGGATTTTGTCCTTAGTAGTCACATGTGAGTTGTCACATGGTAAATAAAATAAGAGGTCATGAATGGGGTGAATTTCCAAGGGGCACCATTGTTTTAATGTGTGGATATAGTCCAAACATGATGTGATAGGTGTGGGGAATAGCACTCCACTAGTGGACATGGATTTTTTCCTTAGTAGTCACATGTGAGTTGTCACATGGTAAATAAAATAAGAGGTCATGAATGGGGTGAATTTCCAAGGGGCACCATTGTTTTCATGTGTGGATATAGTCCAAAGGTGATTGAAACACCTTTTAGACTTGTGTGGTCACATGAATAAAGAAGACAAGAAGATCACTATGAGTGATTAGCGTTACATGTGTGAGTGAGTTGCCAACTTTGGAGCCACATTGAGGTGTTCCATGATCTTCCCTAAAGTAAAAACCTAATTTTTTAACCCTTGGATATGAATATAAGAACACTATTGAATGTCTAGAGTCACTTGTGGAAGTGGGGTGTAGGTTTTGGAGTCACATGGAGGTGGCACATGTTCTTGTCTGGTGGAAGATCTTTCTTGAAGGCTTTTGTACATAGTGAAAAAAAACATTGGATCACATGACAATCCACCCAAAGTGTGGCATATTTTTGAAATAACCTTGATGTCTTATACCTCTTTCTTCTCTCTTTAATTATTATAAAATTCTATAAATGCATTATTTCTCCTTTTGTAATTTGTTAATCCATTGAGTTCATTATAGATTCTATTTTAGAATTCATGCAATCCTTGGGATTGGATGTTATATAAGGTTAGATCTTGTAATGATTGTATTCTTAGATCACCTAGATGCTTGGGCTATAAGCATCATTCATGCTTAGGTGGTTAGATCGTAGAAGGTTTAGTTGAGAGCATAGATCACCAAGTTTGTTGAATCATGGATATCATTGAGCTTAGAGGTTAGAGCCTAGAAGGTTATGTTATCCTGTCTCAACTAGATGAAGACATGGAGCTTGGAGGATTATTAGCTTAGCTCATAGAGATGGATGTTGATGCTTTGGATCTCACCTTAGATGTTATGGTTGTTACCATCATGATGAAGTTGTATGTTACATCTTGAAGGTTAGAACCTATAACATTGGGTTTCAATATCGATTCACTAAAGTGATTTTAAGAACTAGAAAGGAATTTTTGAGAAGAGATGTTGTTATAGAGAGAGAGTTGATGATGAATTTTGAGTCTATATGTTGCCTTCACTCCATGGGTTTTACCTTATTATTTTAGCAAGGTTTCCATGTATATCTTGTGTAATGTGTTCTCCCCTATTGTGTTATTTTTATAGATTATTTTATTTTTATATTAATTCTTGCACATGTATAGGATTATGTTTTGGTTCCTAACAAGCAACATCAAAACTAGGATTTATTTTTTGGTAACTTAGCCATGCATGCCCATGTAGATCCTAAAAAGTGGTATCAAATCCATGGTTGTTCGCTAGTTTGTGCAAGTGGGAGCTATAGGTGGATAACCCAAAATATGGAAAAAAACATTTGCATGGTAGGTAATTATCTCTTTATGAAAGAGGAGAATGGAGGAAAAGATGAACAAACTTTATCAGATAGATCAACACCAACATATTATTCTTATTTAAAAATTAGCTTTACAACTTGTGGTTGACCAAGCTAGTATCCATTGGTGAAGATGGAGGGTGATGGCAAGCAATATACCTTGTTATGGTTCTATACTGATGAAGGGGTACAAGTTGTGGGATCCTAATACCATAATGTGTTGATCGAGATGTTCATAAATCCATGTAGAGGAGAAGGTACAAGAAAACTAAATTTTTAATTAGTGAATTAGTTCAGATGGAGAAGACAAATTATGATATGAGGTTATATGGATAGAGAAGGTTGTGTGTGTGACAAGTTATAAAGTAAGATGTAGTTTGATTTCAAGGTTATAAACATGGTAGGTGAAATGATGCACTAATTAGCATGATGAATTTGTAAGAACAATGGGTAGGTACCATGTTGATCATGGTGGGTAATAATATGCTATATTTGGAGGAGTCATGCATTGATTTCTATGGGTTCTTCTCTTATGGTAATAACAACTATAAAGAGTATGGTGTGTATTTATTTATTTTCATGGTTGGATGAGATGGATGTGAAAATAATCATTTCTACGTGGTGATCTCATGATGAAATAGAGTTACTAGAGGGATATACATAGATGAGACAACGAGTTGTTGGTTTATAGGATTGAAGACTATATGGGATAAAACATACATGCAGATGGAGTATAATGGTACCTTCATGAAGAGCCAAGGTTTAGTAAATGTTGCTATTATGGATTGATATCACCTTGGTTATAGGCCCCAACATGATGAAGATCAATGTTTTAATGGCTTGGGTGATTGGGATGATATGAAAGTGATAAACCAAGGATGTAGATACACCTGGATATGAATGCTAGAAAGTCAAGTATCCCTCTTTTTAAAATTTTTGAGTTTTCTTCCATACTCTCCTATAATAGAAAAGGAGAAGACATAGTTATCCTATGTATTGTATTCTTCAAGAGTAGGAAGCCTTATATAGGGCATGATGTGAATTAAACTAGATACTTACAAGTTGTGGGAGTAGTGAGTAGTTCATGGCATAATATGTGGATGAAAAAATAGTCTATGGTGAAGTGGGAGTCACTTTAGGGGCTACAATCTAATAAGCAGAAGTATATGTTGATAAAGCTGGTCAGGGCAAAGAATTTTTAGCATTGTAAAAAACTTATATTGGGATTATGTGTGAGTAGTAATGGGCATTGATGACAACATAGATTTTAGCTAGATGGTAGTTGGTTGGTAATAGATTCAGTTGTGGTAAAATATTACATATATGAATTCAAGTGGGAGATTGTTATGGTGTGAAGCCACTATTCATAGTTCACTATTCGTGTTAATGTTTGATGCTGAAATAACATCTTGGTGATGTGGTATGTGGCTATGTAGATAATGTAGCATGCAAGTCATATGGTGTGCATGTGATGTGGTAGGATGGTGACGTGGTGTCAAACCATGTTGGGTCATAGGTTATGATTAGGAAGATGTGATAGGTGTGGGTGTAGCACTCCACTAGAGGACATGGGTTTTTTTCTTAGTAGTCACATGTGGATTGTCACAAGGTGCAAAATAGAATATGTCATGAATGGGGAAAATTTATAATGGGCCCCATGATTTCCATGTGTGGAGATAGACCAAACATGATTGCAACAACTTTTAGACTTATGTGGTCATGTGGAGGAAGAAGACATGAAGATCACTATGGGTGATTGGCCTCACATGTGTGAGTGGGGTGCCAACTTGGGAGCCACATGGAGGTGGCTAATTATCTTGTCTAAATTAGGAATCAACTATGTTGACCTTTGGAGATGAAGACAAGAAGAACACTATTGAGTGTTTGGACTCACTTATGAAATTTGGGAGTGGGTTTTGGAGCCATAGAGAGGTGGCACATGCTCCTGTCTAGTACAGGATCTTTATTGAAGACTTTTGCACATGTAGATAAAAAAATTGGATCACATGAAACTCCACCCAAAGTGTGGCACATTTTTGGATTAGACATGAAGTTTTATCCCTTTCTCCCTTTTCTCTCTCTCATTATTATACAATGTTATAAATACATTATTTCAAATTTTTTAATTTGGTAATCAATTGAGCTCATTACATATTCTCTTTGAGGATCTGTGCAAGACATAGGCTTGTATGTTGTTGAAGGTTAGAGCTTGTAATGCATAGTTCACCTAGATGTTTGGGTTGTAAGCATCCTTCATGCTTAGGTGGTTAGATTCTATAAGTCTTAGATGAGAGCATGACTCACCTAATTTTTTGAAGCATGGAGATTATTGAGATTAGAGGTTAGAGCCTAGAGATCTATGTTAGTTTAGCTCACCTAGATAAAGACATGTAGCTTGGAGGCTTTTTATCTCATATCATGGAGATGGAGGTTAATGATTTGGAGGAAACTTTGGATACTATGGTTGTTAACATCATGAAGGATTTTTATATTAGATCTTGGAGATTGTAAGGCTTGGTTGCAAGCTTGATTCACCTGAGTGATTCTAAGCACTAGAAAGGACTTGTATAGAAGAGATGTTGTAGAGAGAGTTATTGTTGAGTATGAAGTCTAGATGCTACCTTTGCCCCATGTATTTTCCCTTACTAATTTAGCAAGGTTTCCACATATATCTTGTGTAATTTGTTCTCTTTTGTTGTGTTATTTTTTTTATCTTGTTTTATTTTTACATTAATTGTTTCACATGTTTATGATGATGTTTTGGTTCCTTGCAAGTGGTATCAAAACTAGGAATTAGTTATTTCTACCTGAACCATGCATACCCCTATAGATCCTAAAAATTTCAAAATTATGTTTTGTTATTATTTGCATTGTCATGTGGCTAAACAAAATATACAAAATCCTATTATAAAACTTATTCTCTCCATTTACATATCATTATATTTTTGACAATATTGTATTCTACCTAAAATATGATCACTAATATTTAATTTTAATATGATTTACATATTAAGAAGGTATGCTCAAATTAATGAACTATTATAAGCTGAATTAATGAAATGTAGTCTTGAACATGATCCCCTAGGGGATCGTTAAATCAAATAAAAATAGTGCATCATCCCAAAAAATAGAGAGAACCACTTATCTTTAAAAGATCCTTTTTCATCCTACAAACCCTACCAAAAAACATGAATAGGCTCTTTCTATTAGAGATAAAACTTGATCCCTTTTCAGTTAAGATGATGGGACTTTCAACATTATTGCAACTATATGATCCACAAAAAACCTATGAACAAGTTAATTGACTAGATCTAGACCACCCCTTGGTGCCACAATAAAGAAAAAGCCCATAAAACATTCTTCAAGGTCAGAAACCCTTTAATAAAAATATCGGTCCAGGATCCACCCAAGTGAAATCATCCAAATAAGGGACATGCACCTCAAAATATCAAGGTAAGGAATTCACCAAACTAAAAGTTAAAGAGTAGCCCAAAATAGGAGGATAAAGCATAGAGAGGACAAGACAGTCCTTTCCTCCCTTCCAAAACACATAGCACCTAAATGAAGAATTTTAGAGGGGCATGCAAACCATCCTTCTTGTCTCCACTCATTTTATTCCATGGAGCCATATCATATCTCTTATTCCATACAATAATAAGTAGGTTAAGAACCTTTGAATGAGGCCCAATCTGGGGCATGACTTCCAAAAGAGACCAGCCCTCAACCACACCTCAACCATACTTTGGTAACGATCAACAATCTATAGCTTAGTGTTCATAAGGAGAGTGAGCTACCCAACCAATCCCTTAACCATTATTGGCCTCAAGCTGGGTCATAAAAAATCCATAAGAAAACCCTTTTCTAGAAGATCTATTCTTTAACGTAGCTGAAGCGAGTAACCAAATCTATCTAAACAAAATCCATGTTGGGACTACCCATAAAGCTTTGAAACACAACCTCTAAGGCCCTCAAGTGTCGAGAGACTGACTAATATTAGCTTAAAGAAAAAAATATTCACTCTGTTAGTATGTGTGATAGGATTATGCCAAGTTTCACAATCTTATGTATTACTATAAAAGGTCACAATTAGAAGTTAAGATTAAAAAAGGTCAATTTGTTTTCACATAGAGACACATAGTTAGTGCGATTATTCATAGTATCCATATGAGTCAAGCGATAAGGTCAATGGCAAAGATAACATCTCTTGGTCAAAAAGGACAAGACAAAGTTATTGAGTCAAACTTATAATTATAAGAGAGGATTCTAATAGTGAGCATTCAACATGCAATGATTAAGTTACATCATGATTACATATGGTCATTGTTATAAACTACCAGATGAGTCAAAAATTTTATAGCCTAGTCTTGTTTAAATGTGACTGAAAAGGAAGCACTTTGATAGTATGGTCTCTTTGCAAAATTAGAGTGAGAATCTCAGTGACAAAAATATCATGCTTCAGTTGAAAGGGATGAATTTGTTAAGTCAAAATTTTATCAATAGGAAAGGATTCTAACAGAGATCAATCACTAACCATGTAGTATGTGGAAATGTAAATTTCACTATGATTATATATGGTCATTGCTTTAAACTGCTTTATGACTCAAAATTTATATAACATAGCCTTGTTGAAGTGTAACTGGAGAAGAATCACCTCAATACTATGGTCTCTTAACAAAATTACTACTAAGTGACCTACAAATTGAATTATTAACAATGTGAATACTTATGAAGTAATGACGGCATCAATTATGATATATTTTTGTTGTATAAATTTCTAAATGTTATAAAATTTTAAAATCCCTATCCAAAACTAAATGAAGATTTGAATTAAAGGGAATGATTACTATTTGCTTTAAATTACAAGTGATCATGATAACTGCATGATAGTTACAAGGACCTCCCACAGTAGTGAAAGAATTACACAATAGAGCGAGTTAGTCTAGTCACTTAGCAAGCTTCTGAACACTACTATAATGTCAATTTGAGAGGTCATGGAGGCCAACATTAATAAAATTTTGTGACTTCATTCCTCACATTTAATGGTGCATAATTACAATATTTTGTATTTTGAGGAACACTCTTGTAATTTATAAAAATTAGTTTTTGTTATTCTTTATCTAATCATGTGACTAAATAAAATATACAAATTCCTATTATAAAACTTAGTCTCTCCATTTACATATCATTATATTGTTGACAATATAATCTTCTTCCTAAAATATGATCACTAATATTTAATATTAGTGATCATAGCACTTAAATGAAGAATTTTATTAGGGCATGCAAACCATCCTTCTTGTCTCTACTCATTTTATTCCATGGAGCCATATCATATCTCTTATTCCATACAATAATAAGTAGGTTAAGAACCTTTGAATGAGGCCCAATCTGGGGCATGACTTCCAAAAGAGACCAGGCCTCAACCACACCTCAACCATACTTTGGTAAGGATCAACAATTTGTAGCTTAGCGTTCATAAGGAGAGTGAGCTACCCAACCAATCCCTTAACCATTATTGGCCTCAAGCTGGGTCATAAAAAATCCATAAGAAAACCCTTTTCTAAAAGATCTATTCTCTAACGCAGCTGAAGCGAGTAACCAAATCTATCTAAACAAAATCCATGTTGAGACTACCCAAAAAGCTTTGAAACACAACTTCTAAGGCCCTCAAGTGTCGAGAGACTGACTAATATTAGCTTAAAGCAGAAAATATTCACTCTTTTAGTATGTGTGATAGGATTATGCCAAGTTTCACAATCTTATGTATTACTATAAATGGTCACAAGTAGAAGTTAAGATTAAAAAAGGTCAATTTGTTTTCACATAGAGACACATAGTTAGTGTGATTATTCATAGTATCCATA
This sequence comes from Torreya grandis, assembly GCA_037957365.1. Taxonomy (NCBI): domain Eukaryota; kingdom Viridiplantae; phylum Streptophyta; class Pinopsida; order Cupressales; family Taxaceae; genus Torreya; species Torreya grandis. Next base: position 322,257 of record JARHVA010004102.1, read on the forward strand.
TGAGTCAAGCGATAAGGTCAATGGCAAAGATAAGATCTCTTGGTCAAAAAGGACAAGACAAAGTTATTGAGTCAAACTTATAATTATAAGAGAGGATTCTAATAGTGAGCATTCAACATGCAATGATTAAGTTACATCATGATTACATATGGTCATTGTTATAAACTACCAGATGAGTCAAAAATTTTATAGCCTAGTCTTGTTTAAATGTGACTGAAAAGGAAGCACTTTGATAGTATGGTCTCTTTGCAAAATTAGAGTGAGAATCTCAGTGACAAAAATATCATGCTTCAGTTGAAAGGGATGAATTTGTTAAGTCAAAATTTTATCAATAGGAAAGGATTCTAACAGAGATCAATCACTAACCATGTAGTATGTGGAAATGTAAATTTCACTATGATTATATATGGTCATTGCTTTAAACTGCTTTATGACTCAAAATTTATATAACATAGCCTTGTTGAAGTGTAACTGGAGAAGAATCACCTCAATACTATGGTCTCTTAACAAAATTACTACTAAGTGACCTACAAATTGAATTATTAACAATGTGAGTACTTACGAAGTAATGACGGCATCAATTATGATATATTTTTGTTGTATAAATTTCTAAATGTTATAAAATTTTTAAATCCCTATCCAAAACTAAATGAAGATTTGAATTAAAGGGAATGATTACTATTTGCTTTAAATTACAAGTGATCATGATAACTGCATGATAGTTACAAGGACCTCCCACAGTAGTGAAAGAATTACACAATAGAGCGAGTTAGTCTAGTCACTTAGCAAGCTTCTGAACACTACTATAATGTCAATTTGAGAGGTCATGGAGGCAACATTAATAAAATTTTGTGACTTCATTCCTCACATTTAATGGTGCATAATTACAATATTTTGTATTTTGAGGAACACTCTTGTAATTTATAAAAATTAGTTTTTGTTATTCTTTATCTAATCATGTGACTAAATAAAATATACAAATTCCAATTATAAAACTTAGTCTCTCCATTTACATATCATTATATTGTTGACAATATAATCTTCTTCCTAAAATTTGATCACTAATATTTAATTTTAAAATATGATCACTAATAATTAATATTTAATGTTCATTAACTTTTTAGGTTTTCCAATACCACACAAATTCAATTTTTACTAAAGATTTAAAACCATTAATAACCGTTTATATTAATAATTGTTATGACGATAAACCCCTTCGTAAGCATGTCACGAAGGAAGAAAAGAGGAAATATCTCACATTTTACAACATATTATTATGCGAGAAAACGCTTAAAATTTTACAACATATTATTAAGTGAGAAAACGTTTAAAATTTGTCACGTTGTGTGGATTTGAAAACCATTAAAAGATTGTCACGTTGTGTTATTGAAAATGCCAATTTTCATCTATCAGGAAAAATTTACACCCCACTGACCCCACACAGATTTCTTAATCCTGCCATTAACACCGTCCCTAATTTTTATGGCCTGGCGCAGGTTCATACAGAAGGGTGTATTCACAGAGTAATATTGAAGGTATGCTTTCATGAGTGCGATTATTTTTTCATTTTGGCTGAGAGTATTATGTGGTTGCAGCATTATTCATTATTTGTTGAAGCATTGAAGATGAAGCGATGTCCGATTGCCTATCCGTGCTCCGCTTGTAAAATTCAAGGAAGAAAATGTGGAGACAAATGCTTGCTTGCTCCCTATTTTCCACCACAGGATCCTCACAACTTCTTTATAGCACTTAATGTCTTCGGGAGAAGGAACATTCTGAAAATCCTTGGAGTTAAGGAACTCCATTATAATCTCAAGGAGAATGTGGAATTTAATCAAAGTTAGAACCAATATAATTTTCCATCATTCAACGACCCTCACACTTTTCTGTTGTTTTGGTGTTTCAGTATCTTCCAGATGAGAAGAGAGGAGATGCTGTGAGCAGCATGGTGTATAAAGCAACCATTAGGCTGAACGACCCTGTCTACGGTTGCGCAGGCGTAGTGTGTAAACTGCATACACAAATATCACATCTTCAATCACTAGTCTCGACGATGCAAGCAGAGCTTTTGAAAACACATGATAATCTTGTATCTCTCATGGCTGATGAGAAGAGAGGAGATGCTGTGAGCAGCATGGTGTATGAAGCAACTGCCAGGCTGAACGACCCTGTCTACGGTTGCGCAGGCGTAGTGTGTACACCGCAGAAACAAATATCACATCGTCAATCACTAGTCTCTGCGATACAAGCAGAGCTTGTGAAAACACATGATAATCTTGCCCAAGTAGTACATAGAATGTCGGGCCCAACGTAATACAAGGAAATGATGCCAATGCGGAAGACATATTCGTTTTAGAAGATTTTGCGGATCCCTTCTGCTTGCGGGAGCCATTGCTGGCTTAATTTGGGCTTGAAGTAATGCCATTCATTTTCACACTCCCGTGGAGCCATGCTCTCTGGATTGTGAAAAATGATGCCAAAAGTGGCAAATTGTTCCTTATATGGATGTAACTTGAGTTTCGGAAATACTAGATGAAAGCAATATAAACATAAAGAACTAAAAATAAGGAATGCCATCCACGAACCAGCCCTTGCCACCTATCCAAGACATTATTTCCTGATGTGCTCTATCTTATTATTGGTAAATGTATGGTTTTGAATGGGACCTTGATGTGCTCTATGTGCTCTATCTTATTTAGCTTCTAGTAGTTGTATAGGAAATAAAAATATTATGTAATTTTAAACATATATATTTTTAAGACAGAATTGTATTTGAAGTGTTTTTTTATAATTGGTAATTTTTAAAAAATAATCAGATTTTATCATAAATATAAAAATAAAATTTTGGGATAAAATTTTTATGGAAATTTATAAAGAACAAATGCTTTAAAATTATTTTTCTTCTATATAATATAAATAATCGAAATATATATAATAAAACTTATAATATCAAAAATCGGTCTCATTTCTATATTGAAGATATATTTAATTTTTTAAATAAAAATTGGTGCAATGAGATTAATATATTATTATTATAATAAGAAGTATTTTCTGAATTTATTTAAAAATATATTGGCCATGCATTACTGAGATGGTTATAATATTCTTTTCCTACAAAATTATAATGAAAATAATATTAAAGGGTAATATTATTTTGCATTGGCATGTCAAATCAATCTTTATTTAAAAATATAACATGCACTTTTAGTGATTAATTATTTCAACTTTGAAGGTACATATGAATGCATGTGATAATATTCTTTGGATCACATGAATGCATGTTGTTGATGTTTTATCTTCAAATTTGTTGCCCTACGTAAGTGGTTACATGTGTTTTTATAATGTGACTAAAAAATAAGAGGGTCATAAAGAAATCTTAGGCATGTTGGTGTTATATCAAAATAAAACACTCAAAGATGATTTATGAATATAGAAAAGTTCAAATCAATTTTTTCTCACTATTATTAGTCCCCCAAAAAATTAAATAATTAAATATAATTATTTTTGTTAATATTAATAATTAAATATAATTATTTTTATTAAAGTAAATGATTAAATCTAATTGTCCGTTAAAAAAATTCTTTAGATATATATAACTGTACAACATAAATATTTTAAAAACTTTAATTAAAAATAAAGGTTTAACTAGTCCCTTTTTATCTCCCTATAATATCCTACTAAAAAAGAATGCATACTTCAGTCTACCATATTTTTGTAAAAATATAAATACCCAACTAGTAATTAAGGCATTAACTTTTCATTAAAATAGCATCTCACATTCTTATATAATAAATCTTTTAATATAATTTTAAATAGAATATACTTAATCTTAATTGATTTATGCAATCAAATTAAATATAGATTAATTTATAATTCCAGATTTTTTTTTTCACACTAAATATATTTAAAAGTCTTTAGAAATTGATTATTATTTATCTACTAATATATAACTATATACGAAACCCTCCTATTTTTTTTAAGATTAATATTTTCTGAACAATTTTTAAAATGAAAAAATTAAAATTTATTATTTTTCATTTAAAAGTTATAATAAATTAAAAATATAATTATATCATTTAAAATTATTTATAAAATGTGAAACGACATTACTTAAATATATTTATTGTTCTTATAATAACCATTAAGCTATGGGGCCAAGGTTGTAGTGATGCTTGGTGAGAAAGATATTAAGGTAATCCCATGGTCCCCATCAAGAGATCTAGGTTATTCTTGATCCAGGTTATCCTTCTCAAGCAAGTTATTTATTTGGAAGTAGTAATAATTCAAGTCAAATATGAAAGAGTTATGTCCTTCTCCTCTTATTTAGATCTAAATGATAGGAAATGTTTGTCTTCAGTGTATATGAAGAAGAAGGGAAGGCTCAATGAAGGGTTTGGTTCAAATAATTCTCCTTACAAAGTGTCAATAGATGGAGGTTGTAATATGGTGTTTGTACAGGGCTTATTGGGGGATGTAGTAGATTGTATGAAGTCTATTCGCTGATTAATTATTTTTTACTGGGTTTTGTTGTTTGTACTTTGTGTTGGTTGGTTTGTAGGGTTTCATAAACTATTGGTAAAGATAATGTAGGGAACTTTCAATATTTTATCTATTATTATTTTATATAAAACTGTGAAACCTTTCAAAATCTTAACTTTATATATATATATATATATTAAAAAAAATATTACTAATAATAAAATATTATATTAATGAAACATAGATAGATTAATTTAATAAATAGATATTCCGAATACCACCTAGATTCAAGTCTTGCAAACCACTTGAAACAACTTATACCCGTCTCCATGTATTACCAATCTCTAAAAATCACTAAAATGTTATAGATTATAAACCTCTTATAAGTGAGAGAATGTAATCCCCCTCATGGCTTATAATACTGTGAAAACATGATGTACATCGAATGTCGGCCTCAATATATTACACGGAAATGATGCTAATGCTGATGACATATTTGTTTTAGAAGATGTTGCGGATCCCTTATGCTTGTCGGAGCCACCGTAGGTTTAATTTGGCATCACACTCTATTCGAGTCATGTTATCTGGACTTATAACCCTAAAACTTTACAATTCCTGTCTATAACGGTGACAAAAATTATGAAATATCATATGGAAAAGAAATGCCATCAATATACCGGCAATTCCCAAACAACGCCGCTACCATCAGTCGATCCACGACATTGGTTTTCCTATTTGCTATATCTTTACGTGTCTTTTAATAGTTGTATAGAAAAAATAAAATAAAATTATTTAATCTATTATAAGCATTTATTTTTTTGTTATTTTTTTAAGTAAGTATAATAATTTAATTGTAGTAAAAAAATAATAAGATTTATATTATGAAAATAAAAATAAAAGTTTAGGATTATTTTGTTGATCGATTGATCATGACATTCATCACATCATAAAACACCAAAACATTATATAATAATAAAAATAAAATATATAGATAGTTACAATAAAATGGTAGTCAATTAATATATGAAAATATATAGTTTAAAAATATATTAAAAAAAAATATTAGCTAAACAAGGCAACATAAATTATAATTAAAGTATAAAATTTTCAGGTAAGCGAGATAGCTAAGCATATGCAATAACTCTTGAAGTACGTTGGGTATGATCATTTATAAGGCAATGAAAAATCAAATAACCGGGATCAATCAAAATAAGATTAGGAACCCAACATGAGTGGTATTTAAAAGAGAAAATAAATTGTAAACCCCTGACCTAGATGTGGTGACACATAATATCCCATTCGCTCACCACTCTGCAAGGAAACTAGTCCACTAAGATGGACTCCATCCTCCCCTCATTGAGGAGTAATGCAGAAGAAAAAACTATGAGAATGGATTTGTTCACATTTCGGTGTAAATTCAGTAGTGACATGCACAGATTTATTAGATGAACACATCTAATAGTATAATGAGAACTCTCCTAGGGTTTGAATTATGCCAAAATATTCTAAAATTAGATATGCAAAAATGACAAAGAAATAAAAAATTATTTCATTGTTAACTATGAAATTGATAAAGAAATTTTTATTGTAAAAAGTAATCAAATTTATATAATTTCATAGTTGAAACAAATAATAACTTTGAAATTTTTCAATAAAAATGCAATGTAGGGAGGCGACTGAACAATGCCCCCCAAAAATGCCCTTCTCCAATTGAAAGATTCTACGTGATAAGGATGAAATACTCTATGAATCAACTACCAAGCTTTAAGGGTTCTTGGGCATGTCCAAAATAATTCTCTAAACATTTTAGATCGAGAGAAGGTTAGGCACTTAATGTTAGGAAAACTAATGTTTTTAGCCTTTCCCCCAAAAGTATGACCATGATAAAATAGAAATAAGAGAAAGTAAGAAAAATTGATCTTGATATCGACATTCTAAATTATATTGATTCATGGCATGGATTTTAGAATTCATCGGCTTATGATCTTACCCAAACCAAAATAAAAAATGTTCATAATCTGATAGAAGAGTCAAGATGGATAATCTTACTTGATAGTTGTGAAACATTGCTATCTAAATTTTGCAAAAACACTTTATATTGACTATAAATATATTGGAAACTATTGTGTTAATTCCTTTTTCTTCCTCACTTTTTACATTTACATAATTAGTATTCTTCATTACTTCATAACAATCATAGAAAATGTAAGGGAATAATTTAGGTAAAATAAAACTCGCAATCTTGATAGTATAGTGAAGGTCAAGCCATGACATATAATGTTGTTGATATCATTTTTTACCTTAATGAGTGTCATTCTTTATGATTTATGTATTTTTAATGTCCATGTCATTTTTATTATCATTTATCAACAATTTTCCCATGCAAAATTATGATTCAATAAATTTTTCAAGTTGATAACATCACATGGAAGGATAGATTATTTTATTAAGTTGATAACCACATATATTATAAATTAAGGAGGTTTTAATCCTCAGACTTTGAAATTGTAATTTTTTTTCATAACAAATAAACTAACTATTCCTAATTTAACTTACAAATTTCATGTCAACATATTTTCATTTCTAAGTTAGGTCATTTACAAGATTCTTTCTTAACTTAATTATGTATAGCTTATTTATACCGTGTTTTAGGCTTATAGCCTTTGTAGCCTTGTGTAGAGTAGTTTCACTATTGACATGAATAAAAAATAAATTATTTAAGATTTAAATATTTTTCAAATATTCATTCATATGATATTAAACTCAATAATGCCTTGTATTCCTCTAAAAAATCCTGAAACAACAAGAGATACTCAAAATTCTAATCGTTGAGGTTTAATTAAGCCTAATTTCCTATTATCTCCTTATATTACATAATATATGGCTCATACATTCCTAAAACCACCTAAATATTCTATATCTTGTCAAATTACACAAGATTCCAAATCTTTAGCAATTTTGGGTGGTTAGAATGAGAGATAATCACATTTGAAGTTTAAAACCCTAGTTTAAGGTTTGATTGTCTCTTCTACAACCCAATAACTATAAAAAGAATAAAAAATTAATTATTTACTCTTAAAAATACATACAATTATTATTTGAGTATTTTTCAACCTTACCTCAAATTCTGCAATAGATATTTAACCTTAAACAATCTTTATAGTGATTTTAATATGTGTTTTAGAAGGATACTATGTGCAACTATAGGACCGTGTCAAGTTAGAATGGAAAATTGAACAAAATATTCTTTTTGAAGATATATCAATTTTTTTTTTTTAAAATATTAGATACTTTATACTATGCTTTTAAATCTTACTATTAAAATAAGCCTTGAACAAATATCAAAGAGACGTCACCAATTCCACTCTCCTAAATATGTAAAATTAGAGTTTTTCCATTTAAACCACACTGTATGTTATAACCTTTTTGCCTAGTGATTGATTTAAAGAACACAATATGTCAAGAAAAAAATAATATAACTCAATCATGTACATTAATGTCTCTTATATTTTGCTAAAGAATTTAGCAAGAATACTCTTTATTTATTTATAACAAAATAACAAACACAAAGAAAAGCATTTACGTTGCGGATCCCTTAAGCTTGTGGGAGCCAATGCAGGGTTAATTTAGGTTGTAAAAAAGGATGCCAAAATTGGCAAAGTGTTCCTTATATGGATTTATATGGATATAACCTTAAGTCTAAGAAATACTAGATGAAAGCAATATAAATATAGAGAACTAAAAATAAGGAATGGCATCCACGAACAAGCCCTTCCCACCTGTCTATCCATGGCATTATTTTCTGATGTGCTCTATATTATTATTTGTAAACGACGGGGTTTTGAAAGAGACTTTGATGTGCTCTGATGTGCTCTATCTTGTCTGGCTTTTAGTTAGTGTGTATATATATATTATTATAATTATATATATATATATATATATATATATATATATATATATATATATATATATATATATATATATTTAATTTCTGATAAATATATATTTTTCTAAAGAGAGTTTTATTTGAAGTATCTTTTCTTTTTGGATAATTTAAAAATAAATACATATAAGATTTATGTTAAAAACAAAAAGATAATTTTTTTGAATAGTTTTTTTATACATTGATCAAGAATCAATGTTTCAGAACCAATTTTTCTTCATATGATATAAATAATGGAAATATATGCGACAAAATTGATGATATCAAAAATCAATTTTATTTATGCATTGAAGATATGTTTAATCGTTTTAAATAAAAAGCTATGCAATGGAATTAACACATTGTTATTATAATAACAAGTAATCTTTTAATCTATTTGAAGAAATATTGGCCATGGATTACTAAGGTGGTTATAATATTATTTTTCCTACAATATTATAAGGAAAAAAAACATTAATGAGTAATATTATCTTTTGTTGGTGTGTCGAGTCTATCTTTGTATGGAAATATAACATGCACTCCAAGTGATTTATTGTTCCAACTTTGCAAGTACGCATGAGTGCATGTGATGATATGCTTTGGATTTCATGAATGCATGTTATTTAAGTTTCTCCTTCAAATCCATTGACATGCATAAGTATTCACATGTGTTTTTATAATGTAACTAAAAAATAAGCGGGTGATAATTTAAGATTAGGCATGTCAGGGTTGTATCGAAATAAAATCCTCGAAGATGATTTTTGAATATGGAAATGTTCAAATTATTTTTTTCAAAAAAAATCTAATATTGTTAGTCCATAAAAATATTTTGAAATGATTAAATCTAACTTTTTTTAAGGTTAATGATTAAATCTCATTCTTGATCGAAAATAATTCCTTCCATATACATAAAGGTGCAACATAAGTATTTAAAAAATCTTAATTAAATATAAAGGTTTAACTAATCCATTCCTAATATCCTTATAATATAAAGGTTAATATAGTATTAACATTATATAATATTAGCATTTATTAAAACATGGGCCTATAAGGCCTTTTTCACCTTAATTTACCACTTTACTACTCTTTATTTCTATAATTAGACCTTATACTAGATTATTTTATTAAATTCATCTTTCCATGAAAATGGTATTTTATTTTTATTGCTCTTGAAATATATTGAATATTGTCTCACCTACCCCCTTATTTATAACAAACTTGCTTACTTTATCCTTCTCCAACATAAGCAAGATTTCTAGATATGACTTAAAGTTATATTTACATTTAAAATGAATGAAATAATTTTTCAACATGTAACTAAACCTATATGGAGTAATATTAGAGGTTTAAATCCTTTTAAAACTTGGCTTAACCCTTGTAAACATTCATAAATGATTCAAAATATCAAATTCCTCATTTTGGAGTGAAACTCTAAATTAGGCTAGATTAACCCTCAGAACACACTTGAAGAATAGATAACACTTCCTATTGACTCATAAAGAACCATTAACACTTAATAAATCATGACCAAGTACGTATTTACATTATTAAAACATTACATCTTTGGATGCTCCTATAACACATGACACAACTCTTTATTTTTTAGCATATGACTCATTACTAATGCTTAGCCTAGTATGTATGAATTTCAATTATAAAACGGATAATCTGACAACATTTAAATAATATTCCATAATTCTCTACAAATTATTCACACAAAAGTATTGATAAGTCTTAAAAATAGCTTCAGAACTTCAAGTTCACCTTATTCCACCTCTCTAAAAAATTTCATGGATTTTATATGGTTTATTTTGAAGTTATGAACTTGTCACATCAGATATTTTTTGTAAAAAATTGAAAAATGTTTTTTTAATTGTGTGGTAAATGTATCTAGAGATATAAAAAATGGCCAACATTTTAGAAATAAGATAATAATTCTAGAACCACATATGGAAGAAGATGTCAATCTTAGATGAACTAACTGCAACATGAGATCTGATGAGCCAAAACTTGTATATGATATCCAATGCCATTAATTTGAGGGAGCTAGGATACATTTCAAATTTTATCAATCATGATAGTCTTATATGTTACATTTTTTATTTTCCATCACAATAGATCATTTCCTCTATACCACATTACTATGTCAAGTTATGAGTTCCTAACACTAATAAAAATCCATGGTTGTGACTTATTATGAAGTGGTTCTTTGAATGGGTAGACTATGGTGTAGTTTTTATAGATATTTGGACTACTCTTAGTGCCAACCTAACATAGATAAAGGTTTTTCCTAGAAAAATACTCACCCACAAAGTCATCAAATGATCCTAATGTGTATGTACACCTAGATCAAGTTTAGAATGTGTTTATTAGAGCAAAGATACCATTGTTAGTACATTTCAAATTTTTTAGTGTTAGAAGTAAACATCATGAGGAATTAAGAATTTATATAGTTCAAATGATTGTATCATTATGGAAGAGGTACACAATTTCCCATAATAGTGATTTTCCACTCTTCTGACCAGGCCAAATAATTTCATGAATGGAACCTATTTACTTATTCATGGCTGTTGAAGGCACTAACGATGATGGCAAGTACCATCCATCTAGTGAAAAAGTCAATTTTGATAGTGAATACTAGACTTATTGTTTGGTGAAATAAAGATCAAAATACAGACCATGTTGTTGATGTATTTAAAACTAATTATATTTATTTTACTATTGATGAAGATGATAAATCTCAAAGTGATTAAGATGATGTAAATATTTTATATAATAAATAGTCTCCCTTTATTGATGAATTTTAAAATATATATTTTGGGAATAATAAATACTCATTCTTTATTGATGAGTTTATTTTTATTTCTAATCCATTTTTTCATTTGTTTCAAGTGTGAGTTGTTATAGCTAATACATTGAAAACATATTTTTGTGATAGTTTGGTGTTCGTGTATCTTATATTTGGAATATTCACTCTTTATAGATGATTTAAATGGTGTTTATGATATAATTTATCATTTATTGAACATATAATATTCTATATCCAATTTGTTTGAATCATATTTTTATGATAGTTTGGCATTTCTATATATTACAAGCTTAAAGGTACACGACTAATTTTAACAATGATTAAATAATATATTTTCACATGTATTAGATGACCCACTCATATTTTTAAAATAAACCTCTACACATAATTTTTGAGATTAGATTTATGGTGGATGACATAATGTTTACATTGAATCATTTTCTTAAACATACCCTCTACACATAATGTTATAAAATTATGATTGATGGTGAATGTTGTGGTATTTGCATTATATGATTATATTTTCATGGGGTTATACATTTGAATTGGTATCCAATATAATTATATAATTTCCTTGTTCTCAAAACTATTTTTGATCCATTATATAACCATTAACTATCCTAACTTTGAAACAGAAACATTACTGGACAAATATCAATAATTTCTCCAGGAACCTATGAAAATTCTAAACACAGTCACATTTTTATCTTTATACAAGGGTTATATTAATTTAATAAAAATTAAATAGGTTCATACACATATATCACCAACTTTTAAAAAACATTCAATATATTTTATGGGTTAAAATGAAGAAATGAGGGATTTTATGGAAAAAATCATGTCATAGGGCTTCTCAGGTTATAGTGAAGCTAAGAGTTACTTATTGATGGTTTATAAAGTATAAGATAGTTTTGACTATTTTAAAACATGTACCATGACCTATAAAACCTTCATCACCTGATCCAAGTGTTACCTTGAGTGCATGAGATGTCTTTAAGTATCTATGTCTCCCAACTCTCTCTCAATGAATTGATGAGGTATGTAATTATATTAGTTTACACCTTGAATGTTGGTGATAAAACACCATTATGACCTTGCTAAGACTTATAGTGAACACTATGCATGAAAATAAATTTATTAATAATTAATCTCTTTTCTAGTAGGACACATATTATTTAAGGAGTCTCTTAATAACCTTACACAATCCCATTACTTGACTTATAAAATTATATAAATGATTTTTGTCCTAATCATGGTGACTTTATAATTAATTGTTAGTTTTAGGGGCTTAAACACCTTCATTTAATAAATTTTTTTCATCTGTAAATAAAATAAACCAATCTTTCATATTGGCTTCTTATAAAACTAGGTTTGCACCTCTTTAAATATTTTAGGGCTTCAAATCCAATTCTTTATTCAGTATGACCAAGATATAGTTTTAAAATCCCAAAAGGATTGTTATAGGTCTTGAATATTACTTGAGGATAATACATGTTCCAAACATTCAATAAAATCTCTTGTTTTAAGACTTCTTAGCTAGCATGTTCATATCAAACTACACACAATCAACTAATTATTCCAACACATGGTGTACTATATTATACAAATGATCGAATTAGTTTCTAGATATCATGTTGAAAATCCTTAGTTTAATAGTGTACCTTTGAAAGGTAGTACCCCCCTATTGAGGCTTATGTAAAAGATGGTCTTCAAAATTAAAAATAGATGGGATGTGATGACTCCTCCCTAAATTCTTAGGTGCATGGCCCCCCACAGCATTTTGCTAATAGCTCGAGTCCCTTGGCACACATGATAAATTGCCTACTTGATACCTAGGATGATGTATTTCTTCAATAGAAAACTCTGGTGGATCCACATTTTGAGGAATATGTGGTTATCCTTATTGAAACCCCTGATCAAAATAACACTTTATCTAATATATTTCCCATAGACAAACTTGGTAATCTTGCTAGTGAAGTTTCAGCTAAGGCTATCTCCTTGAATAAAGAGAAATTTGATAAACCTCACTCTCGAATGGATATATCAGATGGGGATCCCTTGACCCATAAGGATAATTTAGGTGTTGATAATTAGATGTCTAAATGAGGATGAAAACTACTTAAAATTGATTTAGGGTCTTCCCTATTAGATCATGTAGTACCTAAGGAGAAAAAAAGATGGTAAAAGAGTCCTCTCATAGTAACTAGGACCCTTCCTTAAAAAAAAGGGGTAAGAAAAATAAATTCCTAGACTGCATTACTAGATTGTACAATAGTGGGGGTAAGCCCCATGGTCAATATAATTAACCTCTATCCACCCTCCCCAGTTGTGTATGTTGATTGTTAGATGGAATGTGAGAGGGCTGAAATTCTTTGATAGAAAACCAATTGTAAGACAGTTTAGACACTCAAGAGAAAACATAGATTTTCTATGTTTACAAGAAGTTAAGCCTATTGGACCCTAGTTTTCCTTAATTTTAAACTTTATTTGGCCTAATGCTTAGTAGTTATCCACTAATCATCAAAGAGGGAAAGGTGGGGCCTCTATTTTGGTCAACCTATGACTGAAAGATAATATTGTTGATCATGGTGTCTCTCCCTATAACATAGTTGTTGGGGTATTTCTAGAATGTCAAAATCAGAGTTTATTCCTATGTAATATATATGCCCCTAATAAATATATAGAGTGGTTTGAGCTGTGGAATTAGTTGGCTATAAATCTTATAAAAATTCCTCCAGTGTTTTGGGGAGACTTCAATATGGTAGAAGAAAAAGAGGATAAAATTATGGGAGACCACTAGGCCTATAGGGTAATGACCTATTTTTCTTGTCCAAATTCAAAATATTATACGGATTTGAATATCATTTCCAGAATGGTAAAATCCTAAGCAAATAAATCTAGTATATTTGGTGTAATAATCAGAATAGTAATAGAATGCAATACTCTAAACTTGACATATTTTACTTGAATAAGGAAATATTCACTTTGACCCCTAACAAAGATGGTAATGTGGTGACAATGTTTCCCTTTACTATGTCTGACCACCACCCTATTTAAATGTATTTTTAATTGGATAGTGAAGAGAATAAAGACGCCTAGTTCTTCAAAGGTTTATATAAATTAGATATGTCACATTTAGTTCACAACATGTGGTTGGATGGTCTTCAGTGATACTAGAACATTAGCAAATTTGCATGTAACTCTAGTTCAAAAATTTACTAATCAAACTCTAGTATGAAAAATTCAAAAAACTTTACAAGAACCTATGGGCAAATCAAAGCCAAAAAAATCAAAACACTTGCAATGGACACTTAAGATAAACTTATTCATGATGAAAGCTTGTTTCAGCTTTACCTAATTAATGGAAAACTTATTGAAGAATTTAACCTCTTAAAAATTCAAGTTAGATAGTCACATAACTATATTTCTAGGGAACACATATCTGATCTAGATTAACCTTGCTAGAGCTTGGTGATAGAGGCTATAATTTCTTCTTTAGATTCTTGAAAGATAAGCACATAAGAAGTAAGATTAATTGTATCAAAGTTAATGGGCACCTTATGTAGGATTCAACAAACATAAAAAAATATTTTTTGAGTTATATTCCAGTATTTTAACTTTTGATGGCTCTTATTACCATCTTGAATAAAACATGGCTCTATGTGATGCCTATATTCCTAAAAATGTGTCACAGACTCAGGGTTCTTTCCTTAACTCTTGTATCTCACTTGATGAAATTAGACACACTATTAACTTACTCAAAGAAGAGAAAGCACCTGGGGTGGATGGATTCCCTCTTGAATTTGATTAAAAAAAATAAGGAGTGGATTGCTAAGGACTATCTAGAGGTCTATAATGAGGCCATTGATGTCGACACACTCATCCTAGACAAAAAGAAAGGAGTAATTAAGCTTATTCCTAAGGGTGGTAATCTGCCTTTAGTGAAAAATTGGAGACCAATTACCCTCTTCAACATTTCTTATGATATTCTAGAAAATATCTTTGCTAGGAGACTGTCTTCACTTCTACCCTTTATTGTTTTGAAAACTCAAACTAGCTCTGTTGAGGGGAGATACATCCTAAAAATTCTAATTAAAAACTAGGAAGGTATGTACTAGGATAAAAACTCAAATCAAGATGAAGGAATGATCTTTTTTGACTTTGAAAAATCTTATGACAAAATTGAGTGGCCATTCATTAAGAGAATGATGTGTGCCTTTGGAATCCAAGATAGATTTCATAGAATGGTTAATTTCTTCTTCAAGGAAGCTTGTTCTATCATTTAATTCAATAGAGAACTGATAAAATCACTTGAGCTATGACACTCCATTAGACAAGGATGCCATCTAGCTCTGTCACTCTTTGTTCTTGCAGTTGAAGCATTGCACTATCTCTATAGATTCTCTGACATAGGTCCTCTAGTCAAATTTATCTCACTTCCCAATAATGATGCTCTCATTAATGTTGTACTTATTTAATACACAATAATCTTTGTCACCTTGGAATAAATCAACTTGGCTCAGGTAGTGGCAAGGCTAGATATTTACTACTCTACTTCTTGGTCTAAAGTAGAAATGCATAAACCACACGTGATGGGTTGGAAAGAATAGTATCCTGACTGGTTCATAATTTATGGTTGGAATTGGAAAGGAATGGATGAAATTGTTTGATACCTAGGTATTCCCTTTGCCCTAGCACCCTTCTTTAAAAGTATGTGGGAATAGATATTTTACAAAATTAACAAGAAAATTGTAAAATGGTAGGGACATTTATTGTCCTTACTAAGATGGATTCAAGTCTATCAGAAGGTCCTCTCATCATACACTATTTACTATGCCTTTTGATAGATCTTTGGCAAAACTCAAATCAATATGATCCACATAATCATAAGATACTTCCTACGGTTTTATGGGCAATGGTGTAATAAAAGGCATGTAGTTTCATGGTAGTTTTGCTCGAAACCTAAAAATATTAGAGACCTAGGGCTAAAAGACCTTCGCTTGCAGTGTATAATGTTGGAAATTAAGTGGATAATGAGAGCATGTAAAGGAAATGAGGCCTAGAAATTTTTGGTTAGGAATAATGCTCTGAAAGTCTTTCCTAAAGGAAATCTAGAGTGGAAAGGGTTGAATATAGATGATCTAGCCATTGGGCCCTTCACTATTAAATTGGTTAGCTCTCCTATATTTTCTTCTATTTTGTTAGCATAGGATATTGTCAAACCCTTCATCATTCATAAACAAGTATTGAATTGGTTTGGGATAACTTATAAATGGTATAAATCATTATCATAAAATTTGATTGTTAACAGAAGGTCACTTACCCTCACCAGGCACTGTTCTATCCTTCATTATTACATTAAGGGGTTGAGGGATTTTAAGTATATCTATTTTCATGTGAGATGGAATCCTTGGTTAGAGATTAAAGATATATTTTAGATCACTGACTCTCGGTGTAGAACATATAACCTGCTATAAACAACACTGAAGGGAAATAATATTGTGGTTTTTATTGAAGAGGATGGTGAGTTATAGGATAGTTTGAAGTGGAAGAATAGTCTCCCTCTACTTGAGTTAACCTCTAAAATGCTATACAAGATTATCTCCTTCTATAATATCCCCTACCTCACCCTCAACTATATCTAGTATGTGTTTGATCCTGTATTTACTTTGTCCTTTAGGTTTAATGTGATCTGGGCCTCTTATCTTGAACCCAATAAATCCTGCTTCACTAGTTGTTAATGTATAAAAATTTGGTTATTAGTTCTATATTGAGTAATTTTGATCTTCCCAAACCTTTTTATTATTTTTTTAGTGAATTTGAAATGATTGAGCATGTTCTTTTCTACTGCCCATATGTGGCTAAGATGTAAAATTGTAGTCTTAATTGTTAGAATGTGGTTTTTGATTGTGAAATTGGTTTGTTGAACATTGTGTTTTCGTATGCATGTCCTAAGATTAAAGTGCATCCTTTCTTTCATAAATTTTGGCATGTGTTTTCAATTAAAATTTTATGGTTTTAATATAATGAAAGGAACCTTGAGGTTTTCCATTATAAGGCTAGATTACTTACTCACTTATCAGTAGAAGTCATCCTGCATATTGTATCTGTGCATATTTTTCCTTAGCTAAAAGTACTTCAAGACCAACTAGAGCAATTTTTTAGGACGTGACTCCTCAAAGTCACTTATGACTTCCTGAAAGAATATGGGGAATACCCCAAACTGAGCCCCCATCCAGATTAGGTAGTGAATCACTAGATGGCAATCAAAATAAAAAAATTAGAATTTAAGTGAGAATACATAAAAGAAGCATATTTTGACTAGGTTGACAACCTAATAATCGAATGGATTAATCTGTTTGACTCTAATAATAAAAGGATCGATAATTAGCTAGTTTTGAATGAAAATATGCTAAGGGATGAGTGTAATGATGAGATGGGTATTTGCATAATTAGAGAAGCCAAGGATACACTTGCACCATTAGATTTGAACCTATTCCCTGAATTGGTTGATAAGAATGTAGACACAGTGCCTTATTCTCTTGGATTGGCTCTATAATCATAGAATCAAGGAGCATTGGAGGATATTTTGAAGAAGATTGATGAAAATATTAATATATTCTCTAGTAAGTTGTAAAAGCTTATCTAACATGTTGACTTGGTGGATGTTGAAGACATCATGGAGTTTGTTACAAAGAGAAGTATTAAAGGACTACTTGGAAACTTTAAACACTATCCTACTCAAAACATTGATAGGAAGATACGGTTTGGACCTGGTGAAGGTAAAAAATCTTCTAAGGTACCTAAATCTGTGGATTCAGTGTATGGATGTGATGTGGAAGGCGCTACTAGTAGTAGGGTACAAGACTCATATGCTTGATTCTTCCACCTTAGGGGTGGTTTCACTCTTATATAAGACTTTTTTATTGATACTATTTTTCCTTTCTATGATATTGTTGATACTATTATTTTTTGTTGGGATTCCTGTATGGGGCCATTTTTATATTGTACAATTAGGTACTATGCTTAATGATGGCGGATGCCCCAAGTATTATATTTATTTTATGGGAACTCTGTAAATTTTTTTGGCATCTTTGATGCTTATATTAGTAATCGATTTTATAATATAAAAAAAACTCTATTTGAAAAAAAGTCAGCCATGGATTATTGAGGTTGTTATAATATTATTTTTCCTACAATATTATAATGAACAACAGTAATGAGTAATATTATTTTTCGTTGGCATGTCCAGTCAATATTTGTATGGAAATATGGCATGCACTATGAATGATTTATTATTTCATCTTTGCAAGTATGTATGAACACATGTGATAATATGCTTTGGATCATATGAAAGTATGTTATTTAAAATTTTCCTTCAAATTTTTTATCATTTATAAGTAGTTACATGTGTTCTAATAATGTGGCTAAAAATCAAGAGGGTGATAATGTAAGCTTAGGCATGTTGTGGTTGTATCAAAATAAAACACTCAAAGATGATTTTTGAATGTAGAAATGTAGAAATTAGTTTTTCAAAAATCAATTCGAATGTTGTTGAACCACAATAATATTGTGACATTATTAAATCAAATTTTTTTTTGTTAAGGTTAATGATTAAATATGATTGTTGATCCAAGAGAATTCTTCAATGTGCAACACAAATATTTAAAATATATAATTAAATATAAAGTTTTAACTAATACCTTCATTATCTTCTTATAATATAAAGGCTACAAAGGTATTAACATTATAGAATACTATCATTTATTTGTACTATTAAACTATAAAGCTACTATAAATAAATTTACAATAGGGAACATTACTTCTCAAAGGTACCAAAAAATGATATCAATGCAAAAGACCATTATGATGCTAATGATAAAGAATAAAATCAAAAGCATGGAAATTTTCATCACTAGCTTCAAAGGTAATGCATTCATGACTTGTAGGCTCTAACTTGCTTCATAACATAGCAAGAAAAATGAAAAAATATAAAATGGGTCAGCTATGGGAAAATGTGATTAAAAATCATTGATAATGGATTTGATAAATGATGTCTATTGAGATTTAGAAATTGGTATCCTTACTTCTTTAACAACAACAAGATTCTAGATTCATTTTATGTACAATTGTTGTCATATACACATACATGTGTTTTTTAAAGATTTAAATGCTTTATTTTAGTTCTTTGCATTTTGAGCTAGAATGGTTTAATGTCTATAATTATTTATTTTATTTTCATCAAAAACAAGAATTGCACTAGAAACATGGTTGTAGTTTTTCAAAATAATTAATGATAATATGCATGCTTGTGTAATTGGTTATTGATATTTGTAACATAAACATTCCATATTTGGTAAAAGCACCACATCATGTTCCACTAAAATTATTTTTCTCTTTTTTCAATAGATATTTTTATTTACTTCATTCCATTCTCTATGTTTTATTTCAAATCTTTTACTTAGATTTATAGACCAATATTGAATATTAATGACATACATGTTATCATTTAAGTGGATATAAAATATTTAATTTGCTCAATATTCGAAAATGTCATTATACAATGTTATAAATTACTAAATTCTTGCTTTAAAAAAATTGTAATTTCAATGACCAAACACATGTTGTTTGTATTCATCTAAAATCATTTAATTTTTTCCCTTCCTAGGTATTATACCTGGATTCAATAGTTTTTAGCTTACTTTAAATATGTTGAATGCAATTAGACTTGGATGTATAAATTCTTTAAAGAAGACACAAAAGAAAAGCATTGATTTAGACCTTTTTCTATGCTTACTTTAGATACATAACTGTAAACAAATTATTAAAGGTTTTGTCTTAGAAAATATGACAATCAATACCTAGTTAATCCTAACTAAATACATGCACATATAATTCTTAGTTTTTATTCAACCCTATTCACTTCACTAATTTCACCAAACCATATAAATTTTGTACAATCATGTAGATATTTATGACCTCTATCCATTTTATTTGGTGAAAGTATTTCGAATTTAATGTAAAATATTCAAATGAACTAGTCTACACCATGTGAACAAATGTTACATTGAATGCTAGAGGATACCCACCTTGTAAGATTCCCTCCTTTATCTACCATATCATTAATGCCCAATGTCAATCTAAGTAATGTTTCCATAACATTACAAAAATAGTAAATGAGCTTCAAATAAATATTATTATTTTATTAGATGCCATTAAAACAATTTCTATTTCACTTTGCAAAAGCCTGATATTATATCTTTATACGTTAATCAATGAAATCTGATCAACCATGACACTCACCATTAATTTAAAGATAAAATTATTTTGTAATGACTTTAACTATGTATCAGTGAAACATTCATCCATAAGAAAGTTAACAAAAATTGGTCTGGTCTCTTTTATTTTATATTTTCCCCTTGAGATTTAAATTTTAAGGCTTCATATCTATTAATGAAAAAACAACGATTCATTATAAATATCTAGACATATTTAGAAGCTTGTTATGATTTACTTCATTTTTTGAAGCAATAATGAATAAAGAGAAGCTGATGGACTAGGGCAACAAGATATAAATGGATTCCATACATTGCATATTTTGTATGAAGAGGTTAAAAATATGTTTTTCATAATGTGAGATTTATTGATTTAGGATTCTAGGTTTAAAATCTAAGCTTTATATGACTTTGGTTAGGGTTTAAAAGTGTAAACCAATTGAAATTGTTACCAACTAATCTATTCATACACATGCCTATTTTGTTTCTTGTAGAAATTAAATAATCTAATATTAGTTACATGTTTTTTGTAATCTAGTTAGTCTCTTGTATTCAATTTAGCGACATAGATCATGTATTAAATATCCTACATATATGGTCTGCCATAACTATGATATAATTAAACAAGTAGTTATAGATGATCCACTGGTATTGACTGTGAATGTTGTTGGGGAATGGTTTTAAAGGTTCTCTTAGACAACACTCTTACACATTTGATCTTATTTTAAAATAATGTAATCTTTATAATAAAAATTTGATTTCAATTTTGTAATTTTAATATTAACTTGAGCATATTCATGAATTTGTCTCTTAGATTATCAAGAATGAGAACCATAGGTGATTCAGAGTGAACATGTAGGCACACATCCTAAAGAAGAGATGTGAGAGGTAGAGGGGTTGTGTAAAGAAAGGTTGATCAGCTTCATTTCGTATTATAGTATTGGATTCCTCACCTATTAGAGTATTGATATCATAGACCTATTTAGAATAAAATTATCTATCACTCTATTGGAGGTTAAGATGAAGAGGAAGATATTCTATCTTATCCATAAAATATGACACTAAAAATTGAAAGATTATTGCTATAAAATATATCAAATATGGAAAACCCAAAATAATAAATGTAAATAGTTAAAATAAGGATTAAAAACTATTAATATGTGTTTAAGGTTTAGAATTATTCACATAAGAGATGGATTCACCAATATGTTTGAGTAAATTTGGGATTTATGTAAAAGACCTAGATGACAACACTATAGTGAAAACATAGGAGAATAACATAACAATGATAAATTTAACTGATTTGGAACTAATTTATTCTATAAACTTACTAAAAATAGAAAAATGTAATGATAAAACAAATACTTGGATATAAATTGTTCCTCTAATAGAATCAAGGTCTGAAACATACTATGTAGTGAAGTGTAGTGGATAATAATGATGTAAATAAGACACTAGAGTGCTTATGCTTGTGCCCAACCTAGGGTATTCTTTTCCACTTATAGTAAGGAAAAAAGGGTCTATGGGTTATTTGTTCCTTGGTTTAGAAAGCCTATGTTTAGTGTGGGATCTTATGATCACTTCTAGAGAGCACTATGTAAATAGTTTTCCTTCAAAACCTTATCTACTTGACATGTGAAGACCAATGTAAATTAATGGGGGAAAAGGAGTCATAATTTTAAATTGGGGAGACCTCAATAACCCATATGTTGATTGTTGCCTAAAACTAATATTCTACAGAGGGATCAAAATTCATGTAGTTCTCCCATCCTATGGTTGTATGTGAATAACCAGTGATATATGCTAGATGTTGATGAAATACTAATGTGATTAAGTACCTTAACCATGAATTAATACATATAAAATATATTCATACTTAAGAATTGGGAGAAATTGGTATTTTTCTCTAAATGTACAAGTGTAATTCTCGTACTTTATGGTGTGGAATCCTTTCATGTGCCAAATGGTTTTAAAATGGTTTATATAATCATATCATAAAAAATACTTCAAATATGGTTTATTAGGTACATGGTATGACCTTCTTAAATCTTTGGATTTTTAAAAGTAGTCGTTATTTAATAGGAACATAGGAGATGGGGGAAGGACACTAGATTAGTGCACTATTATCCTCTTGGAGGCTCCTATCCAGATGGTCATTTTACCATGTTGAGGGTTGGGAAAGGCCTAAAAGGTGTTTAAGTTTGATAAATATAGGGATAAGATTACATGGGGTCATATATTAGTTTAGAAGAGTGTGTAATATGGTCAAAAATTATCAAAAGAGGCCTTGAGATAGGTCGAGAGATAAATATGTAAAAAAGTGGTCACAAGTGCAATATTTAGATTAAATGTTAATTTTATGTGTTTAAATTATGCCAAAAATAGAAAGTAAAAATATTTATTTATATTTTAATAATTTGAAAATAAAAGTAATTAGATGATTTACTATGCACATGTAAACATAGGCTAAAACATGATATAAGTGTACTAGATCAAGATCCTAAAACATTCATCAATTTATGCAATTTTCCATCTTGTGGTCTCATAGGCTTGCACTAGATTAGGATAATTATGTCATTAAAGGTGTTTATATGTGACATATGTGTCCTGTATAAAATAATGAATCGATCCATATGTGACCAAATAGATCCTTCTAGATTTTCTATCACCTTTTCTCTAATATATATATATATATATATATATATATATATATATATATATATCATGAAATGTGTTTCAAACTATTTTCGCTTTTCTACATTCAAAGAAAGTAAGAAACTAAAATAAGATGGTCTAGGGTTAGATGATACTCGGATGAGGTCTGCGCACCGTTATCCAGATGATTGAGAGAACTCCTCTTTGGTTGTGGAGGATGACACCTGCAGAAGAGAGAGACTAAAATAAAAAGGTTGTTAGATGGATGTAAGGTGGACTGCCAAGCAATGCTTGATCCCAGAAGTACAAGGACTTCTTGGAAGGGTGTCAGTCCACTGATTGATAAATAAAATGTCTGATAAAAAGAAATAAATGGAAGACTAAGCAAAGGAAACAAAGATATGCATACCTGTATGCTGTTGTCGGTCTTCCACAGTCACCGACGTCGATTAGTCTGCCGATGTCGATATGTCAAGGTCACCGACATCGGTTAGTTTGTCGACGTCGGTAGGGGTAGTGGTCGATGTCGATTAGGACAGGGTCTAGACGGGGTTGAGACGGGTTTCAAGGCTGTAGACTGGTCTGAGAGTCTGTTTGGATGGTCTGAGAGTCTGTGTTGGGTTGATTGGACAATGAGTATGGTTTGTAAGAGGACCCAGACAAAGGACAGGGTGACAAGGAGATAAGGATGAGAGAAAGCCTTTCAGCCTCTCTGGGAAGAGCAGGTTGGGTCTGTAGTCTGGTTCATAATGAGAAAAGTAGTAACTAGAAAACTAATTCCTAATAGTGTAAATAATTAAAATGAAAACACAGAGGAAATACTTACCTGTGGCTTGCTGAAGAAAGAGTGTTACTGATGTTTGTCCCTGTTGCTGATGCTGCTTATGTAGAAGACCTCCAGCAAGGTGGAATCACTGATGCAGAGTACCTATTGTTGTTGTATCTTGTTGTGTGCCTAAGAGAGAGAGAGAGAGGTCTGATTTGCGTTCGAGGAGGACTCGAAGATTGGCCAATTGAAGATTAAAAATCAGATTGAAATAAGGTTGGATCCTCATTCTGGAGGTAGAATGCAGTTTTGAAGGCAATCGATGCCAGCAATAATGCCGACGTCAGTCGATAGTTGATCGACGTCGGCGGCTGGAAGGCTGGTAAAAAGCCTAAAAATAGCCTTTCGTCCATTTTTCCAACTGTCGGGTTTAAGTGTCGAGATAAGAAACGGTCGAAGGTGGATTAAATAAACGTGAGGATTAGAGAGGGGAAGTTGGAATAGGTCATAGGGTGATAAATGAGGGTATCCAAGGGAAAGGAATCCAAAGAGGGGTGAGATGGCATAGGTGAGGTGGCAAGGAGGAATTATTAATTTAAAATAGGTATTTTTAAATTAATAAAACAAAGGTTAGGCATGGTTAAGAAGTGGACCAAGGGGACTAAGGGGGGGAGTCGACCAAGAGCTAGACACGATTTTGATGTCTACAAAATGATCGAATCCCATATTCCTCACACTTTGAATGATTATGAAAAAAATGGGTCAGTGTGGGCACAATGATGATTTTCCCTAAGGACCCATATATTAATGGGTGCTACCTACATATCCAATACTCTAATGATGGCCTCAAACTAATGTATTTATTCCCTACATGTTGGATTCTATGTGTATAAGGGTTAATTATGTGATAAAAAAGTACATACAATGAACTAACTTGTAACTTGGAAAATATGGATTTTGTGTGTAGAAGGGTTAATTATGTGATAAAAAATTACATATAATCACCTAACTTGTAACATGGAAAATATGGCTCATGTACTGCTCCTTTAGATACTTAGACATGGTATGGAAATAGGAGTGAATATGGTATATTTTATTACTTAAATACTTGATTTATATTTATTTTATTTCAATGCATGTGAGATTTAATAATTTTTTAGGTGAAAAATTAATGAGGGTTGATCTTATATATATATACCAATTCATTTTTAAAATATCTCACACTAGAGCACTTAGGATAACCATAAAGACATGTTACATTTTCAAATTGTATGACATTTTTTCACTAAAAACTTAGTTGGAATGGGAACACTTGCATTGATGGCTAGGACACAAATATTTCAGAAGCTTTAAAATATGTATAGTTATAAAAATAAAAGAGAGGAATAATTATCAAGTCTAGATAATTTTTCACAGTTTAGAAGGCCTAGTTATTAAATTAACATCTGTTTGGGCTAAGAGATAATCAATTTTGCACAAAACCATAGTGTATGTGAGCCTTTCGGTAGCGAGAAGGTATTAGAACTGAAGTGTAAAACCATGATAGATATTTTATAGTTGTACAAGAGTCCTATATAATATAAATTTAATGTCTATAATTTTTAAGTGTACAGGATAGTGGGATGCTCTTATGATTGATATGGAAATAAGAGTGTTAGGCTAGCTTTATTCACTTAAATGCTTGATTGAGAGTTAGTTTTTTGCTCTACATGTGATAGGTATGATTTTTATAGATGCAAAGTGAATAGGGTTGATATATATACCATCCATTTTGAAAATATTTCACACTAAATCACTTTGGTTGACCATAAGGACAAATTACATTTTCCAATTGTTTGACTTTTGTTGAAAGTTATCCTTGATGTCATGTGTTCGTGTAAAATCATTAATGTCACAAAGGATCAATAAGGTGAGATATGTCTTTGATGTCATATACCTAAGGTCATTGATGTCAAAGGAATCTTGAGGTCAATTATTGGTTCACAAGAAGGTGGCTATGGTCATTGGTATGGGATTGATTGTTTGAGCTTGCTAGTGTGACTTTGAGTGATTCAATCGAATGTGTTATGAAGGATAGTGAGGATTGGTTAAATGAGTAAATAAAAGTATGTGGATTTTTTCAACTAAGGGAATTATATTCTACATTCAAAAATCAAATAGCATGGAAAGGTAGATTTGAGGACTATACAAATCATGCTAAGACTATAGGATTATGTGTCAGACCAACCTTTCCTATTCTCAGATTGATCAAATAGAATTTTAACTATGTTTTTTAGATGATGAGGTTAAAATGCATTATTTATAGGCTTTACATGATTGTGCTATTTCTTTTGATTTATTTTCAAGACAAAGTTTTGATTCAGTGGTGGCTGCATGTGTAAATAGATGGGACCAACTTCTAGTGCCTCTTAAAAGATGAGAGGTCATGTCTCCAAATAATTTAAGATGGAGGATAAGGAGAGTGACCTTGATTTTGTAAATCTTAATAGATGTAATAAACTCTGAGGGAGAGTATAAATGGATTGGCATGAGATATAGGCCCCCTTTGCTGATCATACTTATTCCAGGATGGTAGAGTTGGGCTCCATAATCAGAGGAGAAATTCAGTATATGGAAATAAATGATTCAAAAACAATGGGGATTTACCAGCAATTCAAACAAGCATATAATAGATGAATTTGATGAATATGATTTGATTCAAAGTGTGGAAAACAAAAGCCAGAGCTATGAATGCCAATAAATGTTTACAATGCG
This sequence comes from Torreya grandis, assembly GCA_037957365.1. NCBI lineage: Eukaryota > Viridiplantae > Streptophyta > Pinopsida > Cupressales > Taxaceae > Torreya > Torreya grandis. The sequence goes on from JARHVA010004102.1 coordinate 348,917, forward strand.
ACTTGCAAAAGGTAAAGATTGGGGTAGATGATGAGCTTAGAATATAGCTCATTATTGACATGTTATTTCCCTCAATATATCTCTCAAAAGATATTATCTTATGCAAATATTAGATTGTTAGATAGCTATTACATGGAAAATAGATATTTGTCTTGTTTATATTGAACCAAAGACTAAATCTTTACTTTGTCATTAATGTCTAATACATAACATGTTTTAGTGATGTTTGTTGTGAATAATGCTCAGGAAAAAGACATAGGTAATGTATAGTGAATGTGTAATTTTGATCTCTATCCAACAGAACTACAAACTCTACAAGCTTGTTTCTATAGACTCTGCAGGATTGTTTGTACAGACTCTACAAGCTTGTTTCTATGGACTCCACAAACTTATTTCTACAGACTCCATAGGATTTTTTCTACGGACTCCACAGATTCGTTCCTCCTAACTCTTTTGGGTCAATTTTGAGAATTTTTTAAGGATGAAGGTAAAATTGGGGAAGCTAGCAGCCAGATTGGATAAGAGAGAATCATTCCAACTAAAATCAAATAAGGAAAATAACCGTCTATTATTTTGAAGGACTTGCTTTTGATAAAATTTTATGTAATTAGATTTTAGGACTATTCTAGGATAGTATATTATTTCATTATAATGATTGGATCTCTTGGAAATCTAATCTCCTTACTTTGGATGAATGGATAGACCAAGGAATCCTATTCCTTTGCATCCTATTTTGAGTTGATTATATTAGTATAAAATGTAAGACTTTCATCATTGAAAAAAGGAGGTGAATTAGAAATAGATATCATATGATAGAGAGAAGATAATAAAGTAAAATTTGCATGAGCATATTATAGGTTTCAAATAGATTGTAATCATTTCAATTTTATGAATTAATACTTCAGTTTATAGCACTAATTAATCTTTGATCCTGAGTCCAAGAGGAGCAAGGACCCAATCTCCTTGGAACTATGAACTATGTATGATATTTATGTTATGTTTTATTAATTCATTGTTATAACTAATTAAAACCTTGTTACTATTTGCATTTATTAATAAAAACATCAAAACAAATTCATAGTTTAAAAAACATTATCTTATTTCATTTATTTTCTAAGCAAAGTGTGTTTTTGTTTACAGTAGCCGTGTGAAGCAAATTTTCTTTTGTTAGTTAGGAGTGTGAATTTAATTTCCATGTAAGCATAAATAGGAGTGTGCTTTTTGATTTCAAGTAAAAGAGTGGATTGATTTGATTTCTTTCTTTTTTAGTAAAACCATGAATCAAGTAGTTTAGGACACACTGCCCTCTTTAGTCAAAATTAGAATAGGATAACCAAACACCCCCATAAGTAGCCTTCTAGATCTACCATCATATACCTTACTATAGATATATTTGGACACCAGCCCTAGTTGATAAGATATCAATTAAATATTGATTGAATGAGGAGTTAAATGACAGTCGTCACAATATTTCACCTATCAATATTGAATAGCAAGAAATGTATTTTATTACAAATGATTCAATTTAAGAATTTGGGCATTGGCCATAGATCGACACATTATGTATCCAAAGCATAAAGTGAACATGTTCATTTTCTCTATTTTGTAATTATGTTACAAAAAATTAATCGACAATGTCACCAAATAATTACTTATGTTGTAACATCATCTTTTTGAATGCATTTATTTTGTGATTGAAATAATGACTACAAATTACTGGATTCTTTCTTATCATCAAATCAATTTCATCTGAGCAAGTAGTCTCATTATGTTGGGCTTTCTTTTGCATAGTCATATTACCTAGTGCATTACAAAGGTGACTCTAAACATGATCTACGCTTGTTAGCGTAATGAAAAATATTGGTGGTCCTAATTGTCATATCATTGTGAAGATGTTTTTTTTCATTTTTCTAAGTAGTCGAGTGATATCTAAATTTATTTTAAGCATAAAAAACCTAGTGGATATTTTAAAATATTTTCTACATTTGCCTTTCTCTTAAGGTCTCTTACATATAATGTTTGCCCTTTCAATTTGCCTTTTCTTATACATATCCATGTAAAATTTGAAACTTGTTGTATGGTATTTTTAATTGCTTTGAAGAATAGATTTGTGACATGACTTGCTATGTCATTGTCCTAATGTAACAGTTCCCACTTTGCTATTTATTGATATGAAAAAGTTATCATAACATCATTTGGCCGAGCACAACCATAATATAAATTTGGAATGTTCATTTATTCTTAGTACTTATCTTTAAAATACCCAATGGATTAAATCCTTAAAATGGTTCTATTTTAATAATTCTTTCTTCAAAGTCTTTTATTGAATGTGAACTATTGAATATATGAAAATTGATTCTATAATTGGTTTTAATTCAACTTTAATTGAATCCTAGTCAATATCTTTGTTGTTTTGAATTTGTTAAGATCTTTGGCCAATTTCATCCTCAAAGGTATGTAGTAATTCCTTATTAATAGTGACTTCCTCTTGAATATACAAAATCATTTTTCAAATCTCAACCAATGCATTCATCACACATGTAGGTCTGACATTTTTGGTCAAATATGCATTGCCATACTCTAATTTTTACTTAGTTAAAATTGTAATTTTCTGGTTTTTGTTTTCAATTTTCTTCAGTAATCCTTTTTTAATATGATCAAAATCAATAGGCATATTTATAATTATTCCAAGAAGTCCTATTTTAGCTCATTTATATGCTAGTTGCCTTATTTATGCAAAGGCCTTATGCATGGAAACTAGTCTTTCTTATTAAGAACTTAATGTTTGAACTACTTGTATTGGTTGATTTCTTCAAATTTGAAATGGTGAGGAAAACATGGGTATTTGGAAATTTTTAAGAGACAAATTTCATGGTTTACATCTGTTTCCTTCCAATTATTTTCTATCAAGTTCTGATTCAGGGATGATGGAATAGAAAATGTTAGTAATATCATTGTCAAGATCAATTATGTCTTTAAGGAAGTCTAAGCATTCACATTGACAACATGGACAAATAGGTGTGTCATTAATTACTTGTAGATATTTTATAATTGATTTTTTGGATTCATCGCTTTAATCTTTTATTTTGTGCACTTTTTTTCTAAGTTTGCCTAATCCTATTTTTTAATAATGTAATGATGTGTATTTAGTAATTTTGCAATCCATTATCATTGGTGTTGCACTTTCATGTGGCCCATTTCTTATTTTTGGATCTATTTACATGTTTCTAATGTTATTTTATTTTCATGTCCTAGTGATTTCTTGTGTTGCATGTGATAACCCTTTCTAATCTCAAATTTCTTTTTCCAACAATTGTAATGACATCTGCTCTGTCATAGGTTCTCAAATTACAGTTCCTATTTGTTGAGTTTCTTTACTAGTGTTTAGATTTTTCCTTGATTTGATAATTGAATTTTTATTTGATTGAATACATATGGGCTTGCATTTTTCCATTCCATGTCCATTTTTTTAATCCAATTTTTTTTCCAGTGAATGGATAGATATGCTAGATCAATAAGATCTGATTATTTTTTCTTTGGTTTTTTCTAATGGCTCATAGTGAATATGACTTGTTTCTATTTTAAATTTGATGACATTGTATGTGTTCTTTACATTTGAGTAATTGTTATATACATTCGACATCTTTCTAGTTGTTGCTGACCATTTCTGGGTCATCACTTGTAGAATGCTTGAAAGCCATAACAAACATAAATTCCAACCTTCTATTCAACCTTTTTTATATGGCATTCCTAACATATCGATATATTCTGTCCAATTTATAATATTTTTACTATTATATTTTTTCAATTTTGATTTGCAAATTTCCAAGCATTCCAATGCATATTTGTTTGTTGTGAAAATTGCATTTAAAAATGACCGAGAAATATAATTTCATAATGATAACACATCAAAATCACCTTTTTATCAAGTAACTTATTGGATTAAATAGTATTTCTCTACAATTATCAACAAATGGGCTTATTTTATATAATTGATACATTTGTATTTAATTTACAATTGCATTGCATTTGTATGAAAGTTTAAAACACATAGTTAATAATTTGTTATGTATAATTTGAAGAGTAGAGCCTCACACTCTTTTTGTCAGCAATTGTTCATAGTGACTAGAAGTTAGATTCTTATTATGAAACAAAATGGAATACGCTAGAGTCAATGAATCTTTATTAAAATGCAAGTATTGCCACTTTTGTGTTATAGACCATAGGCAAATGGATATACTTAGACACTGTGTAAGACACTTAATGCAAAATTTATCACCCCTTCATCCAGACAACCTGCACTTATTATGTTACTTGCTTAAATTTTCATCCTCTCTAGGTATGCACTCTTGTCATATATGCCATGCAAGTGATATAGTATGTCATAATGTAATTCATATTCATAATACCATTATGCACTTGGATCATTGTTATGAAACCATGATCAAAAAGTCTACGATTCCATTCCATAATTCATTAGATGTGGAAAAAAAACTCAATAACACTTTTATTGTGTCAAACAGATAATCCCTACATTATATTTGAATGAGGTAACTTGAAAAATATGATTTCTTCTTAAAACATCATCAATGTGTGGCATTAATGTCTATGGTTGATGTTCATATGTATAACATCTACGAAAAATATAGGTATTTTTTCTTCTTTCTTGTTCCTTTATCTTTTCATCATATTCACAATTGTGAGACAGGTTTTACAATTTAGGTTTCAATATTTATTTTGCAAAGTTGATTACAAAAATAAAAAAGACAATTTATCCTACCTTTAGGAATATCTTCAATGCAAAGAAAAGAGCCCTTAGTGCAATGCAAAGAATGCAAATAATTATGCCCTATAACACGTTATAAAAAAAGCTAATTTGAATTTTCTAGGTTTAATTTTTTTTCCAAAGTCGATTAAAAATAAATAAATAAATTGATCATACCTTCTTAAATATCTTCCGTACAAATAAAATATTCCTTGGTGCAATGTAAATAAGAATGCAATTAATTATGCCCTATAACACGTTACATAAAAAAGCTAATTTGAATTTCCCAAATGAAATATAATGTATAAAAAGAAAAAGAAAATGTGTCAAACTTGTAATGATTATAGTAAGACAATGTTATATACAGTTACTATATATTAACCATAGAAGCTATTGTAATGCCTATTTCTACATAAGCAATGAACTTATAAATTTATGCATAGGATTTAGTTTTCCAAATTGTACGAATAACCCTATATCCATTACTTTTATTTCTAATGATTTTATAGATTTTTTTATTATTTTTCAAAAACTAAAATACCACATGCACCTAGCAGGAGATAATCTACATCATAATTTATGCTAAATATACAAAAAAAAATATTTTCATGCTTTGATTAGTTAAAATTCATTAGCATTAGTTTCATTTTTAACCACAACATACTAACCAATGAAAACATTGGTCAAAGTTTTGCCAGACCCTAACATTACCACATATTGGTGAAAAATTCATCAACCATGTAAGGGAGAGCATTATCTTGTATTTAATTACCAATAAACAAAATGCATATGCTACCCAAAAAACACATATAACAAAAACCGTAGTGCATAGTATAGAAAGTTGAATTTGGAATAATATTATGTTACTACAAATGAATGAATATTTGTATGGAAAGCATTCATTAGGGATAATAATCGTAAGTTTGTTCTATAATCTGTAGCACAATAAGCTTCACTAGAAAAGGAACCCTCCTCTCCATACACCAAAAGAAAGAGAGTTCTATTCAAAATGTTCAAATATCTATATTTTTTTTTTGGCTTAGTTGAACAAGTTCATAAAAAGATACAAGTAAGCCAAAGATATGTTGATTTATGTATAATGAGAATTTTTTTTAAGAAAGATAATGTATTTTGTTACTTATTTTGATATTATAAATATACCTCTTACCTTTCCCTAGAATGAAAGGAGCTCATCATCAAATGGAATTTTTTAGGCCCAAGTCAAAATAGATGAAAAGCACTGTAGAACCCTGCTCCCCATACACCAAAAGAAAGAGAGTGCTATTTGAAATGTTTAAATTTATATATATGCCATTTGTATTTTTTGTTGTTGGCTTAGTTGAACAAATTCATAGCATGATATAGGTCAGCTAGTGATCTTTTCATTTATCTATAATGAGAATAATTTTTAAGAAAGGCAGACCCCTTCTCCCCATACACCAAAAGAAAGATAATCTTATTCAAAATGTTTCAATTTCTATATTTTCCATTTGTATTAATACAAAAGTTGAAGAAATCAAAAGGCACCCAATGGTTTTATCAAAATTCCTTACCAAATTGTTGTTCCTAGATGGAGATTTCTGTCAATGTTAAAGCACACCTTGCCTAGTCAAATAAAATAGTGTGGACATTGTTTTTCTACACTAGTTAGACTCAAGATCCAACACATAAATTTGAACAATATATATAAGGTAATAAATTAATTTAGCATTTGAGCTTATCTTATGTACCATTATATTAATTTCATTCTCCTAGGTAGTGCCTTTCCTCATTCATAAAGTGAGAAAATACATTATTTGACCCACAACAATACCTGCATCTAGACAAGCCTCATGTATGTAACCAAAAAAAAAATGACCAACTCCTAAGACATAATCAAAATGTAAGAATGAAATGGTTTCTAATTTGATGTGACATATTTAGAAAACACACAATTTTAATTTAATTTTAGTAAAATTATCAACTGCAAAAAAATAGTTCTATAGTATAGAAGCTAAATGTTGATTAAAAAAAAGTCCAAAGAGTAATATAATTATGTTTTATTTTTTATGAAAATTAATTGCTACAATTTTTTCATGCTATTATATAGGTTTGCTCATCCTTGAAAATTGTTTATACATTTTATTGTTATTATTCAAATTGCTAATTGGAACATAAATTATTAAAAACACACACACACACACCATATGAAATCTACCATTTTGCAAAAGAATTCTTAAAATATTTCAGCCAGTGCTACAAAACTCCAGCTGTAACCAACCAAAACCTCAATTTTTAATAATAGAATATACTTGCTCCACCTTACCAAGAAAAGACTCCAAGTTTGCAGGTTTTCAATATTTCGTGGGGCCACTTTGCACTAAAATTTGTTGTCGTGTCTCCTTATCCAAACACATACATCATAAGACATTGAGTTTAAATTGAGAAGCCTAGTTGCTTGATTAACAATACTCCACATGTCAATGGCTTGGGAAGCCAACTCTTATTCATAGATATAGTCAAGAGATCAAAACTAAGGGCTTAAAATTTTTGAATAATGTATATAAACTGAGGTAAGTTGAAAGAAATTGTGTCCTTCTAGACAGGCTCTCATATGTTGTTGAAGCATGTTCAATAGGCCACAAATGGAGAGGTCTTGGGCACTTACTAGGTAAATGAATTGCATTATAAAAGCGATGCTTAATCTTAATCTTGATTAGAAGGTAAAAATTTAAAGTTACATATTTCAAACAATCTATTGCTCTTATTGTCATTCAAAGCACAAGTAGGTCCAAAATTGCTCACAATAGAGATCCTAGACTATAGTCCTCAATATAGACAAATTAACTATACTATTATAAAAAAATTTGTTTTTATTTTAAAGGATAATGGGAAGCACCTTACCCTACTTACCCTCATGCTAGAGCCTCAGAAATGAATGATATCTTCATGCATATTTGCCCTCTAGCGTCTATGTCATTATGGGATTCAGATCTTTCCAGGTCTATGTAGATTTTTTTAGATCCATCAAACCAATGCCAAAATGCATGTACAACCTCTATACTCACACATAATATATTTATATTGATATAGACATATACATTATTGCATTCGAGATGGAGTTTTGTATATCCAATTCCATCTAGTGTGGAACCTATAATATGTAAGTTCATATATTATTTCACTCCCTGGTCACACATAAACTTATCTCATTATGACTTCTCCTTAGGGCTGGAATTTTAGGAATGGATGGCATCCTCAAGAATTTTGTTCCTTGATATAGTTTGACTAGTATTTTAACTTTCAACCTAGTTTAAGAAGGAATGGTATAAGCATGAATCTTGTTAGATATAATATTTTTGCTTCTACCTTGTAGTTACAACTATCTTGGACCATTATAGTTTTTTTTTTTTCTTTCCTTGAATAAAGGTGGTTCATAAATCTGATATCATAATGTCCATATAGCATAAACTAATGTTTTTGCTCCATTACAGTGGTTGAATTTTCAGAGACTTGTAGTTATTTTAGTTTAGCAATAACCACACTATTATGTGAAGTCTAATTAGATTTTTTGAGAACTTGTATCATATAATGTTTTCCCCTATTTTATTTAACTCGAGCCTATGCACTAATTTTAAAAGGAATACTTTAAAATTTAGGTATATAAAATTTAGATATACCTAAATTACCTTACAATTTGGGATTAAATTATAGAAAGTCATTTTTTAGTGTCATAATGTTAAAAAAATATCAAAAGAACTTACAAAATAACAAGAAGAAAGTGCGAGTCAACCTACTCCATAAATTTGCAACACTTTTATATTCACACTAGCGAAATGCTGAAGCAAAATAATAACAGAAAAGGAGGAGGAATTGTTGAAGAGTATGAAAAGGTTCATACCCTGAGCAAGGATTGAAACATATACTAACCTGCTTTGCACAATTCGCTTTCCTTAACAACGTCACTTTTTAACCCTAGAGCATCATCACTGACAATAGTACAATTTGATGAAGCTTTGGTCCTTCCTGTGATTTTAAAAATAGATCCGAAAATTAAACAAAGCACCTATAAAAAAAAATATAATTTTAAAAGCCATAAACATATACATGCAGCCATAAGCATGACACATATAGTACCTGCCGCAAGCATACAACCAACATTACGATAGAAAGAACATAAATGCATGACCACAAAAATAGCCTGAAATTAAAAGTACTTGGAATATTAAAAGTTAACCAAAGAACCTATTTATTTAACCTGTGAAAAAAGCATATGCTCCAAATTCTTCGCATGCCAATTTTCATGATATTAATGCGATGGTGGATTTTTGCAAAGAAATTCAAAGGAAAAAGAAAAAGAAATGTATCAAATATGAAAGATGCTTCATGAAATCCACATCCCGTGTGACAATTTTCCCGATTCCTCTCTACAAATAAATGATAAAGAAAAGGTGGACAGACCGTTTTCAATATATTGATCATCGAGTAAACAATAAATACATTTCATTTGCGTAGGCTTTTTTAATTATCTGTTGTCTTCAGTTGTATTTTATTTTTTATGTTACACAAGGCTTACAGATTGCAGGGTTCCTTATTTTTGGAGTAAATTGAATTTTACAATGATAAAACGTTTTGGCCATTTCAATCTTTGAATAAGTTAATAAAAGAATGCAATCTGACCTTGAAATTTACAAGCAATGATAGACTTCAAAGTTGCCAAAATGCATCGAATATCACTCACAAGGATGGGAGGCTGCCATAGAAAACATTGTTGTTGCTAAACATCTATGCCCTTCCAAATCACACAAAGAGATCTATTTACCTGAGTATTATGACTCAAACTTATTCAAGTCACTGAATATTATATTCCTAAATCAATCAAGTTTTAAACATTTTCTTTACTCCAAATATGAGAATGAAAAATAGATGAAGCGAGTGGATAGCAAGATTAAATCGCATCTTACAATTTGAATTGAAAATAGATGGTATAATGTTGTACAAGTTTAATTAAATATACTAGATAAATTATGCTCCCTAGCTTAGGCTTTTTTCAGTATCTACTGTGTTCAATTGTATTTTATTTTTAATGTTATGTGAGGCTTATAGATTGCAGGGTTCCTTATTTAAAGCATAAATTGAGTTTTACAATGATAAAATGTTTTGGCCATTTCAATGTAAATACATGGACTACTGTTGACAAGGATGGGCATAGATGAAGCAAGTGGATAGAAAAATTAGGTCATACCTTACAACCAGAATTGAAAACAGATGGTATAATGTTGTACAGGGTTAATTAAATGTACCGGATAAATTAGGCTGTTTGTCGCAGTTTCAAAAAATGAAAAGTTTTAAGCTAAAACAATAGGTCACTATTCGCCCATCAAACACACAACATAGAAAATGGATACCCTTCTAAAATGGTTGTTCGCTTGGGTAAATAAATAATAAATACAAGGAAAAGTTGTTACCCCAAAATGCCATTTCAAAGTCAGTACTCAGTTGAGCAGCCGTTACTCTGCACACAATTTACAATCTCTATTCTAATGCATTGTCTGCACACATCTCCTCCCAAAGCAACTGCCTCAGCCCCTCATCTTCGCACAAGGATGCATATTTTGAAAAAAATAAGTGGCCAATATGGGGATTTTTACATTCCTTGTGAAGGCTACAAAAAGTGAAAACCTACAGAATCTATGGAAGAGCATAAGGTTCCGCTTAGAAACATGAAGCTTTAAATGCGAACACATAGAAACTCCTCTATTTTAGTTCATCCTACAACCTATATCTCAAAAAAAAAAAGGGTTTGAATTTTGATCCAATGGACAAAGACAAAGCTACTATACTTGGTTGGTTGGTTGTGTTTTCTTGCTGCAGTCCCCCTTATATTTGTGTATTTGTCCCACTTTCATTTGAATTAATTTCCAGTCACATTTCTTTATTGATTACTCTTTTTCATAGTATATATTGTGGTCTTTCTTTGTTGATATTTATTTTTATTATATCATATTTATTGCATTTCATTTTTTTCAATTTGATATTTCAAGTGGTGCCACCACATTTAATGGGCACTGAATTCTCATAATAATTATTGCTTGAAATAAACTCATCATATATAAAATAATTTTTATCATTAATTTCAATAATAAGCTCTAGGTTTATTATGGACATGAAATGCACATCAATTTCTCATAATAATTACTATGTAAAATAAATTCATCATATATAAAATGATTTCTATTCCCAACCTCAATATTGAGCTCTAGATTAATTGTGGATGTTCATTTTTAAGGCTTCTACTTTATTATATTTTATAACTTTTAAATCCATAATTAATAATTTATAAAATTAGTGTTTCACAATTTAATTAATGTTTTATAGTTTCATATTTTCATTATTGATTTTCCAAATTATTGAAATATTTAAATTTTTTATATATTTCTATATATTTAAACTTTAGAATTTTTTTTAAAAAAAATGTTAATTTCAATATTAACATTTTAAAAATAATATTTATTATTTTAAAATTAAAATTTACTAATTTGAATTTTATAATTAGATGACTATACAAAAATGTAGCTTAAATTCAGTAATTATTAACTTTAGTAAAGAATTTTAAAAAATAGAGTTTTGTAATTAAGAAATTTGTAACCCTTTTTTAATTTTAAATTAATTTTGTAAATTTAAAAAAATTAATTATAATAATAATATTTTTTAATTTTGAAATGATTAGCAAATAATATTGCAAGTATAATTTATCAATCTTAAAATTGTAATTTGAAATTATTTTTTGAAAACATTTTTTTTTCAAATCCTAATTTTTGTTTTTATGTTGTAATAATTTTAATAAATTAAATTTTTTTTAAATAATAAATCAATTTATTTTTTAATTTTAAATAGAATTTATTGTTCAATAACACCTCCTTGTGCCATTTTAAAATACACAGAGAATATTACATGGCATTTTTATGTTAAAAGATTATTTAAATATATTTACTATTCCTATGATAACAATTAGAGATGTTTTTAATAGTAAAATACAATATTATTACAAATGAGTATTTTAAGAGTCTTTTTTAGATAGAAAGAGATCTATTAGGATATCTAAATACATTTAGGAAGGTTTTGGATTTTGTTTTTGAAACCTCTAAACTTAATATATCAAAAAAGGTGAACTTAGAGATTCATATATTTGTGGTAGGACCAAAAGAAGTGACTATCAACGAAAGGAAAATGTTAGTGCTTTAAGTCAATTGAAATTTCTTTAATAATTCAATCGGAAGTTATAGAAGACAAGGGAGAACTAATGAAGGTGAAAAAGAAGAAAAAAGGTACAAGAGTTATAGTTCATTATTCCAACATGGCCATCCATTCAGGGTGTTCTTTTGAACACATGTTTTATAGAAGAAAGTTGAAAGAGGAGGTAGGTCATATGGAAAAGCTATGCTCAGGAAGTCTTTCACTAAAGATTATCCGATATTAACTAGGCTTTAAAAGGAAGGTAGTTTCCATTTTATGGTTGAGTTAGGTTTTAGTTCCTCTATATATTATTTTCTTGATTGTTATATCTACTTATTTATTATTCGTAGAGGCATCCCATATAAATAAAAAATATATATCCTTCATTTCTCTACATTTTATTTTGAAATATTTAAAATCAATAATCTTCTACCTAACCAAATAAATAAATATTATATAGTGGAAGAACCCTCTAGAAGGACTTCGATGCCTGAATCAAAAGGATCTATGTTGCTTGAGTGTTTGACGTATGACAAAAATTCATCCTGGAGAAAAGCAGTGGCCGAGGGAGTTTCTTCTCCTTTCATACAAGATCAATCTACTAATGGGATGAATAATTTTGTGGCTAGGGAAATCTATTTATATTTTGGAACGTTTATGCTTGTGAAGGTGAACAGATGTCTGGTAAAGAGTGAACACAGGCTTGTGCTTGTGAGTCATCTAGACTTGGTGGAGGAAGATGTTAAATATTTGAATAATCATGCTCTCATTTGCGTGATTTTTGAGATTAGGGTATCTATCCCATTTTGGGAATCACGGGTCTGGTGCACTTGGAATCTAGAGGGTGAAATGGAGGTGATGTGTGTGGCCAATGACTATTTTTTGGTACATTTTTCATGCATATCAAATAGCAATAAAGAGTTTGAAGGAGGACCTTATTTTTGTAATTGGGTTGGATTATTTATTATTCCATGACATGTATGGTTTAACCCTATGGAATATTTTCCTTTAAGGGTCCCTATTTGGGTGAGACTTCTGAGGTTCCCATTGGTGACCTCCAGAGATATGGAGATTAGTGGGTGTAAAGAAGTGAAAGATTTCTTAGGTTTGGCTATTTCAGAGGCTTCCTTAGATAAGTTGGTTCAGGTTGAGAAAAAGAGTAAGGGAACCATGCAGGAACTCAGGATTTAGTAGAAGACTATCAAAAAATGTGTTCGTGAGAAGCTTCCGAAGGTAGGTAGGAAAAAAGATGAAGATAAGGTGAGATTAGCCAAAGAGACGCTGGTTGAGGCTAGTTTAGTGAAAACAATTGATACTCAATTTCATTTATCTATGAAATGATCGTGCTCTCATGAAATGTAATGGGTATGAATAACATCCCTATACAAAAGGCTATTCATGATTTGATCCAAGTTCACTCTCTAGATATTGTCTTCATTTAGGAGACTAAGATGTCTATGGAAGGTATGTTGAGTTTAGCTTCTAAGATTTGGGCAACAGGCTAGTGTTAATGCATTGGGGCTAAATAAAGATCTAGAGGTTTATCTTGTCTCTAGAATACATGTAAATTTGATCTAATAGGGTGGGTTTCTAGTATATCTTCACTATCCATGGTCACCTCAATCTTAGAATAAGGTGACGTTAACCTTCTTACCAATGTCTATGCTTTGACTAATTTTACATAAAAATCCTTGCTTTAATCTAACATAAAGATAGTGAGGTCTCTTGCTCCTTATCTTCCTTGGATATTTTTGGGAGAATTTAATTTTGTTTCCTATTTGGAGGAGAAGATAGGTGGTGTTAGCAGGGTGGAGGATTCTTCCAAGCTCTTGAGGAATAATATTAATCTCTTGAACCTGGTGGACATAAATCCCTATAATTGATTGTTTACTTGGTATAATAGGATGTGGGGTGATGATGCTATCTCTAAGAGGCTGGATAGGTTTATTGTGTCTAATTTTTGGGTAGGTAATAGATGGAGCACTAGCTCTAAAATTCTTGATTAAAAAGGTTTGGGTCATTTGCAAACCAAAATTTCATCTATCTTTTTCAAAAAATTTAAAAATCCTTCTTTCAGGTTCCAACTTATGTGGCTTCATGACACTTCACTACAGGAGTTAGTATCAGATTGGTGGTGCAAAGGGAAGTCTACCTAAGGTACAACTATGTATTAGTATTAGATTTGTGGTGCAAAGAGAGGCCTATCTAAGGTACAACTATGTACACCTTTGCCAAGAGACTTCAATATCTTAAATACATGTTGAAAATATGGAATAGGTAGTGTTTTGTTAAAGTATTAAAGGATAAAGAGGCTACTCAATCTGACCCAGATGACATTACACCTCAAATCTAGAATCATGATCTAACAGAGGAAAATTCTACATTAGAAGTGATAGTTGTGAAAGGCTTGGAGGCATGGGAGTTATGTGAGGAGATATTATGGAAGTAAAAGGGCGTGTATTGATTAGTTACATGAGAGAGGTTAAAATACTAACTTTTTCCATAACTATGTTAAGGATATAAGGCAATGTAATCTTATGACCTCCCTCAGGTCCTCTAAAGGGAATTAGCTCTCTTCTCTTGAGATGATTATGAGGGAGATCATTCATTACTACCCCACACTGTATACTAATGATACACCTCTGGAAATGGAGGAGGAGGATGTTATTTTGTAATGAATATCCTAATTGATTTTAGATGAGAAGAATACATGGTTGAACAAACCTTCAACTTTGGAAGAGTTAGAGGGGATTGTCTTTCAGATGAGGAAAGGGAAAGCCCTTGGCCCTGATGGATTCCCTATAGAATTCTATCAAGAATTTTGGGTAATACTCAAACAAGACCTTATGGAGGTGGTCTTAGAATCACAAAAGAGTAAAAATATGTTGAAGGACATGAATGCTATTTTCTTGGCTCGTATTCCAAAAAAATAAATAGAAAATTATTTGGACCTATTTAGACCTATATCCCTTTGCAATGTTGTCTAAAAAATTATTACTAAGGTGATAGCTGAAAGGCTTAAGCCATGGCTTATTTATTTAATTTTGGAAGAGAAAGAGGGCTTTGTTGTTGGAAAACAAATATTGGATAGGGTTGTTGTTGCTATAGAGGCTATTCACTCCATGGCTACCTCTAAAGTAAAGGCTATGTTTATTAAGTCAAACATGGCAAAAGCATATGATGATGTTAAATAAGCATATGGGGGTCTTTGTAGTGTCCCTTGCTAATTTTAGTGATAAATTTTACAAAAAACTTAATATGACATGTTTCATTTATCAATTAATAGAATATAAACTGAGTTTTGAAAAGAAGAATTTCTACGTATAATAATTCACTAATTTCACAATATAGACTACCCAGAATTACATATGAGATATGTGTCAACATAGGAACCATCTTATAGACTTATTTTAAAGACCTCATATAACTTTTAAATGAATGGAAATACTGTACTTACTCTCATTAATGAATAGAAACACTAGGAACTTCAAATTCTAGTTTTTAATACTTGAAAATGACAATACCAAGGTGAAAAACAAACATTACAAGTTTTGATTTCAGATTGAGATAATGAATTTTTCAACCAAATACAATTATACTTTCAAAAATCAAACTCAAAGACTAACAGTGACATGGGAAATGTAATATTCAGTATATGAGCTGATAATCCTAAGAAGTAATAAGTGAAAACTTTGCTTTTGACATGGAGTGAATTGTCCAACCTTAATAGACGCTGATAATAGTTGGTGAATAGCAAAAACCTCTTATAATGATACTCTTATAAGCAATGTTCCCTTTCAAAAATGTATGCCATCCCCAAATACCAGCCTTCAATAAGGTATTCCATCCACAAAAATAGATTAAAATCATCGCTAGAACTTTGTTCATGATACTGTAGCAGAATACTATTCATGACATTGTAGTATAATACTATTCATGTAACTATAGCAAATCCATCCAGAATGATTCATCTAGTAGAAAAAAGTCTCCAATTATCAACGTGAATAAAAATCCAAATGCTTTCACAAAACCAAACTAAATATATATTTGTTCCACACCAATTTTGTCTCTAAAAGAGACTCACCAATTTGCAATAATTCTCCTATAGAAAGATTGAATGACTTCCTCCACAAATATAGATAGGTTATATAGTTTTACTATTGAAATTATTTCCCAGGGGTTTCCAAACCCACAGACCAATGAAACTTTTGAAAACTCTCCAAATGAGAGTGAGAAATAACATCCAAGAATGAATGAAAATGAGCTTTTAATTCCCTTTTATATTTTGCCATTTAAAATCCCGCTCAAATAATATAATGTGACTTAATAAAGTAACTTTTAAATAATTCCCTTAAAGTCACTTTATAACCTTATTTAATTAATCACTTAATATTAGCTTCTTAAATTTAACTCATTCTACTAGGTAATATTAAATAATTAAATAAATGATTCCCTTTTTGTACCTTCAGCCTTTAAGAATAAAAAGGCTAAACAAACATTTTGAGTAGTCACAGAGACGGGGACATTACAGTCATCCCTTCCCAAGATTACTTGCCCTCAATAAATTGTAAATTTGGGTGTTGTAGTATATGTTCACCCTCCCAAGTTGCATCCTCACTGGAAAGTCTAGCCAATTGATCAAATACTCTTTGACCACCCTGTTCCTAAATCTATTCTCCTGAGTATGCACTATCTCCTTAGGAACCAGAACTAATTTTCCCTTTTCATCCAAAGGAATCAAATCTAAAGATGAAGTAACTTGATGTCCAACTTCCTTATTAAGGTTCAAGATGTGAAACACAAGATGAATTTTACTTATCTCAGGTAACTCCAGCTCATAGTCTACCTCTCCCACACATCTGATGATATTGTAAGATCCATAAAATTGAGCCTTGAGTTTTTTTATGCCAATTTTATTCAATGAAGTCTACTTGTAGAGATTCAAGTGAAGGAAATCCATGTTTTCCACCTCAAAACTATGCTCAATCGTATGTTTGTCTACATAGGTCATCTGCTAGTTCTGAGTCATTTGTAAATTTTCCTTGAGAGGATTCAGAATGTCCTGACTCTCCTAAATCTAATCGTTAGATTTAGGAGATTTGCTCTCCCAAAAATTCAAGTCCATAAAGGAAGGTGTGTCATAACCATACAATGCATGAATGAGTGTCATTCCAATCATCATGTGATAAGTGGTGTTATAACAGTGCTCACCCAAGTGCAACCACTTACTCCATGTTTTTTGTTGTCCTAAAATATAGTTACATAGGTAAATCTCAATCCACTTGTTCAAAATCTCATTTTAACCATCTATCTAAGGGTGATAGTTAATGCTTAGAGTCAATTATGTTCTTAATAACCTGAATAACTCCTATCAAAAAGCATTCAAGAACTTGATGTCCCTGTTACAGACTATATACCTAAGCAACCCATGCAGCCTGAAAATCTCTTTAAAAAATAATTATACAACCTATGGTGCCTTGTACTCTAAGGATATGATAAATAAGTGATCATATTTATTGAAATGGTCTATAAGCACATTTATATAGTCCCTACCCTCAACCTTGGGTAGACTGGTGATAAAATCCATTGAAATGTTTTCCCAGTTCTACTCTAGGATGGGTAAAAGTTAAAAAAACCCTACCAAATTTGAATGTTCTGACTTGTTTTGGTGAAAGGTGACACAAACCCTAACATATCTCAATGAATCCTCCTTAAGGCCCATCCATGAAAATCTCTCCCTGACCAACCAATATATCTTGATGTAACCCTGATGTCCTACCATAGGGGTGTCATGTGAGGCTCTCAAAAAAATCTCCTTTAATTTAGATTATGGCACTAGATAGATTCTATCCTTATAGAACATGACATCATCCAAAACTTTTTACATATCATCCAGCACCTGTCCATCCATCACTTCACATGTAAACCTATTCTTGGAGTATTCTACTATAAGGTGAGATTTCCAATCTGCTAAAATCTCAGAGAGTGAGTAAGCTATAGGTTTCCTAGAAAGGGCATCTAGAACAACATTATTTTTTCCTTTCACATACTCAATATAAGAATCATAGGTAGGTATTTTACTAACCCACTTATACTACCTCTCATTGAAGTCTTTCTGCTCTAATAAATACCAGAGACTATTCTGGTCGGTCCTCACCACAAACTTACCCCAACCAAATACTATAAAAACTTTGCCAATGTATGCATTATGACAAACAACTCATTATCATAGATGGAGTAAAGTCTCTCAAATCACTCAAATTGTGGCTCTTGAAATAAATGCAATCCCTATTATGCATCAACATGAATCATATGCCCTTACCAGAAGCATCACACACTAGAATGAATGGCTAGGTGAAATCAAGAATTACCATCACAGGGAAACTGCTCAGTACCTCCTTGAGCTTATAAAAATCTTTTTACACCTCCTCAGACCACTTGAGTTCTCCTTTTTTAGTAATATCTATCAATATTTCCCCCAATGATGAGAAGCCCTTGAGAAAATACCTATAATAGCTACATAGTCTAAAGAAATGTCATAAATCAGTAAGAGATTTAGGTGTTGGCTGGTAAAAAATAACTAGATCTTCACTTGATGGACCTATACACCTTGTGAACTAATCACATGACCCAAATAAAAAATATATTTAAGGCCAAATTCACACTTCGAGGACGTAGCATACAAAGACCACTCACCCATGATACCTAGAACCTCATCCAACTATTTCAGATGATCATCTCAAGTCTTGATGTAAATGAGCAAATCATTGAAGAACACTAAAAGATACTTACGCAAATGCTTACTAAAAATATGATTCATGCAAGACTTAAAGGTGGTAGGTGTGTTAGTCAATTCGAAAAGCATAACCAAAAATTCATAATACCCATAGTGACACCTAGAAGTAGTCTTATGTATATCATGTTCATGGACCCTGATCTGATGATATGTAGAATGAAGATCAATCTTCAAGAAATAAATTGCCCCATAGAATTCATATAGTAACTCATTTATCCTAGGAATTGGCTACTTATTATTAAAGTTTTTCTCATTAATATCCCTATAGTAAATACACATTCTCATCATCCCAACCTTCTTCACTAGAACAACAAAAGAAGCAAAGGGAATGGAGCTTAGTCTAATGTGTTCCATGTCAATAAATTCCTTATTTACTTTTTCAATCTCATGCTTAAAATTTTTGGGATGTCTATAGGGGGTGGTTATGACAATCTTTTCCCCCTCCATTTCTATGGTATGATCAAATCCTCTGTCTTATGGTCTCCCTGGGGGAATCTCACCAAATACTCTATCATGCTTACCCAATAAAGACTAGATATCCATATGAATGGGATAATCACTATCAAGAAACTCCTTGGTAGTAATTAGGCACTATGCTACCCAAGAAACATCTCCATGTCTAAATATACTCTCCATTATTTTAGCTAACACTATCTTTGGTGACCCATTTGTTATACCCCTAAGCACAACTTTCTTGCCATCCAGTACCCTGAACTTCAATTCCATAGTCTAGAAACTCTATGAATACTTAACAAGTGAATGTAACCATTGTATACCAAGAATAGAATTAATATCACCCAAATATAACACATAAAAATCATCTATAACTGTATAATTACCCAAACAATGATGATCAGGCTCCCAACGCTCCTTCCAGTGATAGACAAATTGTTTCTTTCTCAACTCCTTGCACTCTTCTTCCTCTAGATTTTTAATTTTTAGGCCACTCCTTCTGAAAGGGTTTCTTGTCCTTATTATTTTTTGGGATGAATGGTTTAGGCAAAAATTTGTGCTTAGGCATGGAGTGTTCCATATCTTGAGCCGGAATGATTAAATCATGTAGAGAATCAAATTTGAAAGCCTTAATCAACCATGCAGTGGATTGAAAAGACCCTCAATGAATAATATGACTAACATAAGCTCTAAAATTTCAATGACCATAATTACCAATCTCTAGACCTCAGAAATGTAAGCATCCATTATGCAACTCTACTAACCTGAGCCAACTCTCTGAAGTGTAGCTCTAGATCCTTTCGATCAAATATGTTAATTAATTTTTGCATGAAATATAGATAATAAGTCATGATAACATGACCCAAAGTGACAATCCCATGGTATCATTACTCATGTGCCTCACCCTCTAAATGATGTGTAGCATATTTTATAGCCACTATCTCTAACATAGGATTCAATTGGAAGTAGGTATCCAACTTTTGTACCCATGCTCTAGATGTGCATCTACTATAAATGTCAAAGGAGGGAATAGATATTTTACCCACCTTTCACTAAAAATATTTATTATAAGGGCCCCTCTGGTGATCCCTAAGTCTATTCCTATACTTAATAGCACAAAAATCCTACAATGTCATTGTTGCATGGAACTCATCAACTATTGACTAGTACTCCCTCAAATAATCTGAGAAACCCTTACCTTGTGCTTGCTAACCCTAGTTACCATCTGACTATCCTTTTATAATTAAGGCATAAGAGGACTCGAAGTCACCCTACTAGTTGTCTTGGTGTGACTCTATGTAGGAACATGCATATTTCTTGCTTCTACATTGTCCCCGTTGTTCCCATTGCCTCCATTGTGACCATTAGTGGCCCCTATGTTATTACCATCATTGTTTATATCATTCATCATCTATTGAAGTAATTGTACCACCTATAGTTGGCCTCTAGCCAAGTCATTAAGAATTTGTAATGTGTTATTTTTAGGTATATCCCTTATATCACCCATGTTATCCTCCTTTGAAGAATCTGAAGCAAAAAATTCAAACCCCTCTTCTCTATCCCTTCTTCTTCTGTATGTGATATAGGCTTGGTCTTCAAGATTCATAAATGGACATATGTCTAAAACCTGTTGAGTTCACTGAATGCACAAGCTAGTATGAAACCAACTATGATACCATTGTAAGTGTCCCTTGCTAATTTGAATGATAAATTTTATAAAACACTTAATATGACATGTTTCATTTGTAAATTAATAGAATATAAACTATGTTTGAAAAATAATAATTTCTAAGAATAATAATTGATTGATTTCACAATATGAACTGCCTAAAATTACATATTAGATCTATGTCAACTCAGGAAATAACTCAGAGACTAATTTTAAAGACCTTATATAACTTTCAAATGAATGGAAATATTGTATTAACTCTCATTTATGAACAACACTATGAACTCCATATTTCAGTTTTTAAGACTTAGAAATGATAATACAAAGGTGAACAATAAACATTAAAGGTTCTGATTTTAGACTGAGATAATGAATTTTTGAACCAAATATAGTTATACTTTCAAAACTCAAACTCAAAGACTAACAGTAACATGGAAAATGCAATATTTAGTATATAAGTTGATAATCATAAGTAATAAGTTAGAAATTTGCTTCTGACCTAGAGTGAATCATCCAACCCTAATAGAAGCTAATAATAGTTGTTAAATAGTAGAAACCTCCTATAATGATAATCCTATAAGCAATGTTCCCCTTCAAAAATGTATGCCCACCCCCAAGACCATCATTCAGTAAGGTATTCCATCCTCAAGAATAAATTTAAGGCATCATTGGAACATTTTTCATGACACTATAGAATAATATTGTTCATGACACTATAGTGGAATACCATTCATGTCACTATAGAAAATCCCTTCAAAATGATTCATCTAGCAGCATAAAGTCTCTAATGTAAAACATTAATAAACTTTCAAACTTTTTCACAAAACCAAACTAAAGATATATTAATTCCACACCAATTTTTTCTCTGAAAGAGACTCACCACATTGCAATAATGCTCCTGTACAAACCTTGAATGGCTTCCTACACAAATCCATATAAGGTAGATAGTTTGACTACTAAAATTGGTGCCCTAAGGTTTCCAAACCCATAGACAATCAAAGCTTTCGAAAGCTCTCCGAATGAAAGTGAAAAATAACATCCAAGAATGAATGAAAGTGAGCTTCTAATTCCCTTTTATATTTCCCCACATAAATTCCCGCTCAAATAATATAATGTGACTTAATAAAGTATCTTTTAAATATTTCACTTAAAGTCACTATATAACCTTATTTAATTAATCACTTGATATTACCTTTTTAAATTTAACTTGTCCCACTAGGTAATATTAAATAACAAAATAAATGATTCCCTTTTTGAACCTTTAGCCTTAGGGATTAAAAAGGGTAAACTAGTATTATAAGTGGTCACTGAGAAGGGAACATTACAGTCTTGAGTTTTGTCATACAAGTCTTATAGGGTAGGTCTTGGTAGCTAATCTCTATTGGAGATGGTGCAGTCTTTAGGATTAGGATTGGGCTAGAATCCTTACCATAAAGTATCTAGGAGGAGTGGATAGTAAGGATTATCCTCTACGCACCCTGGTGGGAAAAGGTTCCTTGATTTGGGGCACCCTCGAAAGTGGTGTTAATTTGATCAGGCAAGGGATTTTTTGGATTTGTAATAGAGGTTTTGAGGCATTATTCTAGTATGATTCTTGGGATGGGGCACCTCCTATCATTATAATGTACCCACACTTGCATTATTTTTGTAACATTTTCCTTGAGGATGGTTGGATTAGGGTGGAAGATTACAAAATATCCCAGATGTTGGGTCAAGTAGAAGTGTTTAAATGGAAGGAACCTCCATAATGGCCTCCTAGGGCCTCTAAGGAGGACCACCAGGAGTTTCAGAGGATATTGACTAGTAGGATTTGTAATTCCTTAGAAAGAAGAGAAATTGTTGCTTGGGGACAAAACCCAAATGGAAAATTTTTGGTTGCTTTGGTTTACCAAGTGTTGGATAGGAAAATTTATGGAAAATCTAAGATTTCTCGGTGGAAACAAGTGTGGGGTAAGTTTTCTTGGCCTAAATGTTTTTTTTCATGTTGTTGGTTGTGCAGAATAGGTGCCTTACTTGGGAGATTTTGAGAAAGCAAGGATTTTATCATCCTTCTATGTGTGTTTTATGTAATAACAGTAAGGAATGTGCTTCCCACATTTTTTTCATATGTCCCTTCACAAGGGAACTCTAGCACAACTAGTGGGGGAATTGAAATATGGCCTGTGTCAATGCATCCTCCTTGGTTGAGTTATTGGGCATGCTTGGGAGTCCCCCAACTAAGACTTTTTTTAGTAGGTTGCCTGGAACGTAGGCCCAACTTTTATTCTCTGGCAAATATGGTAGGAAAGAAATAGAAGGATTTTTCAGGGTATGAAAATGTTGAGTTATCAATTATGGATGAGAATTATTAGTGTACTATAGGAGACATTTCTACAAAATATGATTTATCTGCATCATTCGATTCTAGTGATATGGTGATCTTCTAAAGGATGGGGTTGGCACGATGCGGCAAGAGGGTTGCTTCTTCCAAGGAGGTTCATAGGCCAAGAGCAAGATCTTACAGGATGGGAGTTGGATGCTTCCTCCTCATGATGTATTGAAGATAAATACTGACTGTTCTTCTAGAGGTAACCCTAGGCATGCTATAATAGGTGGAGTTGGTGGAGATAATTCGGGGGCTGTTCAATTTTTATTTTTCTTGTAGAAAGGCCAACATACTAATAATTTCATGGAGGCTCTTGCTATCTTTTATGTCTTGGAGAAAAGTTATGGTCTTGGGTGGAAAAAAATTATTCATGAATCTGATTCATAGGGAGTGATCGATATGCCAAATATGCGGTAGTTGGACAAAGTAAATTGATAATTGGTTTTGGTGGTTAATCAAATTGGGAGACTTTGCAATTATTTAGACTCTGTTACTTTTTGTCATATCCATAACGAGTGGAACTGAGTAGTTGATTTTTTGGCTAAGTTAGTTTCTTCATAGATGGGGATGTGGAATGTTGAATACTGGGGACTCTTATCCACAAAGTATTCTAGGATTTTAGAAGAACTAATTTCAAAATATGTGAAAAATTATTTGAAAGTTTTGAGAAAAACCTAAGTAATTGATTTTTTCTTATTATTTTGCTAATTGACTATAAATAATTTGTATTATTCTTTACTGATTAATAATATTTTTACCCCTCTTTTAATATATATAATTAATAAAATATAAATAAATTAATTAATTATATAAATAAATATTCCCAAATTTCACCCAAATTCCAGTCTCGTTAATCATTTAAAACCACCCGGATCATTTATATGAATTGCCAATATTAAAAAGATAGTAAAATATTACAGATTATGAACCCTTTATAGGCAAATCGGATTATGAACCCCTTATAAGTGAGAAAACGGTTAAAATTTTGTCATGCTGGAGGGAATTCAAAACGTCATTGAAAACGCTTTAAAGCTTGACACGACGTGTGGAATTGAAAATGCCAAATTTCAAAAACAAGAAATAATGAAATATTCCACCCATTCACCCGTCATTATGATGAACTACGAAGAATATTAGCAAACGCCTAAAACTTATTTATAAAGGAGGGTGTATACACGGAGCAATATTAATCTCGTCCAAAATTCTCGAAAGCCAGACAAGCTTTCATAAGTACGATTATAAGGGTTTTTTTTGGATATGAGTATTTTTATTGATGGGTTTGTTGGTGAAATAGTTTATTATAATTGTTATGGATGGATTTTTATTTTTTTTGTTGGTGAAATAGCTGAAACATCATAAGATAAGTGCCTGCTGTGTTGCATAACAATGCCGTGTTTCCCCTGTTTGATGCGTGTTTGATAAAAATGTCATGTCTGTTATTTAACGTAGTATGAATTTTAGACTTCTTGGGTAGGAAAATTTGCACAAGCCATCCGTCTAACTAAATTTTATGAATGTTTGCATAAACCATGTTTCTAACCATGGTCGCTGTTAAAAAAGTGATACTTTGTTAAACATGGAGCAGCATTAAACTTTATTTGTCGCACAATTGAAGATGGAGCGATGTCCGATTGCCTATCCATGCGCAATATGTAAAATTAATCGAAGAAAATGTTTAGAAAAATGTTTGTTTGCTCCCTATTTTCCACCAGAGGATACTCATAAATTTTTAATAGCACAAAAAGTTTTCGGGACACGCAACATTCTGAAAATCCTTCGAGTTAAGATTGCTCCATAATTTTTTTTCATTTGCTGATAATTATTTTAAAAATAATTATCCATATTTGTGGGAAAAAAGGAGCCTTATTTTAATCTCCAGGAGAACGTCCGATTTAATCAAAGCTGAAGCCAATTTAAACTTCCATTTTTTAACCAACATGACAAATTTATGTTGTTTTGGTGTTTTAGGATGTTCCAGATGAGAAGAGAAGAGATGCTGTGAGCAGCATGGTGTATAAAGCAAGTGCCAGGCTGAATGACCCTGTTTACGGTTGCACAGGTGTAGTGTGTAAACTGGAGGAAGAATTATCACATCTTCAATCACAACTCGCAACGGCGCAATCAGATCTTGTGAAAACACATGATAAACTTTTATTTCTCATGGCTGTTAGTCAAGTGAAAACAGGAACTACATCGAATTTGAGCCCCAACATATAACAAGGAAATGATGCCAATGAGGATAAAATATTCGTTTTAGAAGATGTTGCAGATCCCTTCTGCCTGTGGAAGCCACTATAGGCATTATTTGTGCTCGAAGCAATATTATTCATTTTGAGACTGTTGTCGAGTCATGTTTTCTGGAATTGAAAGGGCAATGCCAAAAGGGGCAGACAGTTCAAGAAATACCATATAAAAGCAATATAAACATATTGTGTTTCATTATTAAAATATTTTGGAATTCACCGATATATTTATTAGTCACAACATAAAACATTTTATAGATATAGATATATATAGTTTCATTATTAAAATATATTAGAATTCATCGATATATTTATTATTCAGAACATAAAACATTATATATATATAGATGTTCGATTGTTATGTAAATATATATGATTTAAATTTATAAAATATAAAACAAAAATATTGTTTAAACACGGTAATAGAAAATTAGAATTAAAGTCTCAAATCACAAGATAATTTTAATAGTTAAACATAGGCAACAATACTGAGGGAGGTGGGATATAATAATCTATGGGGGGATTGGACAACTTAAGACCAATGCTCAACCAAAGGAAGTTCAAGTACCCATATTCAGTTGTCTCTAAAAGAGAAAAAAAATGTAGTTCCCCTCCCTGGTGGTGGGAACACGTAGTATTCCACTCACTCTCCACTCTGCACAAGAAACTAGTACATTGAGATGGACCAGCAAAGGTCTTTCTATGTGATGGTGAAATCGATCCACTACCATTGAGGGGAGGAGAAATGACTATGAAAATAAATCCACCAATCTCAAGGTTCAAGTGCAATAGTTCCACGCAAGGATTTGTCTGCATGAACACAACTCATCACATACAAAGAGCACTCACCCAATGGTTGAGGATTTTTAAAAGAATCCTGAACTGGATCTGTAAAAATGCTGAGAAAATAACAAACACTTTATTGTGAACTATGAAATGGATAGAAAGATTTTTAATTAAAAAAATAGATCAATAGTTTCAAGAATTTGATAGTTAAAATATAATAAAACTTAGAAAAAAATAGAAATAGAATGTAAAGAGGCCACTAAGCATTCTCCCCAAAAGAGTCCATTCTTCAATTAAATGATTCTACATGATAAGATTGAAATAAGTTATCAATCCACTACAGTGCTCTTTGGGCTCTTGGGCATGTCCAAAAATATGCCTAAAGGTTTCTAGTCAAGATCAAGCTAGACACTTGGGGTTAGGAAACCCAATGTGCTTGAGCCTCTCCCCAATATAATAACCTTGATAAACCAAACATTGAATTAATGTTGAATATAATTTTGGATTGAGATTGGCATTCTAAATCCTATTGAGTCTAGCAATCCATGTTTTTGGTGAGTAATTTATACTCTTTCAACTTATTCGACTGACAAAAAATTGAATTAAAAAAATCTCATAATCTAATAGAGAGGTCTAGGAGAATAATCTTTTAATGTTGTTTATAAATAACACTACCAATTCTTCCTTTAGGCAAGTGGGGGTTATAAATTCATCTTAAAAACTATGACATTTGGCATTAACTCCAAAATTTGATCATTATAAAACAATTATTAATTCTACCATTTTTGCTTAATTTTAAAAGCATGCTAAGGAATACAATCATGAGCTGAAATGAAACCCTTGACTTTGAAAATTACTTGTTTGAAGATATGAAGATATTTTAGAGCCAATATATTTAATATAGGGATGTTGATGTTTGTTATGATAGGGGACCACCAAATATTGTAGTCATAAAAAGAGAGAACAATTAAAAATTCATCCTCAACCCTTTTAAGATAATGCTTCTCCACTTGAAAATCTTTTGAAATACTCTTAATTGTCATTAACCCTTTTATATATAAAATGGTAAAACCAAACAAAATAGACTAAAATCTAGTGTTTTCAAGTTGTCACAATAAAGATCACTTATATAAAGTTAGTGCCTTAAGGAGAATGTTTCAAGTATCATTACCCTACACAATCCATTTAACACACATCATTATAATTTATCAATAAATATCAATAATTTATGAACTTCTTTTTTGATGCATAAGGTAAAAAATGTCCAAAGCCATTATGTGGAAACCATGACTCTACATAGCACTGAAAAAACTAAAATATCAATTCACCTTTGTTAACTTTTTAAATGAATCTTTTAAAAGAACTTATAAAGAGGAATAATAAACATGAATGATTTTAATAATTTCAAATTATAATTAAAGAAATGATTTTTAATCTAGTAAGTATTTTTTTTCACTCTTTCAATTACATATTACCAAAGTAGTCAAAATCAAGGAGAATATAAATAAAATTTAACTTTTCATTTTTTGGATCCACATCTATTGATAATTTTGGAGCCACTGTAACAATGGAATGCCTTTTCTGTAACATAAGTTTTTTTACCATTATAGGATTTATAGAAAAGTTTCGTAAAAAATATAAAAGTATAAAAGTGCATTATGGAAGGAGCTTTGTTTTTATTCATATGCAAGTAAGGAATCATGATAAAACTATTCCCATTATTAACATGTGTAGGCTAATAAATAAGTAAAATTGTCCTAATAAGACTCAAATAAACAGTATGTGAAATAATAAATGTAAATGCTTCAACCACTAGGAGATAAAATCTTGGGGAAAGAGGATAGCCTTGATTGATGGACATAAAATCTTAGATCTAATAGAATTATGACCATTGATTGTGACATGAAAAATTTTCTGAGAAAAGAGTTTGAATCTTTGAAAGAAAGAAGTTATCAAGGCCAAATTTTTAAGTATAATGATGGTGAACTGCCATTTAATTGTGCAATATACTTTTAAAAATTTATATTGTAGACACTGGGCTTTTGATGAAAAAAATTGGTCCATTTCATTCATTTCAAAACATAAATATTTTTATTCATTTAAGGAAACATATAGAGTGTAATATATCAAGTTTTATTAATTCCATGATGATTAGATTACATGCAAACTTATTATATAGATTACATGTAGAATCCAAAATGATAAATATGCTTGATTAGTAAAAAATCATTATGATTCCTCCTAAAATTAAAATGGAAAAACACCATTAAGACTTTTCTTGTAAAAATAGAAAACATTGGAACTCGTCTTCCTATAAAAATGAGTTTGAATCATTGTTTTTTTACTTCGGGAGCAGCCTCGCAAAGTGGGATGCATAGAATGTCACCCACCTTGGACCTCTCTATGATAATAGTGAAGGGGAACATTGTCCTCTGACATCCTTTGTAAAAATGGGCTATAAAATGCACCATAAAAGATCCAAAATATAATTTTATTGTCACATATGTAACAATACTTTCAACAACCCCTCTTTTATTTGGTTTGATGATTTCAAGAAAAATATGAGAAATACATAATTCTAAAGATTTAAATAAAAATTAATAAAAAATATCCAATAATGTGATAAGCCTCTAATCACTGTCTTTAAGAATGAACTTTAAATTCCCTTTATTGATGATGGATAATAAAGATTCCTTTTGTAAGCCTTCTTTATAAAGATGAATGAAATTAAGAAAAATTGTTTTCTTAGAAAAAAAGATTTATCAAACCCACATTCAAATATCCATCTAACCGTAATTATTTATCATTGGCCACACACTGCATAGATACAAGGAGTTCCTCAATAGATATTGTGGAATTCAGTAATATTTTATCTAAAGGGTGTTGGAAAATGTGGCTGTAGCCACATTGCTACTCTAGCCTGTTAAACATTGATGGCAATCAATTCTTGCAAATGTATGCCAAAGACCAATCCATACCCAGCTGTTGTTTTGTAACATCTTGGTGACTTCCGCATATCCTGTTGCATATGTAATTAATGCATATCCTAGCTAATGGATCCGTTTCTTTAATGTATTTAATGTTGTTCGGTGGGACTTATCCATGCTCAAAGACTTCCCATCATTTCTAAAGATATCTAGATCTTTCTACCCACCAAGATAAATATATGACATTACAATGTTTTTTGTATGCACAGAAGTGCATCCCAACTGAAGGTGGTAGGATCAATGAGCCTCAGAATAGCCATTGAATCCAGTTGTGAAGGCCTACAAAATGGCCATTGAATCTAGTTGTGAAGGCCTACAGAATGGCCATTGTGTTGTGAGGATGAGAGCTGAAGCTCATTGAAAGAGTTTGTAATCTGTTTTATGTATGATAATAGAAAGGAAAATGTGGCTGTAGCCATGTAGGTACTCTAGCCTACCTGATGAACACGCCAAAGATCAAATCTTTAACCAGCTGTCTTTCTGTCACATCTTTGTGACTTTAACATATCTTGCTGCATACTTAATCGATGCATATCGGAGTTAATAGATCTTGTCATTAAATACTTTTATTTTGTTTGTTGAGCTCTTGCTTGTAGTGTTGGTTCTGGAGAGTTCTATTGTATTTTATATAAGATAGTTGCTTGTATGACTTATGTATGCCTCGCAGCATCCCAGCTGAAGCTGGTAGATAGAATGAGTGAAGAATGTTAAGCCATCATGGCAGCCATAGCAACGCAGCTTTGGCATGAAAGGTAAAACATTGTGGATGGGCCTCAAAATGGCCATAAAGAAAGGACTCAATTTGAGCATGGCAGCTCATTGTTAATCTGTTTATTGTGTTGAATCAGTTTATCAATGATAATATAAGTTGTTAGTCTTTATATGATCTGTGTCTGGTTTGGCAGTCTTGCTTTGTGTGTTTTAATGGCACTATAAGTGACTGGTATCAGGTCCGCAAGTTCCAACAAAGGGTTTAACTCATGAGGCGCTTCATCTTAAAATAATTGATAATATTGATGTTTTTCTATTGTATTATCTTGGGCTTGGAACACAAGTTTATAAAGATCACAAAAGACTAAGGAGATTTTTTTAGATTTGTTGGATGAATATGTGTTGATTTTCTGGATTTAACTGAATCTTTAGATTCTTTTTTAATCTTTATATTTCTTAACCTTAAGAGATTTGAAAAATACGTAGAGGCATGGTGACCAATGTTTCACCACTGCAAATGGAATTCAGTTCGAGCACTTGTAGTGGCACGAATTTTATAAATTTTACCTTGTTATCGAGTTTGGTAGATATGCACTATAATTCAGCATCAAAGGGGATCTCTCCAATCAAGGATGAAATCCTTTTATATTATTTCAATAAAATGCCATCATCTTGGTTAAAACTCTTAAAACGTGCTTAACATAGTGATGGGGAAATGTGGTGTTATTATCTCATCATTCCACCACACAAACCAAATAAAAGTATATGAAATGCGTGGTTTCCAATTTCCGCACTGTTCGGATGAATCCGATAGTGCCCAAATGGCTAAGAAGTGAAGTATTCATAGAAAAATAGATTTTTGAGGGACTTTATGACGGCCACAACCGCATTCAAGTCTACCATTGATAATATTATGGTTGGAAATGATTATTCTAAGTGAACCATGATATGTTTTCGATTGGTAATGTAAAAGGAGAAAAAATGTTACGTACAAAGCATAACACGATATAGCCATTATAAAACACAAGTGGTACCGTGTCAGAATTTGGATGAACTAAACCATGGTTTGGAAATTAATAATCACCATAAAAATAAAGTGTCCACCATGCTCCAATCGTATTTATATAATACCACAATTTATGATGCAATACAAACCACCATATAGGTTGCGGTCGATATTATTTTTTGGACTTTGAATCATATTAAAGTCGTAATAAATTATGAAGGTAGAAAAGGTTATATTATTAGCAATCTATTGCCATAATGTTATTCATTTAGACTATTATTAGAGGTATACAAATTTATAACCCCTTAATAATTTCGATCAATATAAACAATAAGCAAAATAAACTAATGTGACAAGCCTTAAAATGATACAATAATTAAATTGAAAATAAAAATATGGATACATCCATGTTCACATGATACAATGCAAAAAAAATGTAGGGCCAAACTTTATAGATCTCAGAGAAGTTTACAAAATAAATCTTGGCCTCTTGAAAACATTTAAAATTTAAAACTCTGATGTCTTGGTAAGGTAATTCTACAAATTATTCGATGAAGGATTCTATGAGACCTTTAACTTTTCCAAAGTGTAGATTCATTGAGAATAAAATTCAATATTAAGTTAACCCTTTTTGTCTTCTAAATCTTCCTCTAATTTAATCACGAAAAAATTATTAATAAACAATGGTTGTTTGTGTTTTAATAGGAAGTCCCCTAGGGAGACGTTATGGTATTTAGGCCCCTTCTCTTCCAATGGAGAGTTATCACAATATTCAATTATAATTCATGATATCCATGTGGTAAAATTACTAGATAGCAATGTGCCAACATTATAAGAACCAATCTACAAGTAATTATCTTGTGAAACAAAACTCTAAGTTAGTGAATGAATTGGGAGTCCAAAGAATAAGGAATAGAAGAAAAATAATATTATCCACTTTTTCATACCTTTTTGAAATTTGTAATTGATAAGAATAATAATTGAATTAACATTTATTTTATCTATATTTATTTTATTATTTGAAATAATCATCCACCTATCATTCTTCTAAACACCTATCAATTTTTAGTCACCTAATATTAAATCTTATCTTCAAAAATTTAAAACTAAAAATATTTGTTCAATACATTTATTTAAGTTACTTTCTAATAAAAATATTCAATTCATATCTTATTATGAATGGAATATTTCAATTCTTTCATCAAAACATGCTAAAAACAAGTGCACTTTTTGGGATGTGGAAAAATTTATTGGCCAACTCATGGCAAGGCACATGCCCTATGGTCTAACAATATAAAAAAACATGAACATCTATGAAGGTTGTTGAGATGTGAAAAAAATTATTGGCCACCTCATGGCAAGGCACATGCCCTATGATCTAACAAAATTAAAAAACATGAACATCTATGTAGGTATACCTATATAAGCAATGAAAGGAATGTGTGCTTGAAAACCTTAAAACTATAGGACCAAAGGAACATATCCATAATGTGTTCAAAATGAACTAATCGGTGGATTTAGAAATAATAAATTTCATTTGTGATGGTTATCTTTATTTAACAACTTATATCGTGAATCTTCATTTCTATCTTTCTTTTTTTTGGGAAACTAGTGTGAACAATTTGTCTTTTTTTAAAATACTTAAGTATATGTTTACTATATTTTGGGTAGTAAGACATATCATTCTTTTATCATAAAGATCTTACATTTCAATGTACAATAGATGTACTAGTTATTTGATAATTTAATATTTAAGTGATATATTTTTTATTTTTAAATTTTATATTACAACCTAAAAAAATAATATTGTTTTATTTTATTTTGTAAATAATAATATTTAAAAATAATAATGAACAAGATATTTTTTAGCAATTTTTTTTTTTAATATGTTTTTAGATTTAATGTATATATTGTTTGTAAAACATTGTCACATTTAATTTAAAATTTTAGATAATGTATAATATTTCATTTTTTTCTTTTATTTTCTTTGCATAGTTATAATTTTAATTAAAAATATGTTTTTTTTTTTAATTTATATATTTTTTTATATGAGTAATTTAATTTATTACACTATTTTAAGAATTAATTTTATTTTAATTTATGTTTCCTCGAATTTGGCATTTATTATAGAAGGCTATAATGGTTTTCAAATGTTCAAAACTATTAAAATGTGTCAAAGGGGTTATTTTTATTGGATTGTGTATTTAAAATCCATTCTCTTTTTATTATATTATCATTTCACATCTATTAATAATATGGATGAATGAATCATTTTTTTAAACTATTTTATGACATATAGCTTCTTAGAATCTCTTATTCATATTTCACCCCTTTCATCTTTTGCACTATTTTGGAGATAGTTCTTCCAGTCTATTATCATTTACATTGTACATCCTTTGTACACATGCTAATATTATTTTTAAAAAAAAGAACATTTCATTATAATATATAAAGGAATGAATTGTTCATGGAAAGTTCACTTTTTAAAAAGGTGAATTAAAAAACATCACTATGCCATATTTTTTGTAATGGCCATTGTACATTTTAATATAATAATTTTGGATTTGATTTCCTTTTATTTTATTAAAAAATTGTTGGTGATATATTATCAATATGTTGGTGGGTTTGTGTATATGTTTAGATTAAGGTAAACCCATTTTTGACTATGTGGATCTAGCCCAAACACATTAGAAGGATTGGGTCTCTCCCTATCATACACAAGATAAAATAAGGTACAACTCACTAATAAGACAAAAAGGACAAAACAAAAAGAGGAAACAATAGAAGAAATAAAAACACCCACTTTTAATTGGTGTGTGAGCCAACAAGTTTTAGTTGGATCAAAAAATAGCCTAGACTAATGGAGCAAGAGGGATAGGTCTTAGAAAGAACCATCAAGGTCACCAATGGAACAGAACTCAACAAAGACAAAAAAGAAACCACCAATCTAGTACTTATCTAGATCTGAAACTATATAAATAAACTCCTTTCCTCAATTCTAGGCTATAGAAAACTTCAATGAATAATTTTAGTAGGGCATGTGAACCATCCTTCTTGCCTCCATGAATTTTCTTCCAAATAGATGCAACATATCTCTGATTCCATACCCTAATAAGTATGTCAAAAGCCTTCGAATAAGTCCCAATTTCATGCATAAATTCTGGGAGGGACCACCCTTCAACCATACTTTGGAAAGGTTCAATAAGTCTTAGCTTAGTGTTCATGAGGAGATAAATCTCCCCAACCAATCCCTTACCTATTCTTGGCCTCAAATCAGGCCACAATAAAATCAATAAGAAAATCCAATTCTAGAAGAAGATCTATGCTCTAACATAGCTTAAGCAAGTAACAAAATCTATCTCAACTAAATCCCATGTTGAAACTACCCAAAAAAATTCTAAACACAACCCTGAAGGTCCTCAAGTGTCGAGACCAAGTAATTCCATCAAGATGGTAGAGGAAGCGAACACAATTGATTGAATCTCTATAGATATGAAAATTTATGCTCCAACTATCCAATGGAGGGCTAAAACCAATAGCCATAATACCCCTAATGAGGGGCCCTGCCAGTAAAGCCACATGCTTAGATATGGTATGAAACCAGATGTCACACAAGTATAACTAGATGCTTAGGCAAAACTACATCCAAAAGAAGTGTGTATGTCCTAGAACCCCTATAATATTTTTAGACATAACACCTTTCCCATTCCAAATACATAATTTTTTACTGACAAAAGAACACATCCATGACTATTGATCATCATCATCACCCTTTTCATCTCCCAAATTTGAAAACTACCCTGCGCTCCAATTCCTACTCTTTCCCTTTTTACCATTATTCATCATTGCATGAATTTATATATTTAATAAAATTTCAAAACATAATAATTTATATACAAATAATTTTAATTTTAAAAAAATATATCATATATCTAATTTTATATTTGTTTGTTTGATAATATTAAATATGAAGTTTATTCTATATAAAATAAATATCAATGTTTTAATTTAATTAATTTTTTAATTTATAAAAATAATTAATTTTAAAGAAATAACTTGGTAGAAGTTAATTTTGTACAAATGAGACTATATATATAAAAACAAACTTGCATTTACTTTATTTATGAAAGTGGAAGACAATGGTATTTATTTATTTAGTGTTTCAATTTTGCATGTGATTAAAGTCTTACTATTACAAGCCACGATGTTCAATATGCTTTGTAACGCATGTGATTTAATCTATTCCTTTGGTGGTATGCATAAGCACTTACATATATTTTTATAAAGTAACTTAAAAAGACAAGTGGGTGGTAACATGGCGTTCGGCCTACCATAGTTTCATGGAAATAAAACATTCCAAGTATTTCCATGTGATGGCAAACTCTATCCACTCCCATTGAGGAGGGGAAGAGAAATGACTGGAGAATGAATCCACAAATCTCTATGTCCAAGTGTAATATTTCCATGCAATGATTTGTTAGGATGAACACAAATCGTTGTATAAAGAGCACTCACCTAGAGGTTGAGGATTTTTTAAAGAATCAAGAACTAGATATGTAGAAATGCTGAGAAAATAACAAGTGGTTTATTTTTAACTATGATATGGATAGAAATCTTTTTAATTAAAAAAATAGATCAAAATTTTCTAGACTTTGATAGTTGAAATATATTAAAACTCAAAAAATTAAAAATAGAATGTAAAGAGGCCACTAAGCATTCACCGCAAAAGAGTCCATTATTCAATTGAATGTTTCTACATGATAAGTTTGAAATAAGTTATCAATCCACTAAAATGCTCTTTGGGATCTTTTGCATGTTCAATAATATGCCTAAAGGTTTCCAATCAAGTTCAATCTCGGCACTTGGATATAGGAAACCAAATGTGCTTGAGCCTCTCCCCAATAGAATAACCTTCATAAGCTATACATCAGAAAAAGTAAGATAATTTTGTCTTCATATTCGCATTCTAAATCCTTTTTTGTCTATCAATCTATGTTCTTTGTGAAGAATGTATAATGCATTGATTTATTCAACTTACAAAAAAATAAAAATAAAAAAAGTCTCATAATGTGATACAGGAGTCTAGTGGAATAACCTTTTAATCTAGTTTTAAAATAACATTCAGAATCCTTCTATTGGGAAAATGGGGGTTATAAATTCATCTTAAAAATTATGACATTTGGCATCAATTCCAAAATTTGATCACTATAAAACAAGTATTAATTATACCATTCAATATTAATTTTAAAATCATGCCAAGGTATCCAATAATGAGTTGAAACAAAACCCTAAACTTTGAAAATTACTTGTTTGAAGAGTTGAAGATATTTTATGGCCAAAATATTATCTGTAGGGATGTTGAGGTTTGTCATGATATGTGACCACCAAAGATTATTGTTTGTGGTGTAATAGGATGTCCCCTAGTGAGATTTTATGGTATTTAGGCCCATTCTCTTCCCACGGAGAGTTGTCACAATCCTCAATTAGACTTCATGATATCCATGTGGTAAGAACACTAGATAACAATGTGTCAAAACTTTAGGAACTAATCAACAAGTAATTATCTTGTGAAAGAAGACTATATGGGTTAGTCAATGGATTGGGAGACCAAGAAGCAAAGACGAAGAGAGAAATAACATTATCCACTTTTTCACACTTTTTTGAGGTTTGTAATTGATAGGAATGATAGTTAAATTAGTGTTTAATTTCTCTATGTTGGTTTTATTGTTTGAAATATTGATTCACATATCATTCTTTTAGACACCTTTTAATTTTTAGCCACCAATTGACCGATATAAGGTAATTATTAAATCATTACAGAACAATCCTAAATCCTATTTTTTAAGGAATTGAAACCAAAAATATGTGTTTGATACATTGATGTAGGTTACTTTCTAATAAAAGAATTCAATTCATATTTTATTTTCAATGGAATATTTCAATTCTCTCATCAAATCAAGATCAAAACAGATGCACTTGTTAGGATGTGAAAATAATTATTGTCCAACTTGTGACAAGGCACATGTCATATGGCTTAACAATATCAAAAAGGCATAAACATAATATAACTTGAATACTATGTAGCTCTACCCATAAAGGCAACATGAAGGATGTATGTTTGGAGACCTTAAAACTATAGAACCAAGGGGACACAATCATAATGTATTCAAAAGTAATCAATAAGTGTAATTAGAAATAATAAATTTCATTTGTAATGGTTTTTTTGAAAGAAAATAAGAAAAACCTTAATTTAAGATACTATTTCTAATAATCTAAAATAATTATTAAGAAAATCATTAAAAAGTATGTAACTTATTTAATAAGTATATACATAAAAGATATACATGTACATATACATATACATGTGTATATGTGTGTATGTGTCTATATATAATATGTATATACGTATATGTGTGTGTCTATATATATAATACACACATACACACACACACACACATGTCTTCTGCATAAATCATATATTATAATATTAAACACGTAATAATTATAAAACAATAATTTACAATTCAATCATAAATTATAATAATTATTTTTATTTTTATAAAATTGAAAATCAAATACATATAAAAAATTAATATACAGCTACAAATTTAATCGATTATATTAATTTTTATTTTAATAAAATTAAAAAGCAAATAAAAGTAAAAAAGTTAATATAAAATTACAAAAGGTAATAACGAGCAACCGCAGTTATTTTTATTTTCATAAAATTTTAAAAACATCCAATTTTGTTTGTGTAAATTAGAAAAATTAAAGTTACACTAGTTACGTGATTGTCAAACATACAATTGCACATACAAATATCGATCAATGAATGGAATTTTCAAGGTATTTTAATATATTAATATGGTCTACCACACATATATTCAACATAATATACTTGAAAATTCAATATCATCTTAACTTGGTCTTTGAAGATAGAAGGGTGTTAACATATCTTGAATCTTGTTTTTGCATTATCACGATCCTTTATAGGGTGTACAAATCTATTTGACTTAAAATTTTCATTCAAAGGCAGATACTTTATCCCCCCCTTTTTTTTAACCTCCATGAGTTTATTAAATCAAATTATAATCCTATGTTTTTTTGTGTTCTCTAAACCCCTTAATATAAGCATATCCTATTAGCTTGAAATCCTTGATGAAGTGGTTATTTTCTTTTTCAATATGATCAATCTTTTAGACATTTGAAGTAATATGGAGATATGTTTTACTTTTCTCTATTCTATAATTTGTTGGACAAAAATTCATTACTTTTTATAGAGATTATAATATGCTAAGGAAAGGTGGAGATTACAATACGGTGAAGAAAGGTGATGAACAATTTTATTACAATTTTTGTTGTGAAATAGATATTGGTTTATTTAGATGTGTACTTTATTAGAATATTTTAATTCAACATTAGTCGCATTAGTATATAATTTATATGATTTGGGTTGTAAGTGAAAAAAATTAGTATTAATATGTTATCATATCAATACTAAAGATGAAGTACAATATATATTTTTTCAAATATCAGTTCTATCAATAATATGAATTGTGAAATTTTGAAGTCTTTAATTATGAATATTATTGTTTATTAAATATAATATTTTAACAATATATCATTATTTAATTAATTTTATATGTAAGTTATTTTAAAATAATTAAAGTAATTAATATGAAAAATAAATTAAAATCGTTTAATAACTTTCTTGTGAACATACTAGTATAAGCTTTATTTAAAAATCTATTGTTAAACATAATGTATACGTTCATATTGAATCGAGCACAGAAAAGATGAAAATGAGTGTTTGAAGGAACACAATTTTACAATTAATAAACAAAAAATACACGTATGAGATAAACAATTTTTTAGTTAAACTAATGCATGTCCATTTACTTCAAAGTAATAATGGTACTTAAATATGTAATAGTAATTAAGGCATGAAGATGTTTCTTTCAAATGATAACTAGAAGTATAAGGATGATGAGAAGAACATAAAAAAGAATAAATATATTGAAGAATGGTTAGAAGTAAACAGAAAGGCAAGGAAATTTAAACTTTTGACATTGTGGAGGCATATCAAGAGGGAAAAGAAAGAAAGATGTAAGAAGTACAAAGTAATGTCTATTGACATTATCTTTTAATAATAAAATAAGAGAAAATGAGAAAGGAAAGATTAAGAATAAAATTTTCGGTTTCTATCTTTTCTTTGAGAATATATGATTTTACAATAAATTTTTATAATTTAAAAATTAAAAAATTATTATTAATTAAAATAAAACTTAGAAAGTTAATTTATTTTTAGATTAATAAAATGTTTCTTAATTATTCATAAAATATATAATTATTTCTATTTTCTACAAATTTATGACCATTCATGATATTTGTTTGTCCTTTAATTTCTATTTACAATAAAATATTCTAGTCTTCCTATCTACACTCTTCATTTGTAGTAAAAATTTACATCATCTTTAATATTTGTGAATGTACATGATTAATATATAATTATGAAATGAAGTATGTAAATATAAATGATCTAGGGCATTAAAAGCTTCTTAGCATATACTATTATTATTATTATTATTATTGTTATTGTTATTGTTATTGTTATTGTTATTGTTATTGTTATTGTTATTGTTATTGTTATTGTTATTGTTATTGTTATTGTTATTGTTATTGTTATTGTTATTATTTGGTAATTTCAAATAAAAATTGACTCTTGAATAGTTACTCGCATTTAATAATATCAAAAAATATTTTATATAATAATTATTAAAAATATGTTTATTGATAAAGATTGTTTTTACATTTGAATCCTTTGTACTAGGAAAGTACCTGTTCTTTTTCTTTTCATCTACATTTAAGTTGGATTGTTTTTAAGTGTATGCAATACATTCAAGTGTAAAAAAATTAAAACAAAACGTTAAAATGATGTGCAAATTGATGAAATTAATCAATATGAAGAATTGAGAGCTATCACTGACGTGACTACGAACAATTGAGTGTAACGAAAATGGCACAGTGAAATTATAGAAGAAATGTGGAATTATCAAGGATCACGGGTGAAAATGGCTTCATGGAATATATATTTTTTACTCTTATTTTTTTTAAAAATCAAAATTGGTTTTTAATGTTGATTTCTTAAAAAACACTATGTTATGTATTGGATGACGATTCTATGTTGTTATATTGTTCAATTTACCTACAACTCATTTTCATGTAACAATATATATATATATATATATATATATATATATATATATATATATATATATATATATATATATATATATATTGTTACATGAAAATGAGTTGTAGGTAAATTGAACAATATAACAACATAGAATCGTCATCCAATACATAACATAGTGTTTTTTAAGAAATCAACATTAAAAACCAATTTTGATTTTTTAAAAAAATAAGAGTAAAAAATATATATTCCATGAAGCCATTTTCACCCGTGATCCTTGATAATTCCACATTTCTTCTATAATTTCACTGTGCCATTTTCGTTACACTCAATTGTTCGTAGTCACGTCAGCGATAGCTCTCAATTCTTCATATTGATTAATTTCATCAATTTGCACATCATTTTTAACGTTTTGTTTTAATTTTTTTACACTTGAATGTATTGCATACACTTAAAAACAATCCAAATATATATATATATATATATATATATATATATATATATATATATATATATATATATATATATATATATATATGGTGTGAACAATTTATTTTCATTTTAAAATATTTTTGTTAAGTATTTATTTATTAGATACTATATTTTAGGTCGTAAGATGTATTGTTCTTTCACCATAAACATCTTCTATTTCAGTGTGTATAGTGGATGTATTAGTTATTTGAGAATTTTATATTTAGTTGATCTATTTTTATCTTTCAATTTTACATTATAATAAGAGAATAATATTATTCTATTTTGTTATAGCTTGTTGTAATGTGAGTATGTTTTGGAAGACAATTTAATTTAGAAAAACCAAGTAATTGAAAATATAAGGATATTGAATCTTATGATTACATTTTTATGATCTTGCATCTATTTTATATTCAAAAGTAATAATCGGAGGCCCTAGATCCCTAAGAGAATTTTATTAATGAGCACACTACCTCGACATAATGCAATAGCCTATAGACCACAAGCCATGGGAACTATCACTGAGCATTAATACTAACTACCAACGATCGAATATGATCCACTACAAGTATACTTAATATTCATGTCCACAACTAACCTCACATACCTTAACAGGGATTGAACCTTGATAGATTTGGATATATCCAAGTAACCCAACCAACCAACTCACCTCCATTTTATTGATAAAATTAAATAATCTTAATACGATTTAAAATAATTAAAAAAACTCACAAAATATTAACATTAAAAAAAACTTGTATTTGAAATTCTAATTCAAAATGAAAATTTTGTATTAAAAAATTTAATGATAATTTTAAATATGGAATGGTAGGTTTTAGATATTGAATCTACATCTAAATTTTAAATCAAACCTTTATTTTTCTAACCTATTCATTTTGTCAACAATCTCAAATATCATAGAGATAGTTGTCCCTATCTTACTTTTAATAACGTAAATTACATTTTAATTTGCTACATACAAATTAAAATTAACTAAGTAGAAGACACTAATATTTTTGTATTTATTTCTTTAGTGTTTCAAACTTGGCGAGTTCAAGCCGCGTTGTACAATATGCTTTGGAACTCGTAAACGCATGTGATTTAAATTCGTTGGCATGCGTGAGTCGTTACATGTGTTTCTAGAAAGCGTCTAGAAACAACGCAAGGGCAATAATGCAGCTTTAAAAACGTGCTGGAGTTGTATATAAATAAAACACTGCAAATAAAGCCTTTGCCCCTGAAATTGTTTACGGCACTTCTATTTTTTTTTTAATGTTGTTGGTCCAAAAAAATATCGTGAAATGAGTGAATCTATTCGTTGATTAATGCTAGTATATTTTGCATAATATTTATTATTACGATTATTAAATTTTTATTAAGCACCTTTCAGAGTTATTTTATAATTAATTATTTTTAAAAAATCTCTAATTTAATAAGTACAGTATTAGTAATATTTAATAATATATTTTATTCAAACAAATTAATTTAACAATATACTTCACATTGATATATAATAATAATATGTTTATATTTATTAATTATTTTTCCAAATTAACTGAATAAATTATCAAATCATTTTTGAATCATTTTATCAATTATATATCAAAGTATCGTCTTCAATTTGTTTGTTAAAAACTCACAAGACAAGTTCACCTATTTTTTTCAAAAGCTAATTCTGACTTCACCATCCAATTTAGAGCACTCTAAAACCTATAGAAAGATTCTAATATTTTTCCCAATTAAATACCATGTATGATATCTTTATTTTAATTATATTCCCCAACTATTATCTATGTGGTAGGAGGATGAGGAGGGGCAAGAGGATAGGTTAAGTGCATAAAGTCGGCGGATAAAAAGAGGCCTACCCGTAGACATGTTTTTCCCTGAGAATTGATAAACTTTAACTTATGTAAATGATTTTATATGGCTACACTCAAAATTTGAGACAAACATCAGAAATTTGAATATAAACTCATGTTTATTTAGGAAAATATAGTAGATAGTCGACCATGCAACTCCTCTTATTTTAAACATTGTTTAATATTGTCTAAAACCATTTGGTGAAATTTTAGAAAATATCATCTAGTTTGTAACTTATATATTTTTATAATCGTTTAATGATTTATTTATTTTATTTAGTTTAACAAGTAAATAGATCTTGAAAAATGATATAAAAATGGATAATTGCTTGTATGGACTTCCCTAACTATCCTAAAAAATGAATTTTATTTTAATGCGTACAGAGTTAGGCCTAGTTTGCAAACATTTAATTTTTTTGGCATTTTCGTCAATGAAAATAAATACACAAGCATATAAATGCAAGTAGATTTGAGGCATGTGTAGTCGCCTAAAAAAATTGTAGTCAGAAATCAACATAGATTAAAACTTTAAAATAGTTCAAAAATTATAAAAATCATATATTTGGAAAGAGGAGAGTGAGCTCATCATCTTGGCAAAACTTATATGATTTTTTTCCTTGAAATTCATAGTTTATTTGGTGATGGAAGTCAAAAAAATTTGTTTCCTGTCAAAACTCCCATACACGGTTGGTGTCTTGACAGGGCCAAGCCTTTGGTTTGAGAATCCAATTCATTTTTAAGCCAAAATATTGGGATTTTAATTTAAAACAAAACATAGCACGTACACAATATAATGCATAGACACTATAACACATATATGTCTTTATGACATTGTAATAAAAAACATAAAATATCTATTGGAAGGTTTATCTGCTTTACTTCATGCAATGTGAACGGAATGTGTATGCATTATAATGCATATGCATTCCATTCAAATTGCACCAAAAAAAAGTATAAGATCTATTAGAAGGGGTAGATGGTTTAATTGGAAGGAGCAGATGGTTTTCTAAAGTAAATAGCAAATGGTTTACTAAATTAAATTTATTCTAGTAAATATGATAAATTAGGGTCACTCTACATCTAATACAGTTAGTCTCATAGCTCCATGCCTTACGATGTGGGAGATAATTTTTAAAAATCCAATCTAGTCAATACTTGGGCACTTTCATGTTTTTAGTATTGAACCTAGGAATTTCAAGTCACAATTTTTACAATTGATGTCAAGTTTTAGTAAACATATAAAAAAATTTATAGGTTTCATGCCTCCTAGATTGTTTACTAGCTTTTTTATGAGTCCTAGATTTGTCAAAATTGAAGTTTCCAAACCAATCACTATGAATTCAATCCATAGTGGTGTGATTTGGACAACATATATCACATTGATCACTCATTTTACATCAAACAACTAGTTTGTGTTAATCTCACTTGCTCATTATCCCTCCTTTATTATTAAATATTTTATCCTTTTCCCTTATCTTTCATAATCACTTTTTCCTTAACCTTTAGCATCCCTAATCACTTCTTTATTGACCCTCACTATCTTTCATCATCTCTAATCACTCCTTAATCATCCTTAATCATTCCCTTATTAATCCTCACCATACCTCATCATCCCTAATCATTGCTTCAGTGTCCCTCATTATTCCTAATCATTCTATCCTCATCCCTAATAATCCATAATGACTCCCCCCTCATCATGAATCATCTCAAATCACTCATTCATTGATCCTCATCATTCCTCATCATGCATAATCACTCCCCCATCATCCCAAATCACTTTCTCATTGACCATCACTGTCCCTCATCATCTTTAATCGCTCATTAATCTGTGCTTATCATCCTAATCACTCTCCATTGCCCATCTTATCCTCACTGACTGTCACCATCCCTCATAGACAATAAGGTAAACATATAGTCACTTTATAGGTTTTTGTTACTTGTAGATTACTTTTAAGTCATTTATAGGAGTCATATGTTTATCAAAATGTAGAACAATCAATTTGAATTTAACCCAAGGTGCTATGATTAAGGAAACACAGGTCATATTGATGACCTACACACATTAAATGACCACTTTGTGTTAATTTCACTTGCTCATTATCTCTCCCTTTTCCATTATCACTTCCTCCTCATCCCTCTTCACACTTAATCACTATTTCCTCATTCTTCATTATCCCTAATCATTCCTTCATTGA
The DNA here is from genome assembly GCA_037957365.1 of Torreya grandis. Lineage (NCBI taxonomy): Eukaryota > Viridiplantae > Streptophyta > Pinopsida > Cupressales > Taxaceae > Torreya > Torreya grandis. Next base: position 393,631 of record JARHVA010004102.1, read on the forward strand.
CCCTTATGATCTCCAGTCATCTCTAATCACTCCCTCATCTTCCCTATTCACTCCCTCATTGAACATCATCATTTTTAATCATCTTTAATCACTCCATCATCACTCATCATCCCTAATCACTCTCTTTTCATCCCTAAGAATCCCTAGTCACTCCCTCTTCATCCCTTATTTTCCTTAATCTCTCATTAATTGACCTTAATCATCTCTCTCCATCCTTAATCACTCTCTCATCATCCCTAATCACTCCCTCATTAACCTCATTGTCCCTCATTATCCCTTATCAATCCTTCATTGTACCTTATTGTCCTTAATCCCTTCCCCTCATTACTCATAATACCTAATCACACCTTCCTCATACTAATTGACCCTCATCATACCTGATAGACGTCAAGGTAAACATATAGTCATTTTTAGGTTTTTTTGCCTTCTAGATTGATTCTTAGTATTTCTAAGAGTCATAAGTTTGTCAAAATTAAATTCTAAAAACCATTGACTATGAATTTAATCTAAAGTGACGTGTTTGTAGTAGTATATACTAAACTTATTACTTTGACACATCAAAGGATAACTTTATATTAATTTCATATTCTCGTCATCCTTCCCTCATCCCTTATTAGTCATCCCCATCACTCATTACCCCAATCACTCTCTCCTTCTTGTTCATTATCCCTAACTACTCTGTCATTGTTGATGACCATTCCTCATCAACTTTAATCACTCATAAACTTACCCTCGTCGTTAATCATCATCCCTAATCACTCCCTCCTAATCCCTCATAATCATTAATCACTCCCTTCTTATCCTTGATCACCCTCAATCAGTCCCTCATTAATCCTTACCATCTGTCATCATCCATAATCATTCCATCACTATCCCTCATCACTCCCTCCATAACCCTCATCATCCCTAATCATGCATTCATCATCTCTCATCATCCCTAATCACTCCTTCCCTCCATCATAATCCATAATCACTCCATCATAATCCTTATTGACCCTCACCATCTGTCATTATCCCTAATGATTCCCTCATCATTCCACATCATTCTTACTTACTCCCTCTCATCCCTCCTCATGCTTAATCACTACCTCCAATACCTTAATGGAAATTACATTAGCTTCCCATCTATTCTCGATTAGATTAGGTTATAATTATTAAAAAATATATATCTCAAATAAGGCCCAATAAAACTCTTATTTCATTTATTATATTTCACTCAAATAAGGAACTCAAAGATGTGATCTGATTATCTAGTGGGATTCAAGGATATATATAGTGATCCATGCCCAAACCATAGAGAGAGAGAGAGAGTATATCCAAATATTTAGGATATAATAAATGGCAGGGAAGTGATCAAAGGGTGGGATGAA